>JAUTXW010001396.1:0-32392 GCA_030620095.1 Kuschelorhynchus macadamiae
GCAAAACAAAAAAAAAAAGACGGATAACCAACCTTATAAATGCATCCAACCTACCAACAGAGGAGAAGAAAGTGTTAAGGCCAAGCAGCTCAAGGATCCCGCGGTTCTACGGACTACCTGAAAATACATAAGGTTATGTACCACTTCGACCTATCGTCAGTGCAATAGGATCTCCTACTTACAAAATTGGGAAATATCTTTCAAGTACTAATAATTTTACAGGAAAAACACATTCATATACTAGAAACTCTACGCATTTTGTAGAAAAACTTAAATCAATCCAAATAGATCCCAAAGATATCTTAGTCAGTTTCGATGTAGAATCGCTGTATACGAATGTGCCTATAAATGATTCAATTTCCATAATATCAGACTTATTTCACCATAATAGTATTGAAAACTCACTTTTAGATCTAATTAAGAACGTCACATCAACGTATTTGTCTTTCAAGAAACTTTCTATGAGCAAACCTCAGGAGCAGCCATGGGATCTCCACTGTGTGGAAGCCTTAGAGTCGTCTCCACTAAAACCAAAATCATGGTTCAGATATGTAGACGACACTTTTGTAATATGACCACATGGTCCACAAAGCCTCCCTGGGTTTCTCGATCATCTAAATCAACAACATGCTAACATAAAATTTACAATGGAAATTGAATCAAAAGGCACGATTCCCTTTCTAGATGTTCTTGTACAAAGGAAAGGGGATGGTTCCTTAGGACACTCTGTATATAGAAAACCAACGCATACGAACAGGTACTTAAATGCAAATTCCCATCATCATCCAGCACAAAACCAATCAGTCATTAATTCATCGGTTTACAGAGCTCTCGCGATTTGTGACCAAAATTCTTTACAGTCGGAAACAGAGAAACTGACTCAAGCTTTAAGAGGGAATGGATATTGGACTGATGATATTAGACGATCAATTATAAAATATAATAATCCTACTCCACGAAATGATACTAATAAGGAATTACCGATAGGAAATGTAGTTTTTCCATTTATACACGGAACCACAGACAAGATTGCAAGGTTACTTCGCAGGTCCAAGATACGTACAATCTTCAACACACACAAGAAAATTGGACAATGTTTGAGATCGCCAAAGGACATTCTTCCGTTTCAAACGGAAGGAGTATATGCAATTCCTTGTTCCTGTGGTGATATTTATATTGGAGAAACTGGACGATCCATATCGACTAGGCTTAATGAACATGAACGATGTATCAGCAAGAAACAAATTGTACAATCTGCTGTATCTGAACACCAACATTATACTGGGCATGTTATAAATGTAAAAGAAACCAAAGTTCTTGCATCGGTTTCGGGACTCTATAAACGCAAAATTAGAGAATCTATTGAAATTTATAAGCATCCTAACAATTTTACGAGATACGGGCTTCAGTCTACACCATACGTGGAAACCGATCGTTACACCGAGTCACGCTTCGGTAAACACAGGTCGACTATAAATAGCCAGCCTGGGTCTCTCCGAGCTCATTCAGTGTTCCGATCTCGTGAAGTGAAGATCTCTGAAGATGCGTCGTGCAATCGAAGGCGAAACGTCGGAAAATGATTCCATTGTGACACGGTCTAATCCCAAGAACCATGATTTCTTAATTGACCACAGCCGTGAAAGCTTTCGTTCTTTGTTAATTAATAATCTTCTTCGATGTTCAAATCTCTCAACAAATGATTTCTGCTACATGATTTTCTGTTTTTAAAACCACTTATCACCCGTCACTGTCTGTTTTCTTTTCGGCTTTTCCTTCTTTTCGTTATTTAATAATCATGAAGCACAGTAAAAGCAGCACTTGTATAAAGCAACGCATTTGAATTGGTTATATTTTACTCTTAAAACTTGCGGAGTGCGAACAAAAGCTAAACAAGAAATACTTGTCCAGTGTATATAGTTAGATGAGGGAGCATTACAATGCAACAAGGTTGATGATCTTAATCGACCGTTACAATTTTATAATTTATTTATTCAAATTATAGGGTAACGGGCACCTTATCAACATTACTGAAGTTAACTAAGACATTATAAAAAAAATCAAAGACACTCTGTAGGTTTCTTCGTAGATTAAGTTTATGATTTTACCAAACATATTTGTAAGTAATAATTAATTAAACATCTTATGTTATCAATTCAGCGTCATCTTATGTCTTAAACAACACCAAACTGCAACAATGATGGTACCTTCTTATTGTATTTTATTATTGTAATAAACAGGCGGTTTGGGGTTAGTTAATTAAAACGTAGTGGAATTCTGTACAAGGTAAGTTGTAGGTAAAGGCAGTTTTTTAACCGACTTCAAAAAAAGAGAACCTCCTCCTTCGCAATTCGATCCTTATAGTTTACATTTAGTTTACCTAGACGTATTTTCTATAACACTGCCATCAATAAAATCCTCATGCACTAACCTAGCAAACAGTTGCAAGCTTCAGAAAATATTTCTGCGCATGTTTCGAAATGTGAATTCGTTATTGGTGTGTTTATAAATGTCTTATAGGAAGTTAATATTGCCATTTGACTTTGGGGTCAGCGATTGGTTAGAAATAACAGTTTGCGCTTGCGGCGGCCCTGAGAGCAAGAGATTCGGGCATCAGTTTTAAAAGATATAAGGCTAGCTATATATTTGGGTTATATGTAATGTAATATAAAATACATCAACTATATTTTGTAATGGCTGGATGAGGCTGCTTTAGGCGTCGACTTCTAAATGTCTATATTTAAGGAATAAATAAAATATTATTTTTTACTTCTTATCGATTATTTAATTAATTAAGATTAAGTCGGTTTTATTTTTTTTTAAATATTTTATTATCACAATATAATTCACCAAAACTTTCTCCAAATCAGTTTGTAATAGATTTTCATGATAGTTATATCAGGAACTTCAGATGTGTTAAAATTCAGTGATAAAGCGCAATGTTTCATTTTAAAAGTTAGATTTTCCTACAAAACCTGCTTGGTTAACTGTAAAACTTTTATAAAAAATAAAATTGGTTAAAAAAAACACTAAAAAAGTAAAAAATAATATTTTTTTCTGTGTTGGAAACTTCACTTTATAAAGCCGGTGTTCTTCTAAGACCTGGGTACTAAGTTCATTACAAGAATATATTTATGTATGTAATGACTTAATGCCTAACTTCATATAGTAAAATTTCCAAGATAGAATAAAATATCGATTTTTAACTTTTTAGTTTTATTTATAAGAACTTTTATTGTAAAGATCAGCCTTTCAGGAACAAAGTTTTCGAGGTCTAAACCTGGGTTAATTTGTTCGACGTCCCTAATAGAATAAATAAATGTTGTTTTATTAATAATTAAGATTTATAATATACGCTCAAATTAGTTAGTGTCCGTCAGTTTTGATGTTTCCGATGTTAGAGAATCCTGATCAGAAATCGAAACGCTCTAAATACTAGTGAGTTAATAACCGATTTCTTTTGTGCTGGATCGTGGTGGGAATTTGCTTTGAATTATCTATTTGAATGCGTCGGTTTTCTATACACAGATTGTTATAATGTACCATTTTCCTTCTTTCGAACACATACGTCTAGAAAGGGAATCGATCCATTAGATTCAATTTCCATGGTGAACTTGATGTTATGATGTTGTTGCTAAGGTCCAGAAATATGAGGAGATTAGCCTGTCCACGAGGCCAAACAACAAAAGTGTCATCTACATATCTATACTAGTGTTTTGTTTTAAGTGGAGCGAATGTTAGAGCAATATGCTCAAAGGCTTCCATAAAGATATTCACTACAACCGGTGAAAGAGGAGATCCCATAGCTGCCCCTGAAGTTTGTTCATAAAATGTTCCTTGAAAAAATAAATAAGTAGAGGTAAGACACGGTTCCACTAGGTCTGTTAAGTTCTTATCAAGATTATTATCAAAATACAAGAATTCTAACCACACTACACCACAACTTGTTACGTTCGGGACGCGCGTTTCGCTAACCAAGTTAGCATCATCAGCAGATGATAAATAAACGCGCGTCCAGAACGTAACAAGTTGTGGTGTAGTGTGGTTAGAACTCTTGTATTTTGATCTAGCTTCCACCACAGGTTCCAGTGTTAGGACTTAAGATTATTATGATCCAATATGTCTGATATAATGAAAATTGAGTCGTTGACAAGCACATTTATGTATAGTGATTCTACATCGAAACTGACCAAAATATATTCGAGATCCAACTGGATTGTTTTACGTTTGTCCACGAAATGTCTTTTTTTTGTAAAAGGTTACCGGTAGTGTAAGCTGATGAAGTCAGATATGAGACAGCAAAGATCATTAAAAATTCAAAACCACCGAAGTCGAATTTTTCTGCAGCCGAAAAAGCAGCGATGAAGACATTAAATGAAGATTCAAACATTTTGGTCCTTTCAGCAGATAGAGGCAACGCTACAGTAGCCGGGGACAGAACGGAATACCTGTAAAAGATAACTCAAATTTTGGACAACAACATCTCTAAGGTTTTGTAGGCAGATCCTACAAGCAGAATAGAAAGAAAAATCACCAGTCTGATTAACGCATCCAGCCTACCAGCAGCGGAGAAGAAGTCATTACAATCACGCAGCTCCAAGATTCCTAGGTTTTACGGTCTTCCCAAGATACACAAGATGTACTACTTCGACCGATTGTCAGTGCAACAGAGTCGCCGACATACAAACTAGGTAATATTTTTCAAATTTTCTCAATCCATATAAAGCAGATTCTTTAAAAAAAAAACTCTGCACATTTTGTGGAAAAACTTAGAAAAAGATGACACTAAACGTCATATAGGAGCCCGGATTTTAGTGATCGCAACTGTTTATCCATAAAAATAAATTTTTTGAAGCCGGTTAAAAAGCGACATCCTTATGACATAATCAACATTTCCCCTATCAATCATATAATAAATATTCGTTACCCAACGACGAAGAGATGGTACTATCGGAGCCGGAGGAGGAAAGAGATCATCTAACAACATCACTAAAAGCCATCCCAGGCAATCAAATGGATCTTTCAAGTGAAATTAATACCGCTCAACATCAAAATTTCCCTGAGAGACTAACAAAACTAATCTCCCAGCATCTCACGAAGTACGAATAGAGAACTGCTACAAGATAGAAGGCACAGTGAACAAGATAGAACTAACGTTTCTTTCGAGGGAGATCTTACACCTCTACACACTACGAAAAGTGCAATGACTAACTTACTCAGGGCACCTATAGTAATACGCAGAGAAGAGGAATATACTAACTTAACCTAGTTCGATGAAGTGGCAATTTTTGTCAAAAAAGATTTTTTAGTAACTGTCAAACCAATTGCTACTAAAAAAATACTAGAAAGTTCATTTTAGAATGTGCAGCTGATAAATTCACTTTTAATGGGGAAAAGATAGCGCGGGCGGTTATTTACAGATCGTGTACTTCAAATTCTCTGGCCGAATTTCGTCTTTTTGCGACCTATTTTAGTCAGCTTTTATGTGTATGCGGGAGAAACGGGACGCTCAATATCAACCAGACTGAAGGAACATGAACGATGTATTAAAAAGAAACAAATTGTTTAATCTGCTGTAGCTGAACACCAGCGTACCACTGGCCATATTATAAATGTAAACCAAGGTTCTAGCATAAGTCCAGCCTTTTATAGACGAAAAATTAAAGAATGTATTGAAACTTTTAAACATACAAAAAATTTAGATACGGGTTATAGTCATATACATCACACGAGTAAACCGATCTTAACACAGGGTCAGGGTTCGGCGAGCACAACTCGGGTATAAAAGTTCACCTGAATCTCTCCGGGGCCATTCAGTGTTCAGATCTCGTAGAGTAAACTTCCCTGAAGATGCCTCGTGCAATCGAAGGCGAAACGTCGGATAGTAGTTCTAATTTGACACGGTCTTATCCCAAGAACTATGATTAATTGACCAAAGCCGAGAAAGCTTCTGTTCTATGTTAATAATAAATGACGCCTTGAAAGTAAAATATCATTTACCTAATTATCCTATTTTAATTAGAACAATCAGGTAATACAAGCCTGCTTTACCAAAATTTAGAAAAAATGACACTAAACGTCATATAGGAGCCAGGATTTTAGTGATCGCAACTGTTTATTCATAAAAATACATTTTTTGAAGCCGGTTAAAAAGCGACATCTTCATGACATAATTAACATTTCCCCTATCAATGATATAATAAATATTCGTTACCCAACGACGAAGAGACAGTACTATCGGAGCCGGAGGAGGAAACAGATCATCTAACAACATCACTAAAAGCCATCCCAGGCAATCAAATGGATCTTTCAAGTGAAAGTAATACCACTCAACATCAAAATTTCCCTGAGAGACTAACAAAACTAATCTCACGAAGTACGAATAGAGAACTGCTACAAGATAGAAGGCACAGTGAACAAAATAGAGCTAACGTTTCTTTCGAGGGAGATCTTACATCTCTACACACTACGAAAAGTGCAATGACTAACTTACTCTGGGCACCTATAGTAACACGCAGAGAAAAGGAATATACTAACTTAAACTAGTTCGATGGAGTGGCAATTTTTGTCAAAAAAGATTGTTTAGTAACTGTCAAACCAATTGCTACTACAAAAATACGAGAAAGTTCATTTTAGAATGTGCAGCTGATAAATTCACTTTTAATGGGGAAAAGATAGCGCGGGCGGTTATTTACAGATCGTGTTCTTTAAATTCTCTGGTCGAATTTCGTCTTTTTGCGAACTATTTTAACCAGCTTTTATGTGTATGTGGGAGAAACAGGACGCTCAATATCAACCAGACTGAAGGAACATGAACGATGTGTTAAAAAGAAACAAATTGTTCAATCTGCTGTAGCTGAACACCAGCATACCACTGGCTATATTATAAATGTAAACCAAGGTTCTAGCATAGGTCGAGCCTTTTATAGACGAAAAATGAAAGAATGTATTGAAACTTTTAGACATACAAAAAATTTAGATACGGGTATATACATCACACGAGGAAACCGATATTAACACAGGGTCATGGTTCGGCGAGCACAACTCGGGTATAAAAGCTCACCTGAATCTCTCCGGGGTCATTCAGTGTTCAGATCTCGTAGAGTAAACTTCCCTGAAGATGCCTCGTGCAATCGAAGGCGAAACGACGGATAGTAGTTCTAATTTGACACGGTCTTATCCCAAGAACCATGATTAACTGACCAAAGCTGTGAAAGCTTCTGTTCTATGTTAATAATAAATGACGCCTTTCAAGTAAAATACCATTTACCTAATTATCCTATTTTAATTAGAACAATGAGGTAATACAAGCCTGCTTTACCAAAATTTAGAAAAAATGACACTAAACGTCATATAGGAGCCCGGATTTTAGTGATCGCAACTGTACATACATAAAAATACATTTTTTGAAGCCGGTTAAAAAGCGACATCCCCATGACGTCATTAATATTTCTCCATCATACTCCAGTCCGAGAGAACGTTAGATTGTGTTATTGACCTGAATTGATTATGTTAGACTAACCTCGCGAAATTTTGCTTTTTGTTACCTTTGGGTTATTTACTTCAAAAAGAACTTGATGTTAACACTTCCATGCCCATGTTCCTTTGTAAATATGTAGCAAACCGGGGAGAATCTACCCATTATAAAATTAAATTAAATGTAGAACAGCAATTACTAAAATAATATTCTATTACAGGGTGTTCACTTTAATATGTTGTTGTGTTTTGTTCTTGTAATATATAGTAATGTGGAAAAATGTACCTACCCATTTTTGGGAAACTACAAATTTTATCTAGTAATTGCACCCCCTGTACCTATTCAGACTCCTTCACAGATATTCCGTTTTGTGTATATTTTTGAGCCCTTTTCGATGCCGTAATCAGTTTTCCGACAGGACGCCTGATTTTTCCTATAAAAACCAAAATCACTTCCATGCCCATGTTCCTTTGTAAATATGTAGCAAACCGGGGAGAATCTACCCATTATAAAATTAAATTAAATGTAGAACAGCAATTACTAAAATAATATTCTATTACAGGGTGTTCACTTTAATATGTTGTTGTGTTTTGTTCTTGTAATATAGAGTAATG
Source organism: Kuschelorhynchus macadamiae (assembly GCA_030620095.1). Taxonomy (NCBI): domain Eukaryota; kingdom Metazoa; phylum Arthropoda; class Insecta; order Coleoptera; family Curculionidae; genus Kuschelorhynchus; species Kuschelorhynchus macadamiae. The sequence continues at coordinate 8,089 of JAUTXW010001396.1, forward strand.
TGGAAAAATGTACCTACCCATTTTTGGGAAACTACAAATTTTATCTAGTAATTGCACCCCCTGTACCTATTCAGACTCCTTCACAGATATTCCGTTCTGTGTATATTTTTGAGCCCTTTTCGATGCCGTAATCAGTTTTCCGACAGGACGCCTGATTTTTCCTATAAAAAGCAAAATGTATCAAAAAAAAATTTTTTTTTTCGGAAAATTTCAGTTTTTGTTAAAAGTTTATACTTTCCGGTCATTTAGCTTTTCGTTCTCCTCTATATTTCCAATGAAAAATGTCTGGCAAAATTTCGCCAAGAAGTACCCAGTTCGAGCTATAAGCGCCCCAAAACACCCTTTTTTAAAAAATGTAATTAAAAAAAATCGTAAAACCACGAAACGGGTTCGAAGCTCTACCAAAAACAATAGGGCTCTGTATGACCTGAAGGGACACCGTTCTAGAAACTTTCGACAACAAAAATAAAAAATTGAGACCTGAACCGTGTTACATTGAATTTGTTTTTTTTTGGTCGAATTTGCGGTACTACATCTCCGGTACCAAATTTGGTTCAGAAAAGTCTACAAACGAATCGTGCAGATCTACGTCTCCTCTAAAACACATGTCAAATTCATCGCCCTATCTCTAATAGTTTCCGAAATATACCCACCGGAATGCCGAAAAACAAGGTTTTCTGAAATGACACGATCCACACCAGGTTTTCGTCCCCGACTGTGAAAGCCATAGTAACAGACGTGCTTTGCCGTCAACCGTCGAACCAATTGCTACTTAAAAAAATACGAGAAAGTTCATTTTTGAATGTGCAGCTGATGAAACCACTTTCAGTGGAGAAAAGATAGCGCTGGCGGTTATTTACAGATCGTGTACTTCAAATTTTCTAGAGGATTTTGGTCTTTTTGCCAACTATTGTAATGAGCTGTTGACTCTTCTTAGTAAACGTGAGAGGCTGTTTTAATTTGTGGAGATTTAAATGTAGACAGTCTAAAAGAATTACTTTTTAGAACTCAAGTTTTTCACATATTGAATAGTATCGAGATGAGCTCCATAGTTCTAGAACCAACTAGATATGCATCTGATGTTTTGCCTTCCGCTTTAGACTTATATTTATACACCATTTTTTGAGTCTAAATATATATGGGAACTTTTTCAAATACTGCACCTATTCTAAAATGTCCTAAAACATATCTTTAAACGCTTTTTTGTTGAAGATAACTTACGAAACTTAAAACATTTATTTCCTTTCAACAAACTATTTTTCTGGGGTATTCCAGTTACAAAATGTAAACATGGCTTGGGATGCTTTTTATATTAACCTGATCTATCTTCTTGATCTGACATCTCCTATTAGAAGGGTTAGTATAAGTTCCCGTAATACGGGTAGTTAAATAAATCTAGACATCCTTCGAGACAGTGAGGAACTAAGAAAAACCTATTCTGGATTAGTAAAAACACTGAATTCAAAAAACAAAAAGTCAATACTCTGAGGCAAAAAAAACATACAAGGCCAAAGTGATTCTAACCTCTGCAAACCCTTCTAAAACAATATGGCAAGTTGTTAACATCCAACTCGGTAGAATATTCTCCGATTTATTTATGCAACAAAAGATAAAAAATATTATTCAATTGTACTGCTTTTTGATTTAACTCGTGCCTTTGATTGTGTAGATAGCGATATTTTATTCAGGAAATTAAATAAAATGGGCATTAGGGGAAATATATCTTACTTAAAAATCTTTTTTGGCAAACAGGAAAATAAGGGAAACATTAGGTAATTCGTCCTCCCAAACGAATCGTGCAGATCTACGTCTCCTCTAAAACACATGTCAAATTCATCGCCCTATCTCTAATAGTTTCCGAAATATACCCACCGGAATGCCGAAAAACAAGGTTTTCTGAAATGACACGATCCACACCAGGTTTTCGTCCCCGACTGTGAAAGCCACAGTAACAGACGTGCTTTGCCGTCAACCGTCGAACCAATTGCTACTTAAAAAAATACGAGAAAGTTCATTTTTGAATGTGCAGCTGATGAAACCACTTTCAGTGGAGAAAAGATAGCGCTGGCGGTTATTTACAGATCGTGTACTTCAAATTTTCTAGAGGATTTTGGTCTTTTTGCCAACTATTGTAATGAGCTGTTGACTCTTCTTAGTAAACGTGAGAGGCTGTTTTAATTTGTGGAGATTTAAATGTAGACAGTCTAAAAGAATTACTTTTTAGAACTCAAGTTTTTCACATATTGAATAGTATCGAGATGAGCTCCATAGTTCTAGAACCAACTAGATATGCATCTGATGTTTTGCCTTCCGCTTTAGACTTATATTTATACACCATTTTTTGAGTCTAAATATATACTGGGAACTTTTTCAAATACTGCACCTATTCTAAAATGTCCTAAAACATATCTTTAAACGCTTTTTTGTTGAAGATAACTTACGAAACTTAAAACATTTATTTCCTTTCAACAAACTATTTTTCTGGGGTATTCCAGTTACAAAATGTAAACATGGCTTGGGATGCTTTTTATATTAACCTGATCTATCTTCTTGATCTGACATCTCCTATTAGAAGGGTTAGTATAAGTTCCCGTAATACGGGTAGTTAAATAAATCTAGACATCCTTCGAGACAGTGAGGAACTAAGAAAAACCTATTCTGGATTAGTAAAAACACTGAATTCAAAAAACAAAAAGTCAATACTCTGAGGCAAAAAAAACATACAAGGCCAAAGTGATTCTAACCTCTGCAAACCCTTCTAAAACAATATGGCAAGTTGTTAACATCCAACTCGGTAGAATATTCTCCGATTTATTTATGCAACAAAAGATAAAAAATATTATTCAATTGTACTGCTTTTTGATTTAACTCGTGCCTTTGATTGTGTAGATAGCGATATTTTATTCAGGAAATTAAATAAAATGGGCATTAGGGGAAATATATCTTACTTAAAAATCTTTTTTGGCAAACAGGAAAATAAGGGAAACATTAGGTAATTCGTCCTCTGAATATCAAGAACTAAAATTCGGAGTTCCTCAGGGCAGTGATTTGTCACCGCTTTTGTTCATTTAATTTATAAATGACCTGGAAGCCTTTTTAGATCTGGGAGAAAAGGATATCATGATTTTATGTGCAGATGACACATCAATAATACTAACTGACCCATCATTTAATGTATTAATACAACGTGCAAACCAAAATTTAAAACTTTTAATGAATATTGTCAAGGAAATAAACAAAAACTCAGTATCTGACTTTTTCAATTAAACGATAACTACTAGAGTTTAATTTAAATTTAAATAATAAACAAATAACTAAAACAGATATGTGTGAATTCCTAGGCTTATACCTTGCTTGTACAAGCTTATTTTGTTCTTGCAAATTTAGAAAATGTTTTATCTACTAAGGAATTAATAAATGTTTACTATGCTCTAGCTTACAGCCATTTAAAATATATGGTTCTTTATTGGCATCAGGCCACGGAAATATATCGTTTATTTGTTTTGCAGAAACGGCTAATCAGAAAAATATTTTCCCTCACTCCCATGGAATCTTGCTGTCCTGATTTTAAAAAGCTTAACTTACTTCCTTTATCACTCATACTTTTAACGAAAGCCGCTCTTTATGTTAAGAAATTTGAGGCACAATTTCCAGTTGTACCTACGCAGCACAAATATGAAACAAGACAAAGCAACAATATATTGATTCCGAATTTTTGTTTATCAAAGTATAAAACCAGCCCGTTTTGTTTAGTATTTTGTATTTAATAAGCTGCCTAATGGAATTAAAACAACAGAACCTCAAAAGAAATTTAGAAAACAGTTAAGGCGCTTAAAGTTAAAGTTTTTTATATCAAATGTATTTCAACGTATTTCTAAGATTCCAGTATCATATTTTAAAACATGTTTAAATGTTTGTTTTTATCAAATGTGTTGTAGTATGTGTTTTGTATTTCTAGGCTTAGTAATTCTTCACACTGTTTATACTTTGCAAAAAGTCTACTTAACAAGAAATAAATAAATAAAAGTAGGCTATTTCTTTAGAAGTAAAAAACCACCCACAAAATATCATAAAGTAAACAAGTTCAAAAGCTACAATAAGACAAGAGATATGTGAGGAATTAAAGGTGGAATAAAAAAAGGAAAATACTTGATTAGCTACCATTCAGACAGTAAATGACAAATAATATAATTAATAACAATATTCGCATGTATACTGCACATGGTCTCTGACGAAGATTTTTCGGTAAGGGAAAACATATTTTTTAAGGAAAAGTGGGTCATTAAAATGATTCGAAATGGTGAAAGTATAGACAGAAAGTGGATTAAGGTAATTTTTTGTTATCCATGTATACTTCTCAATTATAAGTTGATGTTATTAGTTTCACAAATGAAATTATTTAGATCCGTTGTTGTCTCGACATGAAAACTCCATTATTTACAAACACAATTATATAGACTTAAGAGCATTGGAGAAAAATATAAATTAAGATTGAATATTTATTCGAATTGATTTGATTGATCAACAAATAAAGTCACATGTTCTTTTGATTTTTTGTTAAAAGTAATGATATAAAATATTCTTAAATGTAAACTAGTATATATATCTGGTAGGCGGTGTGCCACTATATTATATAGTTCAACTGTATATTTGAAGAAACTTGTTATTATTATTCTTATTATAAACTCATCAATAAATGTTAGGGTACAACACCCATCCCGGAAACAAGTATCAAAAAGCGTAGGTGTGTTAAGAAAAACCGAAATCAAGGTCCTCTCTTTAAAAATTTCCTGATAAAATGGCAGGAATCCAAAACGTTTTTCTGGAGGCCCATATAGCTGTTTTATGGAGTCCTTCTACAGTCTTCGTTACCAGACCCATTGATGTCCAGTTGCCACATTTGTAGGACCTCGATAGCCATCTCGATACCAGCACAATGTCGGGTCGGTTATTCATCATCTGTCTATCAGTGACAATCGTCCTATTATAGTAGAGTCTAAAAGAGTCGTTGTTTAATACCGGAGGATGTTGGTACAGAAAGATGTGGAATAGATAGTCTTAATGAACGTGATATTCAAGGTTTCAGGTGTTGCTGGTTTCATGTGAAATAAACACACCGAATCAAATATTCGACACCCCATAATTTTTATAAAGATCGATATTTCATAACTTTTTATTTTCAATCCCATTCCTATGATTTGTTTTACCATTTGACAAACTAGTTCATTGAGATTGGATCGTACTTTATAAAAATGAAAGGATCACGCCTTGATCTGGTGAAAAAGTGGTTTCAGTGAAATCCTGAAAAAAATATATATTTAAAATTATTCGAGAGGTTTTTGGGATAGTAGTAAGACACTGACACAAAATAAGTTTTCTCAAAAAAAAAAAAGTTTTATAGGAACATTCATCCGGAAACGCTTCATTTCGGAGATATAGGGTAAGGGTAAATAACTTTTACATATAGATACCCTGTATAACAAGAACAAAGCATTATTATTAGTATTTACTGATTTCCCTATGTATTTTATATGGTATATACGCAAAGTTTAACACCCTGTCTCTCGAAAACTTCTCGAGCGATTTTGTCATTGTCCTCACCTTGTTACTGTTCGCGCATTTCTCTTTTTGGATTGGATCTTTTTGAAATTTCAGTTTTTTGACCTTCGAAGTGTACGGGTTCGTTGGGCAAATACCCTTCTATGGGGTTGATCATAGAGGACAAATAGGCGCTTCTTTTGCTAAAAATGCGATTTCGTTGGGACTTATAATAAGCCGATAATAGCGTCCGATGGGGGCACTCTTTTAGAAACCCCGATGATTAAAAAGTGCAGTCACTATGGTTAATTTTTCGAAATTCTCGTCCAATAATCTTGGACAAATTCGTTAACGGACAATATCGGAGCACGGAATGTCAGTTAAAAAAAATAAAAAAGGTGTAAAAAATGGGGTAACTTTGTAAGCATTTTGCGGAGTCGAAACTCTAACTACTTTGTCAAGATAAAAAGGGGGTTTGGGTGAAATATAAGGATATTTAAAATCAATATAGGATGCCTATACCTTAAATGACGAGAAAGCGGTCGAAATGCAGAAAAACTAAAGCAGAAAAACTAAAAAAAACTGTTTCCTGTTGGGATCCCAAATTGGCCCCAAGAGATTCAAAAACCACGCTTATACAGGACAAGCCATTTAGAAACAAAATTGCACTGTTCTATCCATATATTTCTCTATGGTTTTAAGTTTGGCCCTCTAGCATGTGAACGGTTGAGCTTTAGGTAAATCAAGTAAATATACAAAGAAATGTCTATATTTTCTCTAGATTTTTTTTTTTTTTTTTTTTTTGTGTGTCGATGGGGAATGCTTTTACGCACGAATTCCCTTCCGGAAGAAGGGAAGACAGTGTGGGACTCGTTGCTCTGACAGGTTTTCACCTGTCGGAGTCAACAATACCCACTAAACCCCAACGGGCCCCCATCAGATGGACCATCATTGGGCTAGCCAAGGATCCTTCGATGGGGTTGGTGCCGTCCTTTCGGGAGAAACTCCTATGAAGGACATGGTCCTCGCTGTCGTAGGGGGGGAGGTCCTCTCTTGGCAGGATGTTTTTGCCACCTCTCGTTACTTGTAGTCATCTGAAATAAAAGAAATTATTAGTAATGAAAATGTCGTCTTACCAGGTGGGATATTTCTCTGCTGTCCTCCTTTCTTCTGTCCGGATTGCCGCTGCCTTCGTCCTACTGTCCCGTGGTCCAGTCTGCCGCTGCCAGTGTCCCTCCGTCAGTGTACCTGGTGGTCTTCGTGTCTTTGGTCCTCTTCTGTGCCCTCAGCGACACTGCTGTTCCGTGATCCGGCAGTGTTGAGGCTGAGGTGGGGTGTTCTTTTACCTCAGGTTCAACTGCAGCTCACGCCGGAGCCAGTTGAGGTACCTGGGATCCTCTTCTTTTACCTCAGGTTCAGCTGCAACTCACGCCGGAGCCAGCTGAGGTACCTGGGAATCTTCTTCTTGGAGTTTGATGGCCTCTTGTTGATACTCTTGGGGTTTCGGTGAGCAGAATCTAGTTCCTGAGGAGCACGGAGACTCAGAAATTTCGACTTGCCCACTTCCATCCTAGCGTATATTAGCGCAGGAGCCCGTGTCTAGGTCTCCTGTGCCTTGTCCAATTGTTGCGTCTTGGAGCTAGCGGATCGTAATCTACCAGGTCCCGTAAGTTTTCGTTGGGGTGATTTTCTGCTGCCCTGAAGGCTCGGGTAGCCTTTTGCCGCATGAATTCTTCAATAGGTGTCCATTGAAGATCACGCTGCAGGTCCTCGTTCCTGATAAACCATGGGGCGTCAGCTGCCATCCTAATGAGTTTGTTTTCTGTCCTCTTTAGCTTCATAAGGTTGGTCTTAGAAGCATATCCGAAGGATGTGGAGCCGTAGGTGAGTTGGCTCCTAGCTACTGTTTGGATCAATAGCAGTTTGGTCCTCAATCCCATTTCACTTTTTCGACAGAGCAGTGGATAGAGTTTACCCATTGCTTGTCTAGTTTTTCTCCTCGCTGCGTTGATATGGTTGCACCATGTCAAGCTTCTGTCCATGGTCATCCCTAGGTACTTGGCCTCGTTTGTCCAAGGGATCTCGACGTCTCCAATTCGGATTCTAGCTGTTGGAACCAGTCTCCGTCGTTGGAATAGGATTGCTTGGGACTTCTGGGGGTTGATTTTAACCTTCCATTTGACACACCAGTCATGAAGGTTATCAATGTCCTCTTGCAGTCGTCTGCCCATTATCCGGGTGCTTCTGCTTTGGTGTAGGATGGCTGTGTCGTCCGCGTAGAGTGCTGTTAAGCCCTCTTCACCGATTGGGATATCGTGAGAGAAGATGGAGTAAAGAATGGGTCCCAGCACTGACCCTTGTGGTACTCCAGCTATTAGTCCTCTTGGAGCTGAATGAGAGTCATTCACCTTGACTGTGAATGATCTGTCATTTAGGTAGCTTCTGATAAGCTTTATATTTCTTCTCTCGTATCCAGCCACCGACATTTTGTGGATCAGGCCTTGGTGCCACATTCTGTCGAAAGCTCTTTCGGTGTCCAGGAAAACTGCTCCTGTGGCCTCTCTATTGTTGAATCCTTTGGTGATATACTCTGTGGTTCTGAGTACCTGCTGCTCAGATGAGTGCCCTGCCCTGAAGCCGAATTGTTCATCTGGGATGGCGTCTAGTTCTTGGGATTCATCTTTTAGTCTTCTGGCTATAGCTCTTTCAGCTACTTTGCTTAAAGCAGGGAGTAGGCTGATGGGCCTGTAGTTGTGTGGTACTGTCCTGTCTTTTCCTGGTTTTTCAATGACGATGACTTCTGCCTTTTTCCATGTGCTGGGGAAGTGGCATGTTCTTATGATGGAGTTTATGATGTTGGCCATCGCACTGTATCCTTTCCTGGGGAAGTTTTTCAGCATTTTGTTGGTGATGCCGCCGGCTCCAGGGGCTTTCTTGACCTTCAGTTTCCTGATGATGTCTCGAACTTCCCCGGGTGAGACAGGATGTGGATTTTGTTGGGGTAAAATCCAGGCATCCAGGTCTCTAACTGAGTCGTGGACCTCTTCGGTGTGGTCTTCGTCCTCCTCTGGATGTTGGTTAAGCTGACCTTGTTGGACTATGGCATCCGCTAAGGCTTCGGCTTTGTCTTCGTCGGTGTAGATTGGGCCATTTACACCTTGGAGAGGAGGGATAGGACGTTTGTCCATTCGAAGAGCTCGTTGCATCTGCCAGGCTGTTTGGTGATACGTATCTAGGGATCTCAGTTTTTCCCGCCACTTGTTGTTTCGGTGCTCTTGTAACTGACTTCTCAAGTTTTGAGAGTGTCGGTTTAGAGCAATCCTGTCCTCGTCCTCGTGGGATCTAGCGTAGATCCTGCGGAGACGTCTGTTGGTCCTAATCTCGTCTCTGAGATTTTCAGGAAGCTCCTCGGTTTGTCGATGCCTGCTTATGTCTTCCACTACTGTGTTTTCGTGGAAGGCATTCAGGATGGCTGTCTCTAGACATCTTACGGCCTCATCTAGTCCCTGAGGAGCGCGGATCTCAGGGATTTCGATTGCGGCTTTCAGCTGTCTTTGATAGGCCTTCCAGTCGGTCGTCTTCTTGGTGTTGTGATTTACTCTGTTGAGGTTTACTCCTAGTTGCAGGAGTACCGGGTTGTGGTCGGATGTTCCCTCGTTCAGAGTGTTGATGTCTAGCTCTTCCCTGATGTTTTTCAGGAGCGCAATGTCCAACACGTTTGGTCTCCCGTTTCCACGGGGGAGGTATGTTGGTTGTTCTGGTCCTATTATGGCGGGTCTGTGGTCCTCGCATAGTCTGGTTAGTTTGCGACCATTTGGGTTGGAATGGGTGCAATGCCATTCTTCGGATTTGCAATTGAAGTCGCCAATGATGATTTTGGCTCCTCGTCCTCTTGCTAGGTGTTCGATGTCCTCATCCAACAGCTCCTGTGTTGGGGAGCGATACGCAGAGGTGATTTTGATCGGGCCTCTACGAGTGTTGACCTCTATGGAGATGGCGTCTAGCTCCACATCCTCAACCCCCAGGAAGGAATGTGGAACGCCTCTTCTGACCAGGATTGCGACTCCTCTCGTGGCTTGGGGTCCGGGAGGGTCGTATCTGTAGATGTGATATCCTGGGAAGGTCATCCTTGTTTCTGCTTTCAGTTTAGTCTCCTGTATTGCTAGAACGTCTGGGCGATGTTCTTCCAGGAGTTCTATGACGTCTGTTTTCCTGGCCCTTAGACCGCAGGTATTCCAGGAAATGAGTCTTAGGCTTTCGTTTTGGTGTACTGGCATTGTTTATTTGAGTCTGCGAAGCTGTTCCTCCACAGCTTTTGTTATTGTGGGAATTATGTTTTCCACAATAGAGGGCATCATTCCGGTGACGGCTTGCAGGATTGCTGCCTGGAGATCTAATGGTGGGGAGTTCTCCTTCTTCTCCTTTCCTAGACTGGTGCAAAAATCAGCTCAATCAGTATTAAGGGTGAATTTTGGGATTTTTTTGAATTATAGCGTGCACGAATTCTGTTTGCCGTCGCACCGGTACCTCCTGGGATAAAAACAATTAAATATATCAAAAATTACATCTTTTTGCTACAGGACATAGATTTAATTTTTTTTATCCAAAGTTAAAAAATTGGGTAAAAATGCATTATGTTTCCATTTGCAATTGAATTTACCACTTTTACAAGTTGGTCTAGTTCTACCAGCTGATTAGTTTTGACTGACATGTCACAACAATCAGTTTGACAGAGTTGTGATATTTTTAACCCGAAATGTCTTCAAAATTATATGGTTTCATGTTATATATTTATATATGGGGTGTTAAAGCTACCCGATTCAGAGTAAAAGTCTATATGAATTTCACTACAAACTCAGGCTCAGACCATAACAAGCCTGCCATAAAACGAGAGTAGTTCAGATATGGTGCAGTCTGCATTACGTCTTCGGTAAACAAGCTCTCGACCACACGGTGACCGCAGGCAGATACTCGAGTAATGTTACTCTACTGTTGTACAGTCCAATTTGCACACTGTAAATTTAAGTTGAGCTTAACGATGGCAGGGATGTAGCTGAAGCCCTGTTGCTGACCTACGCGAGTAAAGCCCAACTTCTTTTAATCTTCTTCGTACGGTTATTTCACATTTATTCTACGTGCCATTTGTAGGTCATGTTTCAGTAACACATCTACTGAGGAGCTTAAGACGACCATTCGGTCATTTGCTGCGGTGGTCGGAAGCTCGTATCTTTCTGGTTAAATTTTCTATTTCTAGGTACTTATTCCAAGCTCCGTGCACGGAAGAAATTCTAAAGTATGGGCCACATAACTTTTTACTACCGCCATCCTCTGTTAACGCGGCGATTTTCCTTACGTCGGAAGTGAAATGTCACTGTCAAAAACACTTGTTTAAATAATGGCATAGCCAACTTTGTTAATTTTATTCTAATTACAGAAAAATAAGTATCTATTTACTGCTTTATTGTTACAGAGTAGCATATATTAATTCCGATGATGTTATATTGAAAAAGAAAATATTACTACTGTTTATAACAAAGACAGAGTTCGCACTCACCGCTTTCACGGAGAGCAGCGCTCTTCCACTCAACCCAAATTTGCAATGTATTGTAAAGAACCACCGTCCACGTCCAGTTGCTCTTAAAGGTTAATCACGAAGACTACCTGACAAATGTGGAAAGCAAATGGTAAATGATGATAACAAAATAAAAACTGAAATGTACTAAACATCACTCTAGAAGCTCTATACCTAAATTTAGCATAAAACTACGCCTATACCTAATATAAATATAATAATGTACAATGTATACAGACAAAACAATTAACGTAAACGAAAGCAGGAGAAAGAATACAATAGCAGATGCCAGCAAAATGCAAGGAAAGCATAATAAAAGTCTACAAACGATTGTTTGTTGCGTTGGTCTTGAGACGTTTTTTAAAAACAATTAGCTAAAGGTTTTTGATACTCGCGGGAACTTTATTATATACTTTAGCTACATTATAGCCAAAATAATTCAGCGGTTCGATGTGGTGGAATAGTCAGTGGTCTTAATACCGAATATTTATCGTATGGACTGAACTACGAAATTTTAATTTGTTAGAAATATTTGTAGGTGTTTGCTTTGAAATAATTGTATACTAAAAGACTACGCAGTGTAATATTCTGCTATCCCCCATATTAAGCCATCCCAAAGTCTTGAGGACAGAGATCATGTATTATCTCTGCCTCTAAGACCACAAATGAGCTGGACACAAGCGTTCTAAATTAGCTACATTCGCTGAGCGTCTGCCTAAATTATGTTAGATCCGTAAACAACATCGCCATAGTTCCGATGCAAGAGAACCATAGTTTTGTATAAATTTTTTGTATAAATGTCTAATAAAGTAGACCATTTTAAGATTCATAAACGCTTTTCTGATAACAGCAGAAACGTGTTCCGAAAATCTCATTCTGCAGTTCAAAACCAAACCCAGGTTTTTTTTAATTCTCCTTCAAAGAAAGATGTACTCAATTCATCAAAACATCGATGCTCGGAGGAGTAGGTAGCGGACCCTCCAAGCAACATCATAGAGGCATTCAAAGTCAAGCAGTATTTCCGAGAGATGTAACAAAGATATGACAGATCCTGTTTAATTTTCTTGCATGCTTTAGTCAAGATGTCTTCAGAAAATTAAACTGCGTTCCATCGGCGTACATATAATATCTACAAAATCGCAGAGCTTTAGGGAACTGAGAAGTATACAGAGAGAAAAGCAAAGGGCCGAGTATGGAACCCTGAGGTACCCCACAAGTTATGTAGGAGGGTTAAGATATTTTTCCACAAAGCTTAGCCGATTAGGATCTCTTATGTAAGTATGAATGTAGGAGATCTGATGAACTCCTCGAGAAACCCAAATCGTTCAAAAGAGTCCAGAAAAGACGTGTTCCGAAAATCTCATTCTGCAGTTCAAAACTATACCCAGGTTTTTTTAACTCTCCTGCAAAGAAAGATGTACTCCATTCATAGAAACATCGATTCTGGGTAGAGATCTTAAGCGGGTAGCGGACCCCCCAAACAACATCATGCACTACTTAGAGGTATTCAAAGTCAATTTGTATTTTCGGGAGATGTATTAAAGAGATGACAGATCCTGTTTAATTTTGTTGCATGCTTTAGTCAAGATATTTTCAGAAAATTAAAACAGATCAACGTGTCATTGGCTTACATATGATACCTACAAAATCGCAGAACTTTAGGAAATTAAACTATACAGAGAGAAGACCAAAGGGTCGACTATGCAACCCTGAGGTACCCCACAAGTTATGTAGGAGGGTTCAAATATTTTTCCACGCAGCTTAACCGATTGAGATCTGTTGTGTAAGTATGAATGTAGATGATCTGGTGAACCCCTTGAAAAACCCAAATCGTTCAAATTAGCCAGCAGCAAGCTATGATTTATGCGATCAAATGCTTTCGAGTAATCAAGCAAGGCTAATAATGTCAGTCTGCCACTATCTGATTCAATCTGGATGTCATCTCTAACCTTAGTTAATGCCGAAATACAGCTGTGAGTACTGCGAAATCCTAATTGAAACTCATGGGGTATGGAGTTTTTCTCGACAAATCTCTTGATTTGACGATCCCAAATTTTTTCTAGTCTTTAGAGAGCAGGCATAATAAACGAACAGCTTAGCATCGGCTTTTTTAGCTAGAGGAAAAACGTGTGTAAATATGTATTCAATCACTGGAAGGATACGAGGACAACAGTAAAGGAGTACAACCAATGGATTTGGACTTTACTGAGAGGAGAATGCGCTAAATTTCTAGTTCACTTATCGGTTCAACTGAAAATTGATTTTCTGTTAACTTGTTATTTGCCAGATGATTATCTGTCTCTGCATCCGGATTCCTGTTGGAAAGGGGACTCAAAAAATAATAGTTTTATTCAAAAATTTGCTTTTAAATAAGACAGCCAAATGAAACAAATAGCAAAATGTTTGACAGACTCTAACTTTAACTTAAAATACTTTTGAACAAGATCAGGTGTTAGTTTTTTTCCACAGATCGTTACAAACTAATAAAAACACATTCTCGTTACCCGGATATAAAATCATCCAAGCAAATGAAATTTCATTTCTATAGAATACAATACAATTCAAATGAACTGATCTATTAACTAGTAAAAAATCGTAGGAATCGGATTCTAAATAAAAAGTTATGAAACATCAAAAATTTTGCGCTGAATATAAATTATGATTACGTCAGTTGTCATAAATAAATAATTAAATAATTAATTTTACTACTCATGTTATATTAAAGTTAAGCAACACAGTACGCGTTTTAACAAAATCAAGGCGAAGGTAAGTTGCGAATGCCAAGTCGAAGAAAAGTTTCATTGACCCAGTGACACCCAAAGCGGTTAAAGACTTAAGAATTTCTTTTCGATACAAATTTGCGTCGGCGACACAACGGGAGATTCGAGGCAGGGAAGCGTATGAGGCGTGCGACGCATGTTAAAGCTGGCGTTACCCTTTCATTCATTTCAAACCAATTGCGGTATGCAAAACTGACCATCACAAAATCAGTGAAACATGCGGCTGTGCGTGCTATTATTTGTAACGATTACTGTCGTATTTGGGACTCTTCATTCGTCTATGGCTATGAACATATTTGGTGAGTTTCCGTTACCTTAATAATAATATTTTAAAGATGTTTGCGCAGCTATTATCATTTGTTTTCTTATTTACTCGGTTTTTTTTTGTGTTCATTGTGAGTTATTTTTTTAAATCTATGTATCTTAATCTTAAACTGGTGAAGTGCTGTCAATATGACGTTAACCTGTTGCAAACTTCTGCTAAGATCTAAAAATCCCAATACGCAAATCACCACCTCAAACGCATGGTTTTATATAGCATTAAAAGATCTTACAATTTTGTAGCCCTGTTGATGTAAGTTAAAATTTCGTTGACACACATGTTTAATGGACTTCTCTTTTTATGTTTATATGACTGAAAAATGTGGAATTGTCGAAGTTTCGTCTTCTTTAAGTAGTCATCTATATAATATAAAATATTTTCCCGTTTTTCATAAAAATGTATTGTGAAAAGTGTAAACTAAGCGTACAACCAAAAGTTAACGACAAACTTCTTAACAAAGATACATAGGTGTCAAATGTATATCTCGTCACCAATTGCGTTGCATATTTGGCACCAAATACCTATTTAAAACACAGTGAGAAGTAAATTAAATTTTTATAAAATAACTTTCTTTCTTCTTGAATCTGTCGTTTTATCAAAGAAAATAAAGCATAATGCCCTTTAGTACAGGTAGTTTAGTAATGTGTACAGTACATATATAAATTATATTATGTTATTTTCCATTAATAAATGGATGGATTCACTAGGAGACAATTCACAGTAATTGGGTAAAACTGATCTGTGATTTAAACAGGAAGTTCCCCGATAGTGAGTCCTGCTATTTATTAATGGAATGAAAGAAAACATAATTTGCGAATATACCGTCCGTATTACTAAATAGTGGATAACCGGGAAAAAATAAAAAGAAATAAATCTGCACAATTTAGAGGCCATATGAAAATATTACCATTTTATATCCGTATCATTTATTAAAAAATCGCTAAATTTTGTTTACCCAGAAGTTCCCTCGTTATAAATCTTTCCTTTTCTTAAGAATAGTGAAATGTGACCCAATTGAGTTCCGAACATAGATTTAAAATACAGTGAGAAGTTAATTCAATTTTTAAAAAATCCGTAAAATTGGCTTTATCCGGAACTTGCTTTTTTCTTGAATCTGCCATTTAAGATTTTATCAAAGAAAGTAAAGCATAATGCCATTTACTACAGGTAGTTTATATGTACAGTACGTATACATATTATCTTATTTTTCAATCCTCTAATAAGTGGAAAAATTCACTAGGAGGCAATTTAGGGTAATTGGGTAAAACCGATCTCTAATAGATTTACACCGGAAGTTCCCCGATAGTATGTCTTGCCATTTATTGAGGTAATAAAAAGAAACTTAATTTGAGAATATTCCGTACAACTCATCAAGTGTAAGAAGAGTTGTGATTTTCTTGATATCGACACGCCTCCTGAATGCGTAATGGCCACAGTGATTAATTGTCAATTGCCTACTGTATCTCGTAGAGTAAACTACAGGTACAGCCTACGAAATATATCCTATATTTTTAAAGTAGTAGCGGAACTCAATGGATTTTAATTCTAAAGTAAAACATAAGGTTTTGTCAGGACAAACGAGGGAAGTAATAGCCAATGTTATTTTGTTTATGCAGAGAGAAGCAAATGATAATAGACCTTTAAAAAAGTACAGGAGGGTGCAACATTGACAACTGGTGTAAGTTTGTCTAATATAAAGCATTAGCAAATTTATATATATATATATATATATATATATATATATATATATATATATATATATATATATATATATATATATATATATATATATATATATATATATATATATATATATATATATATATATATATATATATATATATATATATATATATATATATATATATATATATATATATATATATATATATATATATATATATATATATATATATATATAGTTGACTTATTAATTTTTATTATACCTATTATACTTGTTTTTGAATGAAACAAAATATGTATAACAAAAAATATAATACTTATGTATATAAATTAAAAATTGTGTGCAGGGATTCCATCCCAACAAATCGTACGTGATTTGCTGCTGAGTGTACCGTCTACGAAAGCTAACCTCACCGCGCCGGGCGTAAATTTCTTCTCTTTTCCTCCTAGTGCGCTCTCCATCTATTCTTTACGCAGACGGTGAATTCATCATATCTCTTGCTATATTTGACGAGTTGTACATATTACTAAATAGCTGATAGCCCGGGAAATTATAAAAAGACATAAAATTGTACAATTTAGAGGCCAATTACCCGGAACCTCCCTCATTATGCATATTTCATTTTCTTAAGAATAGTGTATAGTATACGACGAATTTTTAACTAAATGAAATGTATTGAGGAAGGTGCTTCTACTCTGCATGTTAAATAAAAACAAAGATTTTTGAAAAAAATATTTTTAACCTAAAATAAAAAAAAACTTAAAGAGTCACTAAAACCAATATGTACTTTTGGATGGAATATTTATCTAAATTTTAGGTTAAAACTTTTCGAGCCAAATTCAATTAATAGGGCAAATTCGAAAATTAGTAAAATTTTATACATATAATTTTTAAATGTGTTCAGATTATTTGTTGCGTATAGATTGACAAAAATCTTTTTTGGCTTATTAATTTAATATTATATTATTAATACATACGGCGCACTGATGAGTCCCGATAGGATGAAAGTATTTGTACAATTACTATGTCCCTAAAAAACTTAAGGTAAATGATATAATTTCTTATGCTTGTTTAAATAATATTGTTTATATTATGTATCGAAACATTCCGTAGACAGACTAGTCTACATGTTGAGGTATGTAATTATATTAAATATTTGCTTCAATTAATTTAAAGTTAAATATTTTTATTCAGTTGCGAAAGAGCCAAAAAAGATTTTTGTCAATACATATAATGTTTAAAACTTAAAATACAGCACATAATTTGATGTAACATTTGCAAAATGTACATATATTAGTAGCATAATTAATGCATATCTCGAAGATCAAAAAAGAGATTCAGCATTCCTAATTGTAAATAAAAAAGAAGAAACGTCAAATTAACGACACAGAAAGAGAAAAATTGTAATATTTTTTCTACATTATTTTTAGAACTTATTTTTTAAAAAGATAATATTTAAGTAATTCTCACAATAAAGGTACTTGCTTTCATCAAAATGCTCTATTTCGAAGATACATTAAAATCTGTTTAATTTTGGGAAATTGCTCCGTTTAAAGTTAAATACTGTACAACACCACTCTAAAAACGTTCCAAGAGGAAATTTTGAGCCCTTCTAAGCGCTGCAAACGGTATAAAAAAATAGATGAGAAATATTATAACCTGTAGTTTCTAAAGAATCATAATTTCTAATAATACCTCTCAAATTTGAAATTATAATTATTATCAAGGTTTTTCGGAAAGCGACCCTCCTATGCGATGGATATCTTACATTCACAAGAGCAAATCTTAAGTGGTTGTATCCTAATATTTAATATTAAAATTGGACCCGTTTTCCTACTATATTAATTAGTTTTAATTAATTTTAATTTAAATTAATTTTAATTAATTATAATTAATTTAAATTAATTTTAATTAATTAATAATAATATATTTAGCAAGCTGATTTATTAGTTTTTATTATACCTACTATACATGTTTTTGAATGAAACAAAATATGTATAACAAAAAACATAATACCTATGTATATAAATTATAAATTGTTTGCAGGGATTCCATCCCAACAAATCGTACGTGATTTGCTGCTGAGTGAAACCAAAAGCGAGTCTCACTGCGCCGGGCGTAAATTTCCTCTCTTTTGCTCCTAGTGCTCTCTTGCTATATTTGACGAGTTGTACATATTACTAAATAGCTGATAACCCGGGAATTTATAAAAAAGACATTTTGTTCCACCATATTGGGTTCATACGAATGTTTTACCAGTTTCTACCTATGCTACACTTGATTTTTGAACATAATTTAAAATGAGACAGTAGTTTTTACACTGATTTTATAAGACATTTTATTTGGTAGCCATTTTATTCCAAATTTTAAATTATTTCCACAGTTTTACTAGCTTATCTCTATATCACACCTAATGCTTGCACAAAATTTGAAATTATTCTAATAAGTAGATTTTTGGGCTTCTTTTTTAAATATTTTATTAAGCCATCATCTTGGTACGAAAATGTAACCAGTTTATTCCTCTGTCGCATTTAATTTTTGTAATTTAGTCCATTGAATAACAAGGTTTTTCACGTTTTTTTCTTAAAATTTTATTTGGCTGCCATTTTGTTCCAACATCTTGAATTCGTATCATAATTTTATTTGATTTCCCTCGTAATCCATTCCTTCATTAGGGGAATGAAAAATAATATAATTTGTATATGTACTGACCCTGTACAGTACAGTCTTTATTTAAAAATTTAGCCTGAAAAACGATTCAAATTGTGTGCAA
Organism: Kuschelorhynchus macadamiae; assembly: GCA_030620095.1. Classification (NCBI taxonomy): domain Eukaryota; kingdom Metazoa; phylum Arthropoda; class Insecta; order Coleoptera; family Curculionidae; genus Kuschelorhynchus; species Kuschelorhynchus macadamiae. Next base: position 26,758 of record JAUTXW010001396.1, read on the forward strand.
TCACTAATTGTGATATAGAGATAAACGGGTAAAATTGTGGGACGAATTCAAGATGGCGGAACAAAATGGCGGCCAATGAAATGTTTGTAATCGTGAAAAAAATTGCAGGTTATACATATTTATGCCTATAGATTCCAAGAAATAGGTTTTGTCAATTTCATTTGTCTGTCTGTCTATCTGTCTGTCAGTTCGCGGCGTAGCTAAAAACTACTTACCCGATTGACTTCAAATTTTGGTCAAAAATTAAGAGTTATGTGGGGATGACCTGGCATTATTTCGGTAAAAATCCATTACGATGGAACAAAATGACGGCCTAATGAAATGTTAAAAAAATTGTTACTAAAAAACAGGTTATACAATTTACCTAAAATGTTGCACAAAAATCAGGGAATAATCTTATAATATTTTGGTATGAATCCAAGACAGTAAAACAATATGGCGACCTAATAAATTATTTTAAAAAATCAGTCTGAGAAACTACTTAGTATACTAATATTAAATTTGGGGTATCCATTAAGTGTGATATAGAGATAAACTGGTGAAATTATGGTAAAAAATCAAGACGGAGAAACGAAATGGCGGCCAAATAAAATGCAAAATTTAATGTGATAGAGATAACTGGTACGAATTTAAAATGACCATGCAAAATGGCGGTTTCAAAAAATCAGGGTAAAAAATTTCAATTAAGTTTATGTCAAGCCCAAAAAATAAGTGTGGCATAGGTAGAAACTGGTAAAATATTGGTACGATTCCGTTATTGAGGAACAAAATGGCGCACAATAAAAATGTTTAAACATACAGTATAATAAATGACTATTTGCGGATCTGAAATGAAATTTACCGATTTTTTTACTTTCTTTGATATATATATATATATATATATATATATATATATATATATATATATATATATATATATATATGCTTATCCCATTGACTTCAAATTTTGGTCAAAAATTAAGGATCATATGGGGTTGATCTGGTAACATTTTGGTAATAATCCAATGTGATTAAACAAAATAGCGGCCTAGTGAAATGATAAATAATGATTACTAAAAAACAGCTTACCCAATTTACATTAAAATATGCACAAAAATCTCAATCAGCTTGAAAAGTTTTTGTACGAATCCAAAATGGCCAAACAAAATGGCGGCTTAAATGAAGTATTTAAAAAATCATCCTGAAAAAACTACTTAATAGATTCATTTCAAATTTTCTGCAAGAATTAAATGTGCTATGGCAGAACAAAATAGCGGCCAAAAAACATTCTAGGTTTTATATATCTTTACGTTTTAGTATACCTAGAAGCCAAAAAACATATTTTATCAATTCCGTCGAACTGTTCATTTCGCTGCGTAGCTAAAAACTACTTACCAGATTGACTTCAAATTTTGGTTAAAAATTCAGTCATGCGGGAATGACTTGATAACTTTTTAGAGAAAATCCAATACGACGGAACAAAATGGCGGCCAGGTGAAATGTTAAAAATTATTACTAAAAACTAATTATCTTATTACTCCAAATTTTGTTCAAAAAATCGAATGTTACATAGAAATGAACTGGTAACATTTTCGCAGGAATCTAAGATAGCAAAACAAAATGGTGGCCTAATAAAAACTAAGCCTGAAAAAACTACTTATTAGATTAAGTTTAAATTTCGTATAATAGCGGCCAAATAAAATGTTTCAAAAATCAGCGTAAAAAAATCTTATTCAACTGACAATTTTTACACAAACACTAAAAGTGATATAGGGATAAACTGTTGCGAATTCAAAATGACAGAACAAAATGGCCGTCTTAAAAAGGTAAGGTAAAAACAACTTATTTAATTTAATTTAAATTATACCCAAAAATCAAATGTGACATTTGCAGAAACCAAGAAAATATTGATATGAATCCAATATGGTGAAATAAAATGGCGGACAATATAAATATTTGAAATGACAGTATAAATGAGTTACTAAATGACAATGTGGGGAACTAAATTGGGTCACACTTCACTATTCCTAATGAAAGAAAGATTCATAACTAGGAACGTCCGGATAAAGGAAATTTACAGATTTTTTTATATTGTGTAATAATGTTACCGTCTTTTCTTGCTTTTATTTCTTTATAAACAAGAACAAAATATCCCTTTGCTTTTAATTTTCTAGAACGGTTAACTTGTCGCCCCGGGCAATGCCCACCTTGCCTACCCCTGAATCGAGCCCTAATTACCTTTTATTACGGTCTGCAGCAACTTCCAACATTTTCTGTCGGAACGCAAGCAACAAAGAAAAAAGTCCATGGATTTGTCGACACACGTACAATAAAAGTATGAAAGCAATGCGGGCTGACTTAGCGAATTAAAGGCTAAAATAATGAATATTATCGACGTGACTTTATGAGGATAAGGACATATTAGACCTGAACAAGAGCTTATTGATTATAATTATTAGAAGGTTCTGAACTAAAATAATGTTAGAAAAAATTAGTTTCAATCTAATAAAGGTTCAACAATTAAACAGGTACAAAACTCGATCACCTCATTATTTTGCTTAATTTTAAGGCGTTTTTCAAAAACTATTTAATAGATTTTCATGATCTTGCAAAAAACGGACGTTATTTTGTTGGATTTTATGTAAACTGTCACTAAATGTTCTTGTTTTTCAATAGTTGATGAAACAAGGCGATATGGAAAGTAATGCATTTCTCAGAAATGTTTGATATGTGCACTATTTTATATCAAAGTATTACTTTTAAGTAAAGTTTTAATTTAAAAGAAGAAAAATAGTTACAAATATTAATACTGAGCATGGCCACCACCAATTCGAGTGATCCCTCGAACTCTGTGAGTCATGGTTGCGATTAAATTATCAAATTTAACAATATACAGTTTCATAATTATCATCCATTCTATTTTGTAACGTGCTTCATATATGTTCAACAGGATTCATATATGGGAATTTCCCAGGCCACCCATTTGTTCTGTTATATCCCCTAAAAAAAGCGTTAACAGCTTGTACCCTATGTTGACGAATTTTATCATCCACTAAGATAATCGTACCAAGCTTGATCAATTTCTAGATCTGAAACACCCGATTCAATGTCATTCGTAATAAAATTATTTACCTCTTAAAGCTCCAAACGTTCTCCTTCAGCAAGGTTGACGTTTACACAGTCATAAATATTCACCACTTCAAATACTTCATCCGGTAAAAGTTCGTCCACATTAGCCATGTTTATAGAGTTAAAAATGTTTTTAAAATAAACTTTAACTTCACTCAGATTCAAGTTTTTAATTTTCATAAGGTGGCAATAATGCTAAGGAATGGTTTCAGAATTAAATAACAAAATGGTAAAGCAATACTCTTTTCTACACACTGGACACGTTAAAAAACTGTCCATAGTCCACTCAACTAAACAAAATTTATGATCACAAGAATTAGGCCTGTATCTGTCCTCATTTTATAAAGTTATATAGGACACTCATCAGAAATTTCTTCTCTCACTTTATTTTCTTTTTTATTTCTTTTTAATTTTACTTGCTTTAAAACTCTTCGAGAGCCCCTTTTTCTTTTAAACATTTGACAAGTTTCATTGTTTGTTACTTTACATTTACAACTTTAAACTGAAGCAGCAAAAGCGTATTTACCCCTTTTAAACTTTAACTTTAAGAGGAGAGTCTCTCGAAGTAATCTTATATTATTTGTCATATCTTAAAAAATAACCTTCGGCGACAAGGCTAAGTTATTAAATTAAATAATTTAATTTAATATTAGAGAGGAGGAGGCATAGATATAATTTTAAAATGATAGGGAGGAGGAAGAGGAGGGGCTTCGCTCCTTAAGTAACTACTTTCCAAGATTATGGATTATGGAAATTGCACCTCAAATTTAGGCAAAATAATTGTTCCACTTGAACTGATGCTTAGTTTATTTCTGAAACATTAAATAACAAAAATAAAAACATAAACAACATATTCATTGGATTTTTAAAAGTACAAAAATGCTTAACAGCCTTATTCAGGTGGACATGAACTATATCCATCGGAAAAAAACAATTGCACTTATATTTGACCTTAAATCAGATTACTAAACATGCAATAAACTTCGAAATCTTGGCTACATAACCATTATACACGTATGTGTAAATAAAAAAATCAATATTAGCGATCATAGTGTAGTATGTAAGAAGTCTTGAAACGAGGAGGTATTCAGCAGCCGAGTGCAGAAATCATTTGAGTTTGAAAACAATTACCTTCATACGAGTAATGTACGCCATTTTTCCTTAAGTTAACTTAAAAACTATTGATTAAAAAAATGTTTTTAACTCTAGTGTTGACTGCATTGATTAATTGTAAACAAAATAAGTGAAAAGTAGACTTCGCTTTTTCAACTGCCTTTTGACTTTAATATTGTCGTGTTGAAATGTATTTTTCATCTCACGCGTGTATTATAAAGCATTATCTAGACAATTTAACAATGCTTTTTCGTGAGTTTCATATGTGGTTGTGGAAAATAGCATATTATAAAACAAGTATTAAAATCGAAAGGAAATAATCCTTCGAGTCTGAAAAGAACCACTTTCACACAAATAATTTATACTATTTTTCCTAGGGCCACAAAAACTGTTCCGTAGGAAATTCGTTTTTATTTACCTTTCAACACTAGAGTTTCGTTTCTTCATCCACAATACACACAAATTGTTAAAACACTAGTGTTGAAAAATTGAGTAATTGCTTTGATTGTTAATAAAATAATTTAAAAGTAGGGTTTTTCAACTTTCTTTTGACTCACCATCTTTCAAATACGTCGTGTTAAAAAGTATTGTAAAACACATGTGTCAATTTTTTTTAACACACGTGTAGTGTAAGACACTTTCTAGCTAACAGTACTTTCTTGTCAAATTTATAAGTAGTTGTAGCAAGATCAGTTTATTTCAACCGCACACTAACCATGGACTTTGGAATACTAAAACAATAGTCAGGGCTAGGGATGGGCGTTTTATCGATATAATGATAGGTATCGATAGGTAAGAGACATATCGAATAACAATAGGTAAATAAAAAAATTTCGTTATTTCGATAGTTATCGATAAGTGCCGTTAGGTGTGCAATAATGCCGATAGGTATCCGATGATATCGATAGGTAGCTGATAATATCGATAGGTCGAGTCGAAAATATCGATAGTTACGTATAAAAGGAATACATACATTCCTGGACAAAAATTAATGCAACAATATACTAAATCATACAAATTAATTTTAATAATTTTTTATAAACATTGGTTACAGTAGAAGTCAGAAAAAACATTGCGGATACTTAAAAGTGAATAACATACAAAATGTCTATAAGAGAAATTATTCTTAAGACATAATAGTAAAATCGTTTAAATTGAAACGATGAAAAAAAAGTGGGACACTAGTAGCGAAATTAATGTATGTATTAATGTGTAACTGAGACATTAGTAGCGTGTGTTGCCTCGTCTACTTCGAATGACAGCATTTATGCACCTAGACATGCTTCTAATTAAATTTTGAATGAAATCTTGAGGAATTTGTCCCCACTCTGTAATAACTGCATTTTCAAGGACCTCCCAGCCACGTGAGCCTCAGAACATAACAGAGCCACCGACGAATGGAATCCTTGCAGAT
>JAUTXW010001397.1:0-32469 GCA_030620095.1 Kuschelorhynchus macadamiae
CTGAAAAAGGAAGATTCTAAAGGTACAACATCCATTTCCATCTCCAATACAAGTACAACATCCATTTCCATCCATTCCTTGGAATGTAGTCGTTTTAAAGTTGATCTCGCACTTATAATGTCTGATATAATAATAAAATACATTGTTTTTTTTTGTTACACATTCTTAATACTAAAGTCTTAACATAGGTATGGTGATAAGTCAATACTGCTGGCAACAAGATTGCAAAAGGGTTCATATAAAATATGTACTTATGTTTAAATAGTGTAGATTCACTAAACAGCCATACAAACATATTATAAGTAAAAAATAACATACATTAAATCTAGAAATAGGGCTGATATAATTAATTACAGACATGAATGCACCCTTAGTACTATCCCAAAGCTTTTTGGACATATTGTCACTGAATTTTTCACCACAAACATATAAGTAAAAAATAACATAAATTAAATCTAGAAATAGGGCTGATATAATTAATTACAGACATGAATGCACCCTTAGTACTATCCCAAAGCTTTTTGGACATATTGTCACTGAATTTTTCACCTTGGTTAGTCGTGCCATCATTGATGAGCAGTTTAGCTTTTCAAGAGAAAAATCCACAGGGTTAAATCTCCTTTTCAATGAAAGACATTTGTCCGTCTTTGATGGTGGTGGTGAGGTTCACACAATTTACATATATTTTTGTGTTCGATAAGCTTGAAACTTTGGGTTTCTATGGACCTTCTCTACAATGAGATCAATAGTTTTATGTCATGAGATACTAGTTCCATTTGGAGCACCCAAAGAATTGCACCTAAAGCCTTGGTTGAAGAATATTTTTATTAAAATTTCATACTTCAAACTTATATATTTAAGTTTATATACAGTGTAAGAAAATATAAAAATGAGCTTAAAACAAGTTTGACTGACTAATAAATAGTACACCTAATTATTTTTGTAGGTTACATTACTTAATAAACAATAATAAAACAAATCAAAAATAAAATATAACATAAATTTAATTAAACAAGACAAATTAAAATGAAGTATTACAGACAAATAATTAAAATAGTCTGTAGGAATTATAAAGTTATTATAGAAATGTTCAGACATTTTTGAACAGAGTAAAATACCTCTCTGCTGAGTGGTTTTCTGACTTTTAGTTTTAGTTCCTCATTAAGGGGTAAATTTCTTTGATATTTTGTATCTTATTGTAAGTCACTTAAGTCACCAGTAATTTGGTGCAAGATCTGAATTGTGACAAGTGTTGTAGTCATGGTTAGACTTGTGTATGTCATAATGGATGATGTAATCTATTTCTAAAATAAATAGACATAGTACAGTGAGTTCTTTACTTTATACGAATTTTGGATGACAATCCTATCTGTATGTACAACTCCACTACTATGCCCCCAAGTGATCACAATGTATGCTATATATAAATGAATGGTTGCAATGCAATGCTCTTTTAATACACTTTTTGGACACACAATAACTGAGGCTTCTAATCATTAAGATCTTTTTGCTTAATAGTTAACACAGATGGGTCACTTGAGCAACCCAATGCAATCCATCATCTAGGTAGACACCCGACAATGTGACAAATAGATTTATAGATCTCTGCAATTTTCTTGAAAATAACATGTTTTGTTACGTATTCTGGTTCATAAAAAGCCCTTTTTCAAATAACTACCACTCAGCCCTCTTCTAAGCTAGCATGGGGTACTCCTGGGCCTCTCCTAGTTCTTTACTTACAATGTGATAGTTGTGTTATTCACAAACAGAGTATAACTGCAGAACCTCCACACCAATTTTCCTGTTCTCTGAAAGCACACCACTAATTCTGAGCCTCTAAGATCTTCCACTTAGCTTAGCCAGTTCCAATACTAGTGATAGACTGGTATTGCTGAAATTGTAGTATGCAAGTTTTTCAAGAAGTATATCATCGTTTACACAATGTAATGCCTTATTCAATTAACAAAAAGTGGCAGTTATATTAAGTGGAGTCATGGAAAGCACCAGGGGTGAATGAAGCTAAGTTCATAATACCCTAAGTGGTGCTGAGACCCTTTCTAAAATCTAATTGTTTAGACCAGTCATTAAATAAGTTCAAACCCTTAAACAAAGCGATTATTGTGGAAGCCTTTCCCAATAATTTTTGAAAAACAGACAAAAGAGGCAATTTGAGGCATCATGCACATCATCTTACTCAAATATTGGAAGAACTGTTGCCTGCTTAAGAGCTGAAGGAAAGGTGCATTTCTTAAAAGAGAGATTTATAAGTGTAGCAATAGGCTAATTATTATATTTTTTATTGTTTTTATCAGGGGTAGCATATTAAAGCCATAAGAATCTTTGGTCATTTATTTTTTAGTGAATTTATCACACATGAGAAGTGAAATCAATCCATGGGTATTCCCCTTATGTTGTTCAGAGAATTAGATTCTGAAACTCTTCGTTCCTATTCTGCAAATCTGAAGCAATACTTACAAAAAAGTTTTTAAGCAAATCAGGATGAATTTTGAGATATACCTTATTTACTCTGGTAATACTAGTTACAGTGTTAATCAATTATTTTTGCAATATAAGCACTTGGAGGTAGAATTGTTTTCTAAAACTTCAAAAAAATCACACAACTTCAATTTAACAAATACAGTAAAACATCTAGTACAAGAAAAGAAACCAGAGATTAAAACGTAAACTAAATGCACATCCTTTAAAAAAAGTTTTTCTTTACTGACTGACAATGCAAAAGTAGAATGAGATCAGCAAATTTAGCATATGATCGAAACTAGGAAGAGTAATAAGCAACATTTTGCTCAATCATTACCCAAATGAACACGATCTTTTACATTTAGTTTATTTATTTATATATTTATTTATTTATAAACGGGATGTCCCCAATGAGTGCTACATAAATTATAATAAGTCACTTACAAAACTAATTTAACCTAGGTCATTGGAATAAAATTTTTAACACTGAAGCAAGTATAAAATATAAACAATAACAGCTACATAATTTATAAACTACAGCAACAAAAATCCATAAATAAAATAAGCAGTTTATTTAAGAGAATTATGGATAAAATTAAAGGGAGTTCCAAAAATATCGAGTTTAATCTCATTGGCAGACATCATACGATTAATTGAGCTGTGTTGTCCATAACGTACGGTGATGCTCCAACGAGAAGGTTTGGACTTTTCTTAAATTTCTGCATGGAACATGAATGTTGGCACAATACAAGAGATCTTCACATTTTACGTGGTTGTGCAGCAACTTACAAATAAACATCTGATCAAAATGTGTGCGCCTTTCTTTAAGTGTCTTGAGATTTAGGAATGTTAGCAGATCTGAGTAATTAATAAATTCAGCTGGAATAGCCAGTTTATATCCTATATAACAGAAAAATTTTTTCTGTACACGCTTTATTGCATCAGAGTGAACAGTGAATTGAGGAGACCAAACTGAAGTGCTATTTTCTAAGTGGCTACGAACAAATGCCACGTATAAGGTTCTTAATGCAAAAATATTTTTAAATTCTTTTGTATGGCGCTTTACAAAACCTAACATTTTTAGAGCTCTATTACAACAGGCCTACATGTGGCTGACAAATGTGAGTTGTCAAAGATTATACCAAGATCTCTAATTTCTTGAACACCATTAATCTTAACTCCATTTAAATAATATTGAAATTTGCATTGCATTTTTTGATGTTTAATTGCAATTGATTAGAGCAAACCCAACTCTCGAACCTCAGGAGATCATCCCGCATACCCTCAATATCATCTGCAGAGTTGATGACCTTAAAAATTTTAAGATCGTCAGCATATAATAGAATCTGACAGTGATGAAAATAAGATATTATGTCATTGATAAATAAGTTAAATAAGAGGGGATCAAGATGGCCACCCTGAGGCACTCCAGAAGTAACAATAACCTGATCTGACAAGTACGTCTTAACTTTTACAAACTGCTGTCTACCAACCAAATACGAGTTCAACCATGATAGCAGAGAGCCACGCACTCCGTACTCTGACCGTTTATCTACTAACAATGAGTGATCAACCCTATCAAAAGCCTTAGAGAAGTCAGCATAAATAGAGTCAACAATCATGCCCCTCTCCAAGGCTTGTGATATAGTCCTCTCATACATCAATAGGTTAGTAGTAACAGAACGACCACTTATAAAGCCATGTTGCTGAGAGATGATAACATTCTTACACTTAAATGTCAGGAAGTTGGTTACACGAGATTCAAAAACTTTAGGAATTTGGGAAATCAGAGAAATAGGATGATAGTTTTCAATATCCCCCTTGCCACCTTGATTTTTAAAAAAAGGGGAAACATATGAGGTATTCCAAAGCTTAGGAAACACTCCAGTCGACAAAGATGAGCCAAAGCGGTCTGGACAATGCAAAGGAGAATTCTTTTAGGAATGATGGTGGAATATTGTCAGGACCTGGTCCTTTAGAAGTGTCAGGGTGATACAACTTATCAAAAATATCTGATATGCTCAAGTCCAGACCCCCAAGATCACACAAACTTCCAAAAATAGAGCTACAAAAACTTTGAGAATCATCACAAATATTATTTTCAGTCTTTTCAATAAATTCCAAATAACATCTATCAGCCATGCACATACAAATCGCTCTCAAGTCACTAAACTTAGAGTAATCAGATTGAGAATGAGTTCTTTTACAGACAGGAAATTTAAAGTTATTCTTAATAAACATCACAGGAGTAAACATATGAATTACATAATATACAATGCTATAAAATTTACAAACATCACTATCAACAGTAGATGTTAAAATGGAGTCCCAATAGTTATTGAGTAAAACCTCATTTATGGCCATATGATCACAGTTAGAGAAATCTAGAATTTCATCATTATATTTTAAAACATTACACTTAATATCACATTTTAAATTTAAAACAAGAGCAGGGTGATGCTTATCACAGGTTAGCAATTATCAGTAAAAACTAGATCTAATATCAAATTGTTAGAATTAGGAACATAATTAATTTGGCATAGATTAAGAAAAGGAAAGGTTTCGACAACAGTTTCTTCAGCCGAACAGTAACCAGTTGTTGACAATCCCAGTGAATCTTTAGACCACTTAATGTTTGGTAGATTGTAGTCTCCAGCAACACACAGGTTGTAGGAGGAATAATTTTCCACAGCTTTTTCTACAGCTTCACAATGGATGTTATAAGATTCGGGAGGTGATTTTGGTAGTATATATATGCAGCAGAATAATTTCTTAAAACTGGATGTTTCTATAGCAATCTATACCTCTTCAGATTTCTCAGCTGCGACATCAGTATCTCTGCTTGGCAGATGACTGCGAACTGCTATCAACACCCCTCCATTTCTTGTCTTTCCTGAGGTACTAGCACTTCTATCTTTTCTATATATCTTAAAGTCTGCTAAACAAAGCTCTGAACTGGAAATGTTATCATTCAATGACATTTCCGTGAACATAATTACATCATAATAACTAAATACTATTTGTGAATAAAAAATAAGGGCTAATGAAACAATTATTAGCTCATCGAATAATGCCCCAAAATGTATGTAGAAAATAATTAATAGGCACATACAACTAAAAAATGAAAATACCATCAATATCAGTTCTGACGAATTTAACGAATATTTTTCAAGCATTGCTTTAAATCTTGTAAAAAATGTTCCAGTAAGTGATATGTCGCCGTTGGAAAATCTTAGTAGAATTGTACCCTCCCAGAATGCTTTTGAATTTGGGGAAGTAAGTTAACCAAGCGCGTGATATTATAAATAACCTAACAAATAAAAATTGCTCTGATATATACCACTTAAATGTTAAAGTAATTAAAACAATGAAAAATTTAATTATCACTCCATTAACAAAATTAATTAACTTATTCATTAGTGAGAGTATTTTTCCTGTGGTGCTCAAACAGGCCGTTATTGTTCCTATTCATAAAAAGGGCAACCCTGATACTTCAATGAGGGTCAATTTGGATTTCGGAGGGACTGGAGTAGGGCCTTGGGAATTTTGGACCTAGTTGCCACAATTCAGAACAGTTTCCATGACCCGGAATTCAATACAGTTCTGTCATGCGACCTATCTAAAGCATTTGATTGTATGGACCATAACATTCTTGTACAAAATCTACATTTTTATAATATCAATCACAATAGTATTAATCTTATTAAATTTTACCTGAGTGACAGGGAGCAGGTTGTGAGAGTGGGTGGCGTGTCTTCAGCAAAGAGTGTTGTTAATATTGGTGTTCCACAGGGCTCAGTAATGGGCCCCATATTATTTCTAATATATATAAATGATCTTCCCCTACAGGATCCACCGACTAAATACACGCTCTTTGCTGATGACACTACAATGTCTCGTAGTGCAGGCTTGCTGGACTTGTCAGAATAGCAGAATCGCGCCTTGCCCGTGAAAGGGCTGAGGAGTGGTTCAAGGTCAACAGGTTGGTGCTGAACGAAACAAAAACAACAAGTATGTTATTTTCCCTCAGAGACTTGGGAACAATTAACTCTGCACCCAATCTGAAGTTTTTGGGGGTACATCTTGACCCAGGACTTATATGGGATCAACATATTGATTTTATGGCTAGGAAACTAGCAAAGAGTCTGTATCTTCTCCGCAATTTGACATCATGCTTTCCTATGGGAACCCTGCGAACAGCATACTTTGCCATCTTGCATTCTCAACTTGCATATACCATTTTGGCTTGGGGTCATGCCCCACAGGTTAAAAGACTCTTTAGAATATAGCGCAGGGCAGTAAGAATATTGTCTGATCTAGGTTATAGGGATGACTGTAGGAATGCTTTCCAGACTCTTGGTATTCTGATGCTCCCATCTCTCTACATTCTTGAGGACCTAATATATATGAAGAAATATTTGACAGTTCATCACTCATGAGGATATTCATAATCATAATACCAGAAATAAAATGGATCTTGTACCATAATTTCAGAGATTAAAGAGGTGTCAGAGTGGGCTGGCTTACTGGGGTGTAGAATTTTTTAATCACCTGCCAGTTCATATTTGAGCCCTTCCATTATTAAAATTTAAAATGACAATTAAGAATATTTTATTAAGTAATGTGTTTTATACATTCGATGCGTTTTTTATTTATAGGTTTTAAAATTGTATGTAAGTCCTTTATTTGTTCCAGTCCTAATATTTTAACTTGTGCAGTGTTCTTTACAATTAATCTAATATTACTATCTAAATAATAGGCTAGTTGTTTTATATATTTATTTTTTATTGACATGTGATTGTTTGCAACATTAACATTAATAAACCATTTGAATTTGAATTTGAATATACATTCAGGCGTGATGTAGTCAATATATTATTCGATTCCTTGGCCGGCCTCTGTAAAAATTCTGCTGTCTGTTTTCATCTCTAGTATATTCTTTAGATTTGTGGCTATTGGTCAGATGTCTTCCATTAAAGACAAAGTCTCGAACAAAGATGCTCAGGCCAGAATGCGTCGCTGATTAGAAGATCACAATACAAAGGATTAATCCCTATCCTAAATTCTTTGCCCGAACGAAGATCAAGGATAGTAAGGTCTTTGTTAGATATGTTAGGCAATTTATTTTTGATGAAGTTGTTAACTGAAGAACATGTTGCAGTATTTATAACCATTTCTTTGCAGCCACTCCAGAAACAGTAAGGTCAATGACAGTTTATGTGTCTTTTCAATTTGCCGGGGCAAACTCTTGCAATAGTACAGGAGAAGACCCTGAAACGTCACTATTGCCTGAAGGTAGGCATTGTTTACTACTATGGCTTTCACTGAGCCGAATCAACTGCGTTCTTTAATTGGTTTAAGGTAATTTCATTTTTATCATTTTTTTGTGGGGACTTCTTGTTTTTGTTTTTTTGTGTGGCTGGGGTATCCAAAGTACAATCTAACACAGATAAACCCCCAGAGTCATCCCGGGCACTGGAGTCGTCCCGGGCACTGCGGCAGCTTGGAGAAGCAAATAATTTCTTAGTTACATTGGCCAAGTCCTCTTTAAGGCAAATTATTTCAGCCTGCTGTGACTCGTACTTGGCAATTAAGGTAGCTAAAGCTTTCTGTAGTTCTTTTATGACTTGACTTTTTTCTCACAAATCACTCAAAACTTTTTAAAACAATTTAGTGAAACATTACGATTGAGATTGTATATCATGTGGCTGCTGAAAAGAATGTAATTGTTAATAACAACATAATGACAGTTCCTTTAGTGGATGAAAGTAATCTGTCTTTAAGCAAGTTGAGCAATCCTAATATATCGCAGTATGAACACACTCTTAACAGCATCAAAGTAAAAAACTATTTTCCTTTACTTTGATGCTGTTAAATGTCAAGTCATTGTGAAATAAGGTTAATGAGTTTATCATTCTGCTAAATAGTTTAGAGAGTTTAGATTCTCCTGATATAGTTTTGGTAACAGAGCATTGGCTAAAAGCAGACGAGCCGCTGTTTATCGATAAATATGTCTCCATAGCTAAATTTTGTCATTCTCACTATAGTCGTGGTGGAACCTTAATATTGGATAATGAACGTTGCAAGGATGGTAAGTTACTATTGTAGGAAAGAGTATAAAAATGGGGGTACATGTATTTTTGTACACAATAGCATTTCGGTTAAAGATCTGTTGCGTGTCGCAGGCATTTCGCAAGAGTGTAAATGCGAGATGTCTGCCTGTTACATTAAACAATTTAGTCTGGCTATAATTTCAGTGTATAGGTCACCCCAATTCAACTCCATTGAGGAGGCAATTGGTTTAATATCTCAGGCTCTGGATATTGTTGTTGAAATTGATTCTAAAGTTCGAATTCTCGTTGCCGGAGACTTTAACGTGCATTTTAATGATGTTAACGACAACAATGCCCAGAGAATATCTCAGCTGTTTCTCGCCTACGGTCTCGAGCAGTACATCTACGAGTCCACCCATGAAAAAGGTAACTGTTTAGATAACATATTTTTAAATTGCTTTGCAAGTGGTGTGAGCAACTTTCCAGTAGGGTTCTCTGACCACACTGCTCAATTAGTTGAAGTTGATGTTTGTGAACCGACTAGAGATGATGTCCGGTTTCAAAGAAAACTGAGTTCACATGGAGTGGAATCTTTTTTATCTTACTTGTCCCGAGAGACCTGGTTTGATGTCTGTACTGCTGACTATGCTGAATCAAAGTATAATTGTTTCCATACTACCTTTCATTATTACTATAATTTAAGTTTTCCATTGCAGACTCGCAATAGAGTTCAGGGTGAGGGAGATTCTTGGGTGACTCCGGAGGTAAGATTGGCCAAGCAGGGCCTTATGTTGTGCTATGAGTGGAAGTTGAAATATCCTACGCAGCATAATATTGAGCTATATAGGGAGTGTAAGAAAAACTACAATAATATTTTAAGGAAATCTAAAATAAATCACTATAAAAACAAACTAGAAAATACGGATAACTATAGCAGAACTGTGTGGAATATTATTAATTTTGAGACGGGTAGGACAAGTAACCGAGTTCTACCTGAAAATTTGACTCCTAATGATCTTAACACCTTTTATGTTAGTCATCCTAAAAACATAGTGAGTAGCATTGCATATTCTCAGGACAAATCAGCCGATTTCATGCGAGCTGGTCCGAGTCAAGCGAATTCCATGTTTTTTGGACCAGTTGATGTGTACGAGGTGGCTTCGGTGATTGGTAGGTTTAAGAACAAGAAGACTGAAGACTTCTATGGAGTAAGCATTTATGTTTTGAAGCAGGTGTCGGGATCTTTACTTGAACCAGTCGTTAACATGATGAATACTTGTTTTCAGGAGGGCTGTTTTCCATCTCAACTTAAGATATCTAAAATATGCCCCATATATAAAAAGGGGGAAAGTGGTCTTTCTGAGAACTTTCGTCAGGTCTCAATTTTGCCAGTTTTATCGAAGTTACTGGAAACACTTATGTATAATCGGCTCATAGATTTTTTTGAAAAAAATGAAATAATTGTTCCACAACAGTTTGGGTTTAGAAAGGGCTTGTCTACTACGAATGCACTAATGGCCTTGACGGAAGCAATAATAAACGCTTTTGAAAATAAAAAAGACTTTTTGGCACTATTTTCTGATCTCACTGCGGCCTTTGACTGCGTAGATAGGGACATTTTACTAAATAAATTGGAATTTTATGGCATTAGGGGTGTAGCATTAAAATTGATAAGATCATATTTGACCAATCGGTATCAGGTAGTAGAATTTGACGGGAAGAGAAGTGAGCCTATGCTTGTAGAGACTGGTGTCCCTCAGGGCTCAGTATTAGGCCCACTTCTCTTCATAATTTACATAAACGATCTTCCTAATGCGTTCGAGAATGACACCATGAATATATTATATGCTGACGACGCTAATTTCGGGGCTGCAGTGGATAGGGGAGTGGACAGTACTCCTATCCTCGAGTACATGCTGGATAGGGCTAAACGTTGGTTCGGGGCAAATAGGCTTGCTCTGAATGAAAATAAAACTACGTCTCTTCTGTTTAGTACAAAATCAATTGCAAAAACCAATACAACGGGCACTAAATTTTTAGGAGTTATGATGGATAATAATCTGTTATGGAATAACCACATAAATCAACTGTGTAGTAGATTGAGCCAGAAAATATATGCAATTAAGAGAATACGTTCTGCAGTGGGTCAGACTGCTGCAAAAATAACCTATTATAGTTTGTTTGAATTGGTAATGAAATACGGTATCTTGGCCTGGAGCTCAGCAGCAACTACGAATCTGGACAGGGTGTTCAGAGTACAGAAAATGGCGGTCAGATCAATTGTTGGCGTGAGGTCTGATGTGTCCTGTAAGCCACTCTTTAAGTCATTGAAAATCATGACATTGTATGCCATAATAATAACTAACAAATTGTATTATTTGAAAAAAAATATTCAAGCTTACAGAGTGGCATCAGATATACATATGCATGATACTAGATCTAAGAATAATCTGGTCCCCCCTGTAGCAGGTTAAGCAGATACAGAAATGATGACATTCATTTATATAATGCTCTCCCTCAGGCTGTAAAAGATTTAAGCTTTAAAAAGTTTCGGAGCAAGATGCGGGAAGTTCTGACTGCTTATCCCTTGTATGGTTTTGGAGACTACTTTTTGGTGATTGAAAACAGAGATGCTTTCCTTTAGATTAGATTAGATTTTATTTGAGTTTAGATTTTGACACCACTATGTATGATTTTTGTGAGAATGTCGCCATAAATTTTAAATTTTAAATTTTAAATTTTAAATGAACTTGTGTTTTATGTTAATTTAATTGTTTTGTAATGTAATTTAATCTAATTAGTGTAATATGTAATTATTGTTCGTAACCTATTATAATGTTTGTATTCTCTTTTAAATTCTATTATTGAAACTAAGACAAAGTAACCTGTACTCTCGTATGACTTGTCAACAGATACCCAGTATTTTAATGACTAATAAATATTTTTATTTTTTTTTTTTTTTTTTTATTTTTTTTTTTTTTTTTTTTTTTTTATTTGTTTTCTTTTAATGTAGTAGATAAGTTTGACACCTTGATTGAAGAAAAAATATTCGAATTTTCAATGGTTCATTGTGCCAAGCTGAATGTTTATATTATTTGTATATATAGAGCTCCATCGGGTAATATTAATGACTTTTTTCTCAAATTGGCAAGTATTCTTGCACAACTGCGTATACTGTCCTTCATTATGTTAACAGGGAACTTTAATATAGATTTTTTGGGTACTTTTGTGAATGTTTACGTATTGAAGAATGTTTTATTTTCCTTTTGCATATGCATGTGTGAGAATCAACAAGAAGTACTTCTCACACTGCTACTCTCTTGGATTATATCTGTTCCAATAATGATGATGAACGTGTAGGGTGTGATGTTTTTAGGGCAGGACTGTCACATCATGACGCTGCACTTTGTAGAGTTGGAATAAGTTCTCATTCAGAGAAGATCCTTTAAAAATGTGGTAAGTTGTTCTCAGAAAAAACGTTTTCATGGCTGTGTACTGAAAGATGTTGGGATTCTGTCCTAAATTCTAATGACTAATATGGTAAATTTCATTGCATCCTATTCACTATCTCCAATAAGGCAGTTCCTTTGATTGCAGTTAAACAGAAAACAAAGAGAAATCAATGGATCACGAAGGGGCTTAAGATATCTGCAAAAAACATGCATTGTCTTCACTATGTTCACAAGTTTAACTTAAATAATGTTTACTTTATTTCTTACTTTAATAGATATCTCAAGATTTATAGACAAACTGTAAAAGGCGCAAAATCAAGTTACTATAAAAGAAAAATCGAAGACTACAAATTAGAAGTTTGGAACATTGTGAATAATATTAGGACCGATGTAGCTGAGAGTGATCTAAGGGCGGATGATATAAATAACTTTTATTACTCAGTCGCTGCTGAGTTATCTGGGAGGATAACTCCTAAGTCAGAACCCTTAAGTTATTTGGAGCATCTATCAGTATCCCACTCATTTTTCTTTACTCCTGTTTTGAAACAAGATCTGATGGAGGCTTTTTGCGACATTAATAAGAAGAACGCTTCTGGTAGGGATGAAATATCCTGAAATGTATTTTTGAGATTGCCGGAGAATGCCCTTCAACTTTTAGAGGAGGCCATAAGCCACTTATTTTACGCTAGAATGTTCCCAGCATGCCTAAAGGTTGCTGTTATTGTGTCAGTTTTTGCGACCGTGATAGCCCGTCCAGCTTCCGACCTATTGCTTTGTTACCCACTGTGGCAAAGGTTATTGAAAAAATAATCAAAAAATGCATGATGTCTTTTCTATCAGCGCATAACTATTGGATTCTCAGCAGTTTGGCTTTCAGTCATCAAAGAGCACTAATGACACCATATTTTCCTTACTGGAAAATTTTTACTTCAGACTAAATCATGGAGAGGTGGCCGCGGCAGTGTTTTGTGATTTGTCAAAAGCATTTGATTGTGTAAATCATGAAATACTGCTGCGATATTTGTATTCACGTCTTCAACGCGTGGGTCTTAAGAAAGAGAAATCTGCCCATTTAAGTATACTAGATGTATTCCCACAAGGCTCTGTATTGGGACCAATCTTGTTCCTTTTGTATATCAATGATAGAGTTTTTTTAGATATGCGGGGTAAATTTACATTGTTCGCTGATAACTCAACTATACTGTGGCATAGTAGTGATAGGGAAACCTTGCTTCAACAATTAACAGGAATTTACCTAAAGTTAAAGAATGGTGCAATGGCAACTTACTTACCTTTAATACCAAGAAGAATATAATTAACTTAAAGTGTAATCTGGATAATATTGTGTTGGACACGGAAAGTATTATGGAAGTAAATAAGTTTTTTTTTAATTTAAAGTAAATTTGAGAATCACATAGTAAATTTTAGTAGAAGACTGTTCGCAAACTGTTACGCAATTAGGGTAATTTCTATTGAATTGGGCATGAGCTTTGTAGAAAATGCATACTTCACTCTTATTGAATCCCATTTACGATATAGCCTCTGCTTTTGGGGGAGTTGCACTGGTAATCTGTTTAATATGATTTTCATTCTACAAAAACGAGCAGTAAAATACGTGTGTATGGCTCATTTTAGAGATACCTGTAGACCATTATTTTTGTCATATAAAATCTTAACCTTAACGTCGATATTTATACTAGAATCAGTATCTTTAATGTATAAAAAAACATAATAATAAGATTAATGACGCTAGCTTGCCGAGAACTTGACAGTCTTATGTTATCTCGCTACCAATCCCAACTACCAAATAGACATATCATCACTCGTAAACAAAATAAAGTTGACACTAAATTATGGATCTTACATTTGTAATTTCGTTTTTAATGTACCCCTCTACTTATTTTATACATTGGTAATATATCTGCATTATAACAGCATTGATAACTTTTATTTCAAATGTTTGTTGTATTGTTTATCTATTTCATAATTTATATTAATATTTGATCATCAAGTTTTGCGATATAACTTTTGGATCAGTCGCGGTCTACAAATATATTCCACTAGAGAGAACGTTCAAAAATCCCGCAGTAATGGTGCGGCTTGGCCAAGATTTACAACCGAGTGCAAGTGGAAAAATATATTTTCCAAAATTTTATTGAAAATATATTTCATTATTTAGAACTGTTTATTACTTACTAAAACGAAATTACAAATGTAAGATCGATAATTTAGTGTCAACTTTATTTTGTTTACGAGTGATGATATGTCTATTGGCACTCTTATATACAGAGACAGAAAATAATATTGAGGAAAATGTTTACAAGGATGATGGAATGTCAAATGTGAAAAATGTTGTTTCATTATCTTCCCAATATTTTCTGCACAAGTCAGTTCAACGAATTTGTTTTGAGATTTCGATAGTTGTAGGTGTGAAGTTTTATAAATTTAATTTTGGTTTGGTCAGAGGTAAAAAAATGCTTTATAATCTCAAAAAATGTATCTCATTAACAAAGCTGTACAAAAGAAAGTAAAGTATACAAAAGTGAAATTCAATAAGACTTATACTGAAAAAAATATCCCAGGTTTTTTGTAATCGGTCACATACCAAAAAAGACATGACAATATATTATAGCAGTGGTATCGTTTTCAACCCAATCCAATACAAAATAATTAAGGATAAACATGAACCATAAACAAATATAAAAATAGATGAAAACAACAATAAGTAAAAATATATCTAGTATCTCTACTAAATAAAACATAAATAATTTATGACTTTACCTGATACAAACATTTAGAATAAAGAGGAAAAACCTTCAATTAAAATTCCAGCATAGAAATATGTATCTAATACCTACTTAAATACAGTCAGATGTGTAAACAAAAGAGACAAGTGTCATGTCTGAAACAAAAAGTTAAGAATTACTTAAAATGTATAAAGCTTAATAATAAAAAGACTATAATGACTACTCAAGTCAAGGAAAAAACATCAAAAGAAGATTTGAAATTTACAAGTACATCCCTATACACATAGTTTACAGCATTCATAAGGATAAAACATAACATAGAAAAACAGTAAAACAAGGCTATACATGAGTACGTCTACCCTATTGGAAATTATCAATAAAAAAATTGTCCAAAGTGTAATAAGCTTTGGCTAGAAGTAGGCGTTTTACTTCCTTTTTGAATCTTCTTTCATTCTGCAGTTGTCTTATATCCAAGGGCAAGTGATTAAACATTTTCTTGCTATTGTAATGGATTGAGTTCTTTACCCAAGAAGTAGTTGGGATTGGTAGCGAGATAACATAAGACTGTCAAGTTCTCGGCAAGCTAGCGTCATTAATCTTATTATTATGTTTTTTTATACATTAAAGATACTGATTCTAGTATAAATATCGACGTTAAGGTTAAGATTTTATATGACAAAAATAATGGTCTACAGGTATCTCTAAAATGAGCCATACACACGTATTTTACTGCTCGTTTTTGTAGAATGAAAATTATATTAAACAGATTACCAGTGCAACTCCCCCAAAAGCAGAGGCCATATCGTAAATGGGATTCAATAAGAGTGAAGTATGCATTTTCTACAAAGCTCATGCCCAATTCAATAGAAATTACCCTAATTGCGTAACAGTTTGCGAACAGTCTTCTACTAAAATTTACTATGTGATTCTCAAATTTACTTTAAATTAAAAAAAAACTTATTTACTTCCATAATACTTTCCGTGTCCAACACAATATTATCCAGATTACACTTTAAGTTAATTATATTCTTCTTGGTATTAAAGGTAAGTAAGTTGCCATTGCACCATTCTTTAACTTTAGGTAAATTCCTGTTAATTGTTGAAGCAAGGTTTCCCTATCACTACTATGCCACAGTATAGTTGAGTTATCAGCGAACAATGTAAATTTACCCCGCATATCTAAAAAAACTCTATCATTGATATACAAAAGGAACAAGATTGGTCCCAATACAGAGCCTTGTGGGAATACATCTAGTATACTTAAATGGGCAGATTTCTCTTTCTTAAGACCCACGCGTTGAAGACGTGAATACAAATATCGCAGCAGTATTTCATGATTTACACAATCAAATGCTTTTGACAAATCACAAAACACTGCCGCGGCCACCTCTCCATGATTTAGTCTGAAGTAAAAATTTTCCAGTAAGGAAAATATGGCGTCATTAGTGCTCTTTGATGACTGAAAGCCAAACTGCTGAGAATCCAATAGTTATGCGCTGATAGAAAAGACATCATGCATTTTTTGATTATTTTTTCAATAACCTTTGCCACAGTGGGTAACAAAGCAATAGGTCGGAAGCTGGACGGGCTATCACGGTCGCAAAAACTGACACAATAACAGCAACCTTTAGGCATGCTGGGAACATTCTAGCGTAAAATAAGTGGCTTATGGCCTCCTCTAAAAGTTGAAGGGCATTCTCCGGCAATCTCAAAAATACATTTCAGGATATTTCATCCCTACCAGAAGCGTTCTTCTTATTAATGTCGCAAAAAGCCTCCATCAGATCTTGTTTCAAAACAGGAGTAAAGAAAAATGAGTGGGATACTGATAGATGCTCCAAATAACTTAAGGGTTCTGACTTAGGAGTTATCCTCCCAGATAACTCAGCAGCAACTGAGTAATAAAAAAGATAATGAAACAACATTTTCCTCAATATTATTTTCTGTCTCTGTATATAAGAGTGCCAATAGACATATCATCACTCGTAAACAAAATAAAGTTGACACTAAATTATCGATCTTACATTTGTAATTTCGTTTTTAATGTACCCCTCTACTTATTTTATACATTGGTAATATATCTGCATTATAACAGCATTGATAACTTTTATTTCAAATGTTTGTTGTATTGTTTATCTATTTCATAATTTATATTAATATTTGATCAAGTTTTGCGATATAACTTTTGGATCAGTCGAGGTCTACAAATATATTCCACTAGAGAGAACGTTCAAAAATCCCGGAGTAATGGTGCGGCTTGGCCAAGATTTACAACCGAGTGCAAGTGGAAAAATATATTTTCCAAAATTTTATTGAAAATATATTTCATTATTTAGAACTGTTTATTACTTACTAAAAGAAATTTTACACTATGTTCCCAATAGCGCTTTGACCGAACTAAATCGCGTCAAACTCCGCTCTTATTGCCTCTAAACCCCTACAATTTTTTACCGTCGCGTCGTATCTGCCGCTCGCTTTTGATGCCAAGAAAGTGCCACCCGAGAGTGAAGTAATTTATATGATTATTCTGTAAACTTTGCTTTCATGAGATGAAGTTTATCAGATTTTAATAACTTATATTACCTTAAGTTTATATCCTGCTCGCTAGTGAGATCACTTTTAGAATACTGATATCCATATTATAAATGAAATAAAGAGTAGTTAGAGTTTTAAGGTTTATTGCCTATACATTACAAATTCCTAGTGTTGATATAGAATATGATATTTTAGTTCTGTTAGACTTGCCTACCTTGAAAAGCAGTTGTGTTTTCCCTTAGCATTCATTTTTAAACTGATAGATCCATTGACTGCTTGGAATTGTTAGCAATGGTTCATTTTCATGCTTCTGAGACACCAGATCTCTGGATCTTTTCTACTGTAAAGACCTTTTCTACTTGGGATTTCACCAGAGTAAATATGATACAAAGGATTTGTAGGAATGCCAACAAGTTTAAGGACTTGAATGATTTTAGTGTGTCTTTAAAAACATGTAAGACTAGCCTAAAAAGTTACTTGCATTCAAGTGTATTTTAATGAAGACTTTGATAATTGTTAATAGCTACCTAGCATAAGGCACAGAGAGAGAATTTATAAAATGGCATGTCCTTCAATAAAAATCTATTTATTTATTTATTTTAAAGCACATATTGATCCACCGGTAGACTATGTTTATAATCTTAAAGTGCTCCAAAACACATTTTCCATTGATACTTTGAAATCTAGACAGCAACAAAAGGCTATGAAGCTCCTTAACACGATAGTCAACTCTTCTGTTGACTGTCCCACATTACTTACTAGTCAAAGATGTTAAAGGCACATAACAATTCAGATTTTAATTGCTTTATTTTTTAATCACATCTTATTTTCATATATGAACACTGGCCAAAGGAATTATTTTATATTATTTATTTCATTGTGATATATTTAAGCATTGTACACCTATGAATGTTGTTATGTTAATAAATAAATAAATAAATTAGTGTAAGTTTTTTATTTTATATTAGTTTAAGTTTTGAAATGGATATGAATGAGTTACTTATGATGGATATAAATTAGTTAATTATCATTTTTAGTTACCTATGCAAATCACGTGTTAACCCATCAACTCAAATTGTTTATATGTGCTACCCTTTTATAGGTATTACTATTCTTTATAGCTGCCTCCCTAAAACTTCCTTGAACCGACCTGAAATTGAACTTCTTAATTTTGGTATGATTTTCTTTTATGTATTTGTTATTGTATTGGGTTTGCTAACTATCCTGGATGTAAATCCAAATACTTTGTCACTTTAGTGTACAATGGGTTTAGACCTTGCCAAATTGAAATTTCCTTCCATAGTTTCGACTTCAATTGTGTGAGAATCTTTGTGGATCTTCATTACGTGATCAAAACACTGAATTAAATGTTTATTATTGTGCAGTGAATTCCTGAAGATTTATTATGCTGTCAAAGGCAGAGCAAAGAATCACATTTTATTTGCATAAAGCATGGTGTCAAAAAGTTAATATTTTTAAGTCTTTACAGTATTACAGAATATTGTATAATAATAGAAAAAGTAAGCCACTTAGTTACTGGTCAAAAACCATTTACAAGGGTTATGGGAATGTAATGACAAGATTTGTAATAAATTTTTTTGTTTTGGTGGATTTTCTAAGTTTATTAATTTTTTTTTTCCTGAGGACACCAAAAAGCTACAGTGTTCTAATTATGACATTAGATATGAAATGTACTGATTCATCTCTTGTTGAAATTATTTAAGGGTTTTTAGCAAACTACATAGACACAATTTGTTTCCCCTAGTTTATCATTAAACATTTTGCAACTTGCCTTAAATCGTTTATTGTTCAATAAATAGTATGGCGTAATTGTACTTTTTCTTTGCTCATGGACTTTAATAAAAAGATACTTTTAGATATATAGTATATTATTCTCGTATATGGTAATTATAACGTAATTGTTTCAGGTCGGTTCTTTCCTTCTAATTTTCCACAATGGCATCAAGCCGCGATGGTCGAAGCAGCTCCGCATCATCACACAGCGGTAGTAACATTCCGTCTCATCGCGGATCAGTTCGAACTCCAAAACGTCTCCGTCCACAGACGGGCATCTATGAGGATAAAAATGCGGACTTTTCTTGCCCTGTTTGCTTTAATTTAATTGAGGAGGCACATATTACTAAGTGTGGACATACATATTGTTTCGAGTGCATAATCAAATCTTTGGAAACGGCGAAACGATGTCCTAAATGCAATGCAAGTATAACATGTGACGATGTGTTTCCCAATTTTCTTTTGAATGATCTTATAAAAAAACATAAACTTAGAACAAATGGCTATGAAGCTTTAGGCATGACCAGAGACAGTTCGGGAGAATTTAGTGCAGGAGCTGATGGGTTGCGTGATTTTGTCGCCTCTGAATCTCAGAATTTAACTCTACCTGATGTTAATGTCATGTTGGAGGTCCTAACACAAAGGAAACAGCTCTTGGAAGCGGAATCCTGTGCTGCTCAGAACCGATTACTATTAGAATTTTTAAAACACTTGCTCAAACAGAAAAAAGAGAAGCAATCTCAAATTGCTAAGGAAATTACTGTCATCGAGCGCGATATAGAAGAGGTAAGTAATAGAAAAAGCATTATAGAAGATACTTATATTGTAATTAAGATGATCCAAAAAATTGTTATTTGTTATTGTATCACTGTTATTATAATATAGACAAAATCTTAGATATAATCTATTTTTAACAAGACAATTGAATATTAATCAAAAAAGAATGAAACTAAACATTTTTCTTATTTTAAATTTAATGACCCATATTTTACTAAATTAATTTTTTAGAATCTACAGAAAAAACTAAACAACTTTTATATAACATGTTTTATGTCAAAATATAACGGTTTTCAAGATATTTAAGGTATAATATCCAAACTTCAAATAACGCGATTTGTAAAATTGATACCTAATAGAAGCAAATGAAGCCCTTGATCCTTTCTTAATATTTTGTAGTTTCTCCAAATATTACAAATAAATATATGCTAATGGTTTAATGAATAATTTAATTAATAAAATATAATGGATATTAACATTTGAATAAATATTTCAAGGCTACTTGAAATATTTATCCAAATGTTAATATGATGTATGTTATTATTATTATTATTTAATAACATTTTTTTTTCTTTCATTTGAAGAAATTATAAAAAGGAAGATAGGAACATGAGCTTCATTTGTTTCTATTGGGTAGTATAGAGTTTTCAAACCCGCGTTTGAAGTTATAAAAAAGTGTACCATAAATATCTTTTTTATATATTTTTACATAGAACATGTTATATAAAAATTGCCTAGTTTTTTTTTCACAGATTCTAATAATTTAATAAAATATAGGATGTTATATATAAACTAAAAAACTTTTTGATAGTAGTTTTTTTTAGATTCAGGTGTTTTTCATAAAACTCCCAGTTTTTTATATTTAACATTTTTTCTAAGTTATAAAGCAATTTTACTCTTGCTTGGATCACACGTACAGGATTATATTTTAAATAAAGATTGCAAACTAGTTTAAAAGACAGAAAAATATGTTAAAAAAAGTTTTAAGGCTTTATATGAAACGCCAGGATTCGCTAATAAAAACAATTAACAAAAATAATTGGACGGTAAAAGATTAGCATTAACTTTGTTATTTTAAATATTGTTTCGTTAAATTGGTTTTATTAATAGACAAGTTTTGATATTTTAATCTTTAAAGATAACAAAAAAAAATGTCAAAAATAAGAAACATTGCGTTCCTGTAATTAGATATTCTTTCTTTCTAACGCATTGCTTCTTATTGGAGATCTTTTGTCAATTTTATCGTTTATTTTTAAAGACGAGGGTACCAAACTTGGTATATACCCATTTAATGAAACAATGTTTTGTTATTTTCAAATTGTGATTTGTATGTTTTTTAGCAAATCCTGGCAGTTCAGGTAAAAACCTTAAAACTTTTGTATATTACATGCTTTTCTATCTTGTAAAATAAAGCTTGTAGATCCTGTAAAGTATATACCAATGCTAACAGTTAGGTTTTTCTGTTCCTATTCTGTCCCTAAGATGTTTTATACTGTTTCTCAAAAGATCGAGGTGTCTTTATTAAAAAGCTAGAAAATAAACTCATTAAAAAACAATGGTCAGCAGAGAAAGAGACTACACATATGTTGCAACTCAAATGTGACATTGTAACTGGTAAACTTTACAAGGCAATCTTGATTTATATCTGTTTTGTTTGTATTGCATTTTATTTTTGTCACCTCATTAACAGGAAACAATTTATTAACTCAGGAAATGGTCAAATATCCGCGTTTCCAGTCCAACAAAAATCCTATGATATACAGGGTATTTCAGAAATATATATACCTTAAAAAATTAGTATAGTTAGGGCTTAATATAAAGCAAATTGAATACGTTATTAGAAAAATCTACAGGGTGGTATTTATTCCAGGCTGCGACACCTTTAACCTTCTAAACTTTTCCACTGTCCATTTTTATAACAAAGTGAAATTACTCATTAGGTTTTTTTCTCTGACAAATGTATTAAAGAGAGCTAAAAAGATTTTGTGATTGGAATTATTTGGTTGTTGGAGTATTGAGGGTAAAAAACTTATATTAAATATAAGTAGGAAAATTAAAAACAAAAATGCTGAAAGCTTCATTACTCAGGCGATTTGCCTAGAAATTCAAAGAGAAAATGCTGATCCTGTCTTGGGTACTATTTCTTCTGATTAAGAAATAAATCATATATTTTTTTAAGTTAAATAAGAAAATCCAAAGCAATTACTGTTAATATTATAATTATCTCAGTAATAAACATCAATATTGTTCAGATCCCTTCCTCCCCACTTTCCGTAAGTATTTTATGAACCTGTCAATTTTCTAATATTTTTTTGAGCTAATCTAACAACTTCTTTTTTTAGAAAATTTAGTTAAGATAACGATGCATCAGGCATTTTTACAGAAAAAAAAACTAGTACTTTTGTTACATTATAGAATACAGCTATATCTAAACCTATAATTTGGTGTGACTAGATACAGGCCAGGTTGTGAAATTTTTTAAATGAATTTAAGGGATGTTTTATTTTACTAACTTAATGTACCTATTAATACTTTAATATCATATATGCTTTAATGAATGATCAGGTTTATGCAACTTTAGTTAAAGCCAACTTTGTCACATATTTAGTACAATCACCAGCAATTGTCATCTTGTGGTGTGAATTGCATGGTAATTTTCCCCAATTTTGAACTTTAATCTTTGTTGGTTCCTTACATTTAAATCGAATTTTCTATAAATTGACCATTTTGCCGGAATGTCATTCATTATTCATTCCTTTGCACTTTAATTCTCCATTTATTAGAAGTTATATCCATTTTTAATATTTCGAGAAATGTTTAACGTTTTTGTTATACATTGGGTATGACCAGAATTAAATTCTTAATTTTGTATTTAATGTAAATGGTTTTTTTTTTGTTAAATAATAAAATATGTATTGAAATAATTTTCAGATACCCTGTTTAATATATTCTTGTAGGTTATAAATAAACTCCGAGAGGTTCATAATAAATGTCCTACGCTTGAAGATGTAGAAAGAACTGCTGCTGGTGCTTCTGAAAATGATGCTTCTACTGTTAGTGCTATAAAAAAAGAAATGATTGAGATGATTGATAGTATTGGAACATCAACAGGTTATATTTTCAGTTATTTAATTTATTACGTTGCATATGTCATAACAATTATAAATAAAATTACATAATTACATATTCCGAAATTGTTTTGCAAATGGTATCTCCAAAATTCTTTTAGATTTTAAATTTTTGTCAGTGATTTCCCATAAGTGGCAAAACAGTAAAGTAGCTAGGGGTAGGCTATTTTCATTGTGGATTAGGTTCTAGTATACAACGTAATTAGCACGTCTAGAATAGTGCAGGTGAAAAAACTACATTTTGTCGACGGATATAAGTTCTAGAGACGTTAAATTTTAATCATTTTGATGTTGCCCAAACCATTTTGCAATTTTTTTTCCACTAGTAGTAATAAAATAACAAAAATTCCATAAAAACAAAATATTGTTCAAAGAAATATGGAGGAAATGAAGAAAATGTTAAAACATATAGTGTGCAGGTGCCAGGGGTATATAAAACCGCATTCTGTTTAACGATCTTTATACGTGAGATGAACTTGAGAGCCAGCGTCACTTTTTCATGTTTTATTTGTGCAAAGCTGTTTTAGCTTTTATTGCCTTTTTTTGGGGATGCATATCGTCAAAACCGTCACAAAATAATGCAAAAGATGCCACTTGGTTTTATTTTATTGTCTTCTGTTAGTTTTTAAGTTTTTAATTTTGTGACTATTCCAATACAATGTAAATTGTCTTTTGTTTGGAAAATAAATGAACTGAACTTTTTATTTTTTAATTGTTGACACCAAAAAAAGTATAAAAAATTGTTTGCTGCCACCTAGCAGGCATCACTAATATTGCTGTCACTTACATGAATGGGTAAAAATATTTTAAATGCGCAAGACTAAATAATAATGACAATTTACATCAGACAATAAAATTGTATCAAATAAAATCTCTGATAGAACAATTGTTTTAATTTACTCTTAAATAGATTTTGATTTGTTATTAATTTAAGATGTTCAGGAATAGTATTATGTAATTTTAAACCATTGTGATAAATTGATATGTGCCCTATATTTGAGGTAATCTATATGTAAGTAGATTTTATTTTTTTATCTAATAAAGTGATTGTGGACCTCATTAAATTTTTTAAAATAAACAAATTTAGTTTTTTACAATGTGATGCACATAAAGAATAATTTTAAACTTACAAATATTTGATGTGGCAAGGATTTGGTGACTATGATATCTTAGTAGTAGTCTAAATATATTTTTAGTGTACCCCACACTGAAATAAGATAATTCAGGTGACTGTAGATGTGCGCTTAGTAAAGTTGTTTATGAAGATTTTTCTTTTAGAGATAGCCAACCTTATAGAGAATGCCTACTATTGGTGCTGTTTTTTTTTCTGATATCAATGTTTGTAACCATGAAGATGTAGTGTCTATTAATAAACGTAGATATTTCATTACATTGGAATTTTGAAGTAATTGATTTTCAAATAATATATAAATATTTTCATTCAAATTTGTTTTAGTTATAAACATTTATGAAGATTTTTCAATATTAACTGTTCAACTCATGAGATTTTAAACACAAACTTATTTTATCTAAGTCACCCGCAATATTCAGTTTCACTGAATCTGTTTAGAACTCTTGCAAAAAAAATACGAACCTTGAACATTTATAGCATGAAAAAATGGATTCACCTTGTGTATCTTTGAATATCGGATTTTGGTGGGGTTCTGTTCACACAGCAAACATTTTTTGCTTTAATTACGCTGGTAAATATATTTGTGAATTACTTTATTTTATTATGCAAAAAAATTATTCTAGATGGGCTAGGTGATTTATTTGATGGTAGTAGAAAAAACCAAATTATAAAACACGCATCTCAATCTTAATATTCTGCAATGAAAGAATAACTATTTTAATTACTTTAATTAAAAAATTATAGTAACAAACTGTCCTCATTACACAGCAAAATTACACAGAATTTTAAAAACTTATTTTTGTCTAGGTAGATTAGCGATTTTTCTGTGAGTGGCATGGGAGCAATCTGCCATTGTTGTTAATTTCGTGTCTTATCTCAGCTGTACAGAACGTTAAACGGAATGCAGTGCTCATATATACCCCTGGCATCTGTCTAATATGTTTTTTAAGTCAGTCTTTTTGTATTTATTTAAACAAATAATTTTTAGGCAAGTTTTTTGATCTTCATCACTAGGAGTAAGAATGTGGAAAAAACATTGCACACTTTTCATTCCTGATAACGTCAAAATGTTTAAACTTTAACGCCTCTAGAACTTATATCTGCTAACAGATTAAGGTGCATATATTTTGCATACTCACTATCTTTCAACACCCGCTTATATATATTATATCTTTTTTCTGCTAACCGAAATAATTTAGCACTAGAAAACAATTTTTTAAATAAATTACCTCCCAAGTTTTACCGACTCAAAGAAATACAGTTTGTGTTTTCGATTTATAAAAATTAAAATCGGTTTTGATGTACTATAGATAAAAACCGCAGGTTTTCTAGAAATCAGTGATTTATTTATTAATAATAGACCTTTGTGCCAAAAAGATTTTTTATATTTGAAATTTATTAAATTTCGTACAAATTTTTTATGATTCAAAATATTTTCAACAATTTTCAGTTGCAATATCTAAATGAAATTGGGCACACGTAACTTGGATGACAATACACTTTAATGATGTAAATTCAATATGGTGGTTTGAGGTTTTCATGTAAATTGATATGTGGTAGTTTTCAGTGTTAAGAACCACACAAGGAATTTTGACATTATTATTATCTGATTTTGATGTAAATTGGCGCCTGGGGAGTTTCGGGGTCATGTTTACTTAAGATTATAATAACGGCAACGAAAGTTATGTAATTTATGGCGATATTTTAATTAAAATTTGCATCTGGTGAGCAACTATACATTTTAGCCACTATCTATTTCTCCCTGGAGTAGTGCATACATGTATATGCAAAGTTCTGTAATTTATGGGAAAATTTTAATTAAAAACATCAGTGAGTAATTATGCACTATTACTTAGTTTTAATAAAAAATAATTGTCCTTAAACTTTAGATTTTCCAAATCATACTTCCTTATTCAGAATTACAAACATATGTATAGGTTCTTTGCTACATGAATTATTTCTTGCAGTAAAAACTACCCAAAAACAAAAAATGCACACCTTTCCGCTGTACTTCATTTGATTTCCAAAATAGCCATTGCTCAAATGTATTTTCCTATCGATCATATTAAAACCGCATATGGAGCTATAGCTTAAAATCATCGTTTCTTTCGCTGACAGGGACAGCAATATATTCATGAATTTAGAAAAGCGTGAAAATTGCTTATCCGCCTTGGATTAACTGTTAACTGGAACGTGTTAAGATAAGTTTTAGTTATATTGTGGGTAAAAAAAAATTATGATGATTTGTTTGTACGTAAAATTTAAAAATTAAAAAAAAAAAGGTCTAGTATGTAGAACTTTACTATTAACAAAATTATTTAAAGAGACATTTTGTATATAAATCAACTTTTTTATAAAATCTAGCAGGTTTGCCACATAACCTCGAAGCAATAATTATAAGCATGTTTATAGATCCCTAATTTAACATTTTGATGTTTAAGATTATCAAACATACACATCTACTTGTTTACACCTATAGTTATATATATTTTAGACTGTTGCATTTTCCTAACATTTTAATATTTTTAGGACGAAAAGAAGAAAATCAATCATCTGGTACTCTGTCTCGACCATATGCCTCATTAGCGATGCGACGTAGGAGAATGCATGCCTATTTTGAAGATTTCGTAGACTGCTATTTTACCTCTAGATCCAAAGATCTTATTTTTGGTAAAGATGCTGCCCATGATAAAAGCAAGTCTGCAACAGAGCCCAATCCTGGTTTAGACCAGTTTAGAGAAAGTTTAATTAAGTTTTCAGCGTACAATTCACTGCGAGTTTTAACATCGTTAAACTACTCTAGTGATCTTTTCAATAACTCCACCATAGTTTCTAGTATTGAATTTGATAAGGATAATGAATTTTTTGCTATCGCAGGCGTTACAAAACGTATAAAAGTGTTCGATTATGGAGCGGTGATGAAAGATGTGGTTAGCATTCATTTTCCTTGTCTGGAAATGACTTCTCGATCGAAAATTTCTTGCATTAGTTGGCATAATTATCATAAAAGTACATTAGCATCTAGTGATTATGAAGGGACAGTGACAATTTGGGATGCCTCGAGTGGTCAAAGAACAAAGACTTACCAAGAACATGAAAAGAGATGTTGGAGTGTAGACTTTAATTGTGTTGACACGCGATTAGTTGCATCAGGTAAGGTTTATGTATAATTTTTTTTATATTTCATAAAATCTGGTATGTTGTAGATTTCAACCACCTCTATCTTATGTCTTCAGTTACGGAGTAATGAAAAATGTTCAGGCATATTTAGTAAAATAATATCTTTAATAATTGTTATGTATTAATTTTTGAATATATTACTTTTCAAATAAACACAGGCACACAGTGACATTCTTCAAAACTTTTCTAGCACCTTGTATACATATTTTACAACAACAAAGTAAGCATAAATAATTTATCTTTATTTGAAGTGTAGGTTGGCGAAAGTCGAAGTGATTTTTTTTTCAATTTAATCATTTAGGTTTGCAAATTTCATTAAAAAAATCATAACTTCTACAGTCACGGGAATAACTAAAAAATGATAAAATTATCCTGAGAGAGACAATTAGCAAATATTTATATGGAATCAAACAAAAAAAATAGGTTTTTCACTGTATAATAAACGGTGAAAGTTTTTATGTAAAGCCTTTTAAACTCTGGCCTAAGTACTAAAATAATCTATTTAACTCAAAACCCGCATTTGGCTTGCTTGATCTGATGCGGAGATATCGTCTTTTCTAAGATATTAACAATTGATTAGTAGCTGCTATTTCTAACTGACTTCAAAAAAGGGGGATTTGAAGGGGGTTTTCACCATGTTGTTGTAGAAAGTGGTTTTAGTAAGAAAAACAGCTTGTTAAGGTATACGGAGCATGTGCAATTTTAGAAAATGTGCAATACTTTTGATAATATCTGACATTGTCTTAATTACATGTATGAAAAGTGCTCTTAACATGTGTTGGTTAAAACATAATGTAGAAGAATGCAATATAGTATATAGTTGAAGAATTTTCTCAGTTCCCCTTATAAAATTCAATTAAACAAGTAATCCATTATAAAAATCTTAAAATTTGAAAAATTTTAAGCTCCTAATTGAAAAATAGTACAGAATGAACAAAACATTGTAAGTACCTATATATTTATAAAAATAGAAATCTGAAAGTAGATAAAACTTAAAAATATAAAAAATCCTTACATTTTTTGTAGCTTCATTCCATGTTTTACCAGAAAACAGAAGGACTGTATCCTCATATAATAAATATAATTTTTCCCTATGTTCATGTTAAGTAAAGAATCTAAATATGTTATAAATAGTATGGATTCCAAGATTGTACCCCGAGGCACTCCCACATTTATTTTTAAGGAATTACTTATTATTCTGTAATTTTCTGTATGTTATAATAAATTCCAAAATGTCTAGAAATATATAAATAATAATTTATCCCTTGGGTTAGATTTCGCTCAATTTGAAAATAGTTTATGGCATTAAATCTTTTTGTTTATTTAGATTTGCCTTTTCAACCACTATGACCAGTAAATCTGTAATAGGATAAGAGCACCAGTAGCTAGGTCCCATTGGGTCATTTAAATTTAATTAATAAATCAAAATTTACTTTCTGGAAATATCAGCCGTAAAAATTTGATTCACGATTAATTGTGCTGAGATTAAACCCTATATGAAGTGTTAGCGTCGGGACCCATTTTAGATGAAAATATAGTCACAGCTGAATCTTTCGCGTGGCAGAAGGCTAATAAAAAGGTCACTCCTGGTTACTTTTTTTAAGGTTCAAACTATTATAATCCCTAAGCGTCCTAACTGGGCTTAAGTGAAGACTTGATGAGTATTAGACGAATAG
This sequence comes from Kuschelorhynchus macadamiae, assembly GCA_030620095.1. NCBI lineage: Eukaryota > Metazoa > Arthropoda > Insecta > Coleoptera > Curculionidae > Kuschelorhynchus > Kuschelorhynchus macadamiae. Next base: position 28,953 of record JAUTXW010001397.1, read on the forward strand.
AATTAAATTGCCGAAAATGTCCGGGTCTGGCAGAAGGTTAGACTGTGTTATTTAAAGTTTTGAGAATTTTCGGGTACAAACTAAACTGGTGCACAGAGCGAACCGAACACACAAATTTGTATGTGAAATTTAAAGTAGAATATTTGTAAAACGAGAAGAGATATTAATATGCAAATTTCATTTCATGTAAAAAATTTTGAGGGTAACTTAACCTAACCAATGCTAAGCATTTATTTATACAGCTCAGTAGCGTTTTTACAAGACAATATTTAATTTGTTTCGAAAATTGACAAAAACGGTTCTTATTTTATAAATACTAGGTTAAATTATTCGTTGGTATAATTTTTAAAAATTTGAAACGCGTTTTAAAATTTTAACGTTTTTTAAGATATGATTTTTTTTTGAAAAAATCTTGTTTTTTATATATTAATCTGTAACTTTTTATTAATTACCTGAGGTAAATTTTTGGTGCTAGAAAGCCCTTAAGTTTTATTTTTTATAACTGTAACATTTCTAGTTTGCAGAAAATATAAAGGGTGGGCAAAAATGATTTTCAGATTAGTTAAAAACGTAGCGTTTCTAAAGATTATTTTTGTATTTTTTACACTACATAGCCAATTTAAATTTAAAAATTTTTATTTGAATTTTAGGACTTCTGAAAAATTATCTGTAACTTTATTTTTACTCAAAATGTAGGTTTTGCTTTTAGAGATAAAATATGCCACTATATCAGTCCTTTTCCTGGCCAAATTCGATTATATTTCGTATAATAACGCCTTTAAATTTTTTCTAAATGAAATTATAAACTTAATATTCACAAAAGACTGTTTTTGAGAAATATTTTTGTTTATACCGAATGCTTCAGAAGTTATTTCTTTATTTTATAATTGAAGTAATTAAGAACTACTTGTTAAGTAAAAAACCTAAAAAGTATATTTCTTACAAACCTATAATATTTCCTAAGTGGCTTTTGTGTATTGGGTGAAGGTGTATCAGAACTCAGTTGCATACAATGATTTTTAACGCATTCCCCCTGTATATTATATAATTGTTGAATGAGTATTAATATTCCTTTTCAGTGATATACCATACAAATTATACTTATTATACATATATATTATACATGAAACTTTAAATGTACAAGTTTTTTAAATAAATGCAGCAGTGCACTTTTAAAATATATTCCTTATATCCCAATAAAAAAAATCCGATTTAGAGGGATAGAAAATTTGAAGGATACATACATTTATTATATTCGATTATTTGATTGTCAACAACTAACAATAAAATCTAGAATAATCCACTAGAACGATAAATCAAAATATTAAAAAATTCACTTTTGTGTGAATAAGGTGATAAAGGTAAATAATATATTAAACATCAGCATGCTAAAAACCACACTAATAATATGTACACAAGTTTTACTTCTCTAAAGAATACCCGATTATTGAAAAAAACAGATTTTTTTATCTAACTAACCTAACCTAACCTACCCCTTAGCCCGACTATCATTCCATTAAGGGTTAACATCTTATCTATCATCCTTCAGCTATCTCAGTTACTGAATATTTGGTTTTATTGTAGTGTTTATATTTAGTTTTTAACGACCAATTAAATATTCGAATAGAATGAATATTTGTGTACCGTACAAATTTTCTTTCCCACTTTCTAATATATATTATCTTAAGATTTAAAAACTTAAAAATTATGTTTTGGTTCTTTCAATTATAAATTTACAGAAATTGTTAAAGTAATGGACTTTTGTTTTTAAAAATTGGGCCATAACTTTGGAAGCATTCGGTATAAACCAACATAATCCTATATGTTAAAAATCGGCAAAGGAAGTTTTAGCCAAATATAGAAAAAATAAAAACTTTAAAAATGTAAATGTCTGTCTGTTTTGGGACATAAATAACGCTTTGTGTATATAAACTTGATGCATTTTGAGTAATAATAAAGATACCGGAATATGTAGAACAACGCAGGCGCAAGAACATGAATGACATTTACATACTTGATAAATTATTTTGGAGTTGACAATGATCGAAGTAATGTAAAGAAAACATTTTTTTTTCTATTTCGTATTGCCTGAAAAACGAAACCTCTTTTTCTTCTGAGGTTTCCATACTAAACTTCGGTAGAGGTGTTTATTGAATCTGTCTGATACATGAACTATCAAAGTATTATGGACTCAGTTTTACGCAGAAATTCCCGAAGAGAAACTCGAAATAAAATTAGAGATATTTATAAAACACCCATTTCATTTTTTTTTATATATATATGTAAATAAAAGGAACATATATATATATATATATATATATATATATATATATATATATATATATATATATATATATATATATAAAAATTATATTTATATATTGATAAATATTTTGGAGTTGACAATGATCGAAGTAATGTAAAGAAAACATTTTTTTCTATTTCGTATTGCCTGAAAAACGAAACCTCTTTTTTCTTCTGAGGTTTCCATACTAAACTTCGGTAGAGGTGTTTATTGAATCTGTCTGATACATGAACTATCAAAGTATTATGGACTCAGTTTTACGCAGAAATTCCCGAAGAGAAACTCGAAATAAAATTAGAGATATTTATAAAACACCCATTTCATTTTTTTTTATATATATATGTAAATAAAAGGAACATATATATATATATATATATATATATATATATATATATATATATATATATATATATATATATATATATATATATATTATTTAATATATATATATATATATATATATATATATAAACTGGCATATATATATATAATATATATATATATATTTACAATATATATATATTTATATATTTATATATATACCTTCCAGCTGTAGAATATATATATATATATATATATATATATATTATATATATTATACATCCATATATAGAAGATCATATATATATATAAATATATATATATATATATATATATATATATATATATATATATATATATATATATATATATGCATATATATATATATATATATATATATATATATATATATATATATATATATATATATATATATATATATGCATATATATATATATATATATATATATATATATATATATATATATATATATATATATATATATATATATATATATATATGTTATATCCGTTTATAGCCACGTGTAGGCAATGACCTTCTGTCACATGGTCGATGTAGCAATTTCATACAAGGAATGCAGAATACAATAGCAGTGACTCGAGTTGCAATTCCTACAGTTGGAAAATGTTGCATCAGCATTTTAAAACATATAAAACGCTCTGAATTGTAAATATTAGTTAGTTCATATTATATACCGTTTTTAAGTTCCGATATTATTTCAAAGTTAAATAATAAATTTTTAAAGTGAACGAATTAATAGTGTAACATATATATATATATATGCATATATATATATATATATATATATATATATATATATATATATATATATATATATATATATATATATATATGCATATATATGCATA
>JAUTXW010001398.1:0-326176 GCA_030620095.1 Kuschelorhynchus macadamiae
GTTTACACCCAGGTACCAAACCCTGATGTGGACGGTTTCTCTTCTGAGATTAAAATTCATAAAATAAAATAATTCAATTAAATGCTTTCATGTCAATACGATGAATAAATCTAGATTTACAATAAATACATGTTATTCATAAGCCAAAAAAAAAATAGTAATATTGTTCATAAACAGAAATGTACAAGAAAACTTATCTAGTGTTCCTTGGATATTCAAGGCATTACATGGATAGTAGTTAAATAAGTCAAGTCAGTACACTACTGGTGTTGCTTGGTGAGGTTATATCGTGACATGTCATGACAAGGATCGACACATGTTCGGTTGCACAGGGGGCCGCCTCATATCGCATCTTACGTCGAATTGGCAGCCGCAGGTCGATTCATTACAGGGGGGGGTTGAATTGGAAACTTAAGCCATTATATGAAAAGAGCCCTACAAAATCCAAACGATTTCAATTTGAATTTCGAACCGCAGGTATAAAAAAAGAAAGGAATGTGCAAAAAAAAGGGACAAGAAAATGAAGTACTTTCAAGATCTACACCAAAAATGAGTATTTACTTGGTTGGTAGGTGGTTCCATTGATTTAAAGCCCGAGGGCTACATTTTATACAAGTATACTTTTGAGAAAGGACATTGAGCAGAAGAGGAAATATCGAAGAACGAGAGGTCAACCTTCGTCTATCATAAAATGCAATATGCGCAATTTTTCGAACCAATTATCGTCTATAATTTTTCCAGTACACAATAATCACAATTCGGTAAATTCCAACATATAATTCAAAACCCCAAAATCATGTACGCTAATGAAACAAGGTTAATATATAGATAATCCAACCGACATGGACATTAACATACTGCAGCATTAGCATGAGTAATCGAATAGCCCCAAGTTAATAACTTGTGACGTATGAAAAGCCCCAACACAAAATATACTAATAAATACTAACGAATCACAATTAGAACAATTTTCATCTATCTGAAATCAAAATCTTTCTTCATTTATGTAATAAAACTGTGTTGTTAGTTATGTGGGAAATAAAAGTATTACTTAGGAAATCATGGTTCTTGGGATTAGACCGTGTCAAAATGGAATCACTTTCCGACGTTTCGCCTTCGAATGCAAGAGGCATCTGAAGATGCCTTAACTGACTACAGTCGTGAAAGCTTTTGTTTTACGTGTTACTTAGGAATAAGTATTAGATTTTTATGAAGACACCTGTTAATGTCATTTATTTTATGCATATTTAACGAGCGCCTACTCAGTTATGAAGTAAGTTTTTTATTCGATTTTCAAAATCGCTTATTCTCCTTACTGACATTGCAGATAATACAGAGAATATTTTTTGGTGCGGGAATCTTCACAACTGGAAATAGCGTCCATAAAAACGGGTTAAAAATGTAAAAACAAAGCCAAGTCACTATCACATAGCTGCCGAATATTGCATATTTGTTTACAATAGTAAAAAAATAAATACATATTGATTGCTAACGAATATTAATTGTAAATTTGATTATTCCAGATACGAATTGTTACAATAGTTTTTTTTTAACCCTCATTTGTAGCAGTTGCCTAAATTTCTGGATAAAATTAATTTTGAAACATTCTTCAGTTTTCGACGATAAGTATTCTTATCCTCACTTATAATTATAAGATTCGCGTTTGAATTTTATCTCAGTCTACTATTCATTTTTCAGATCGGGAGAAAATAATCTGTCCAAATGTGTAAAAATTTCATGGGTTTATGGACAAACATTTTTTTTCTATATGTGTTTTAAATAAATACTAAAAAACCAAATCTGTTGAACTTATTTACTGACGTGCTCATAGCGATAATACTATTATCAAAAAATTTAACACGTCCCCGCAAGAGCTTTTGATTCCATGTTTATTAGAACCTTCTAATCAATTTTATTTAATGGAAACGGTCCCTAAAAACTTTCGTTTAAAAAACTAAATGTGTTTATGATGAAGATTTGTTGATGTCGATTAATCTAAATATTATGGTATTTATACCATAAATTTAATAAATTTCTTAGAAATGCTCTAAACCCTAAAAGGTCAGAAAGCTTTAGCACATGAGGGGTTTACTACTTCCTAATTGAATAGCTTCTTAGTCTTTTATCAGCAGGAATTACGTCATATTAAGAAGTCATTTTCTGCTGCCGAAAACATTCTTTTTAGAGACATCTCTAGAGGAACTTAGATTAAAAATGAAGCAGACCTGTGTCTATAGGACAGACAAAAGGAGTAAGCTATTTACAGGTTTTATTTTAAATTACCCCGTAGGTATTATAATTTGTAAAGTTTCAGGAAAATAACACAAAGACACAGATTAAACCTACCAGATGAAAATCCTCTCGATACAACGCGGGATCATTTTATATCATTTTGTCAGTTGGCGATATATTTCTTACAGCTGTTCAGCCGCAAAAGCCACGTCAAAGCTACAACATTTGGGTATATAATCAATAACAATACACGCCCAACTGGTATTTTATGACAAAACTCAGGTAAACAATTCGGTATAAAAACAATTTTAATCTATGCTTCACGTGGACTGTAACTAATATGAACGTAATTAAGGATCACTCATATTTAAATATTTAGTTTAACTGCTAATTTAATTTTCTTATCAGGACGTAAGACATTTAATTTACTAAAGACCCAAAATTAATACTTTTGAAGATAAATGAAATACTAATTTTCTATAAGTTGGTGACAAAAACTTTACCACTAAATCGTCGATCCTAATGAAATAAACTTTCTGGAATATCGAAAATGTGTCCAGTTAATTTTAGCGTCAGACTTTTAGAGCATTCATATTGGAGTTTTTATCAACTCTTTGAAGGCGCAGTAATTATGGATTGAGTGTACAGAAATCTGAAAACCATTAATCTACCATTCAACAGACTTTTCTCATTCTCTTTAATAAACCCTTTTGAAAGATTTTAGAGAGAGTAAGAAATACAATTTTCTTGTTTTGAAAGTTACAATATAAATTATTTTATTTTTGAACCAACTAATTAAAACTTCTTTTACCTAGCATCCTAATTTTCATTGTTGTTTTTTTACAAAATCCCCAACATATTAAACACAATGCTCAAAAGGATTTAAAAAACTAACTGATTTAATATAGTTTACTTTAATTATTTCTGAAAAACTCGAGTCTAAAAATTTTCTAATTTAGTTGTAGCTATATTTAAATACTGGAGTTTAAGCAATTCAGAAAATGTAATATTTTTATGCACACTATCTATTTATAATTTTTATACCTAGTAATTTACTCAAAAGACAAATAAACTACACAAAACGAATACTGTACGTAAGGATTTTAAGGATAAAAAAGTAAGGAAATAATGGAAAATGTAAAAACATATTAAAAGAAAGGAATAGTGAAGTGCAATCCAATTTAGTTCAGTACATAGTCATTTAGATACACATATAAATTGTTTTCTTAAACATTTTTAATGGGCGTCATTTTATTCCATTAGAGTAGCAGTCTTTATATTGACATACACCGCCATCTTGTTACGTCATGTTGAATTCGTAACAGTTTTTCTTTATATCACATTTAATTTTTCTGCAAAATTTAATGTCAGTTGAATAGGAATTTTTTTAAAATTTATTTGGTCGCCATTTTGTTCCACCATCTTGAATTCGTACCAATAACAGTTTATCTCTATATCACACTTAACGCTTGCACAAAATTTGAAATTAATCTTATAAGTAGTTTTTCAAGCTAGATATTTATATTATATTATTATATATAATGTTTGTTCCTTTAATTCTTGTTAATCAATCATCTTCAAGATAAGTACATCTGCAAAAAAAAAACCTGCAACTCGACAGCCTAATTTAAAAAAAAATAACAAAAACTATATATTTTGTAGCACTTGCAAGGTTTCGTTGCCTCCACTCTATTTTATGCCTCTTTACCTGATGAAAACGTCGATTTTGTTTTAGATTTTAATAATTACAACGACGCCATACACCTTGAAAGCTTTTGACATCTTTCCGTAAGTTATTAATTGACCAACTTTCCAGTTTTTTGAACTAAATTTTAAAACTTTCGTATCTCTCTGACCTATAAATATGTTGTAGTCAACGGTTCTAAATCTGAAGGATATAGAGTTACTTCTGGTATACTTCAGGGTTTCTTTTCAATTTTTGCATCAATCATATCGGAGATAACTTTGACGTAATTTTTTTATTATATGCTGATGACATCAAGCTTTTTAATAAAGTTAAGTCGGTTGAGGTTTGTTTAAATGTTCAAAAAAAAACTTGAACTTACTGATTTGTGGTGTGTCCTAGATTACGAAATCAAAATCAGTATTTTTTTAATGTAACTTTATAACAAAAATATTATGCGAACACACATTTTTCGTGATTTAGAAGTAATCTTTGATAGCAAAATATCATTATTTGCTCATTACCGAATCTTTCAAATACTTGAAATTTGATTTATTCGACTCGTCGGATTCTTTAATATTTGTAACGAATATTTTTTCACGCTTAATTTCTCTAGCCCCTGACTTGTGCGTCAGAGTTTATGTACCACGTCAGCCGTTAAACTAACACTTTTTAAATAAATAAATAAATTCAATTTAGTCAAACAAAAGCTCACTTTTTACCACCCTGCATATATCTTAAGAGTTAACGTATTTTTGAAATGTGAAGCTTTTAAAGTCTTGTAATTCTTTCGTTTCCTTTTGACATGCGACGTCTATAATGGTCAGAGCGTCGTTTTTATTTCAGCTGTAAATAATTACATATTATCATGTCAAATAAACAATTTTGGAATTTTAAATGAAAAATTCTTCATAAACATTAGCAAATTACGTATGCTTTAAGTCGGAACTAGAGAAATAAAAACACCTACAGATAATAATATTTTCCTCTTTCCAATCTTCCTTATTTTGCGCGAATAAAAGGATATGTAATGCATTAAGCAGTGGGAGCTCTTAACTGGAAAATCGTTGTTGGTTTCTTGTAAACGGATAGTGCACGAACCTAGTGGAGGCAATTTTAATCCTAGAGTTCCAAATCCATTTGCTAATTTATTTTGTTTTGCGCTCCTTATAAAGGATTTTCTAATTTATTTCCTTAAGGCTTTTGAGTTTATTTTTACAGTTCTGAGAGAAACGTTTATTGGATATTTTATGACTATACTTCATTAGCTACTTTATTTAGTCTTACTTTGACAAATAAGTAAATGTAACGCCAGATTTTTATGTGGAAATAAAAAATGTTTAATTTCTATGCTCAAGTAAAGCAATTCTAATCTACTTCTTATTGCTAGACACGTCATTGCAACACCCCAAATAGTAATATTAACTGCAATGTTGAGGAACTCTAGACTAATGGGGCAATATAAAGAATGTTATGATTAACATGAAGCTCACTACTGACTTAAATCAATTAAAATCTCGTTTGAAATTTTGTTGAGATATTTTGTGGAGAAAATATTCTTAAAATTTGCTTTAACTCGAGTTATTTTAAATAATACAATGGTTTTTAACAGTATACAACATGATGATGTACATTCAAGCGGAGAACCCGACTACTAATAACAATCACAACCACAAGATTTTGACTTGTAATAAATGTTACTAAATATTTTCGTATACGTATTAGTTTTGAATCTTAGTTGTGATCCTTCGTTTGTTAATTTCAATGAAGACTGAGTGATATAAAATTCGTGACCGCATTGTACCATCGTCACCAAATGTAAGTGGGACAGCGCCACGTTAGCCCTTGAACCGTTATATGATTTTTTCTGTCAAATATTTGTCAAATTAAAAATTTTAGGTTAAAGACAATGAGTTTATGCAGTATTGAATTGAATAGCTGGCAAAAAGAATGTTTGGCAGCAGCAGTTGTTTTTATTTCTTATTTAATTTTACCTTAAACTCACGATTACCAATATTTTTGCCGTAAAATTAAGAAATATATTTGACAAATATAACCTAACCATAAACTTTCATAAAAATTTAGATCTAATTGAGTTAATTTTGTCATGGAACCATTATGTTCGATAGCGTTAGGGGTTATTTCACTCCAAGCTCGAACGATTGATTGTTACGAGGCCAAAATCCTTTCTTATAAATTTGATTGGTCATTTGCCCCAGACGTTTTCAAATGGATTCAAATCAGGGCTTTTTGAAATCCAGGAAAAAATTTTAATATTATGATTTCGCAATATATTTTGCACTTCTCTAGCTCTATGTATAGGGCAATTATCATGTTGAAATACAAAGCTGTCTCCAAAAACTGACCTCACAGAAGGTAACATAAGGTTTTCTTGTATACTTCAGTAAAAGTCTGCATTAAGCCTTTTTTGAATCACTGCACACACTCCTGGACCGCTGATACTTAACCAGCCCCAAACGTTTACAGAAAAACGACCACTTTGGTTTATTTTTCGTGTATATCTCTCATCATACCTCATCCCAACAGGATGCAGTATTCCATTACGACATGACAGAAAAGTTTTCTCGTCCGAAAATACCACATTCTCCTAGAAATTATCTTGATTTTCATATTCCCTTGCAGATTCCAAGCTCCTGTGCTTATTAAATTCTGTAAGGAATATTTTATTAGAAGCAGCACAATAAACGGTTTGATAACCGTATCATTCTTGTTGCACAACCTGGAAAATTAATTTCTCCTTTAGCCTTTACTGCTGTTTGAAAAGGATTGTTTCTAAGGAACTGCACCAATTCATGGTCTTGATTCGGTGTTGAAAGTTTTAGACGCCCTACCTTTGGTCTCTCAATAATACCACTGTGTTCTGCAATTGTTTGCTTGGCTAACAAAATGGTGTTTTTGCTTACTTGCACTTCTGCTGCAATTTCTCTAATTTTTTTCCATCCCGAAGTCGAGTAAAAATTATTGACTTTTGTTCCTCCGTTAGCTTCGGCATTTAAAATGTGGACAAATTAGGTATTTGCTTTCAAACAAAGATAAATATTGCTTTCAAATCAAAAGCAAAAGACAATTTCAATAACAAAAATGGTTTTTGGGTTATGATTCCCATAATTTGATATCATGGTTGTCACTGTGAATTTGATTAGTTTTTTACCAGGGCATTTAATTATACCAAATAGAATGTTAAGACTGGTACTACACATGTGATCTTACTTTTTATTTTCGAGGAATTTTTCGTATTCTTTTCTTTAGTTAAGTTTTGATATCAATATGATCCATTTTAATATAATTAAGTCCAAATATTTTTTACGTTTCTCTTTCATTGTTAAATGTTTTTATTTGAGATTATTAGTATCAAAGCAGTGTGATAATAGTTTATTATCACACAGTATAGTAATTGTGGATAATAATATTATCACACAGTATAGTAATTGTGGATAAAGAGATTGCTGATTTTGAAAGAACTCTTGAAAGAGATTGCTTATTTTGAAACAATAACGCGAATGTGAAAAAATGGCGCCTTATGTTACTTAGATCAGTGACGTTTGGAATTATATTCGGATCGAAGAAAAAATTACTAAAATATAATATAATCGATCAAGTAGTTTTAAAAATATTTTAATAGATACCTCAATGTTATAAAACTAATAACTATTCTTCATCTTACAAAAAAAAACAGAATTATTAGGTGTCAAACATTAGTAAGACTAATTCCAAACTCTATATTTTTTGGACATCCCGGGTTGGTCCGGAAAAATTTACGGTAGAATGCTGGTTTTGATCTAATGTAATATTACTAGATATATAGAAAACTTAAAGAAGAATCCGACGGTATATCTAACTCAATTTTCCTTAAAAATGGAGATAGCCGACTTTGATATTATTAGTCTTATTTCTGCTGCATGTCTCAATCTTTCCCTATTTATATAAAACATCTTAAATTTATCTATACCAAATTCCATGCCCTTATGTTTACTCATTGTTTCAGTAGTCTTAAGCAAACCCTTCATTTTCGGTATGTAGCTACATATATTTATTTTGCTGTTTTTTATGTAGTGTCGAAATGTAGTTTATTTCATGTAGTGCTAGACTCATATTGCAACCATATTATGTTATATTCAGAATTGCTAAGAAATATAATTGTTATATAAATCCCTACAAGGGAAACATTCGCTTATTCTTGGTATCTTGGACATCAAAATAAGGGAACTTTGATGGAGTCCTTTTGTAATATTTAATGAATTGATTGGGTTGATTTATCTTACTCTTAAGCCCAGGTTGGTAAGCGAGGAAAGTCGTTGGTAACTAAACACTTTTCTTTACTATTGTTACAGTACAGCCCAGGGGCCAGACCGACAAAGTCCGCCCTTGCCTTTACCATGTCTATCGTCTATCTCTAGTTAAATCTATCTATTACGGACTAATCTAATATATCACACCTTGAGCACGATGCCTCGTCAGCGTGCTCATTCCGCTTATACACATTAAACAATTTCCAATATATTAACAATAATTTGCTGTACAGGGTGATGCTACACCTTCCCCCTTTTAGAAGAATGATTTAACTACCTGTTGAATCATTATTATAACAACAATTTAAATACTAGTTACACTGTAGAAAAAAATTCTTTTAAATCATAATACTAGCATGTTATAAAACTAATTCACTATGGCCTTGTGAAAGACACTGCTGTGTGAATAGAGTTAAGTAAATGCTTAATTGAATTATTTGTTTTTGAAATAGGTATGTATTTTAAGTGCTCATTGTATAGATTTATCGACCAATTTATAAAATATAAAATTAAATAAATAAATAAATATAAAATCAAAAATTTATGTTTTATTTTAATTTAAAATTTATTATATACTATTAGTTTCATATCATTAGATATCTATTATATATATTATTAGATTGGGACCATCAGATGTTCATTTTTATTGCGTCATAGGATCTTATTAATTTTTTTCTTTTTTTAATTTTATTTTAGCCCATTTTAATACCTTTCTCCATCAATCTTTAATATCTTAACGTCTTAATTTATACTTTATTTCCTTTGTACATTTTTTACTTTATATATATTTCATATTTTGCATGTATTTTATTAATATATTTCTATTTTATTTTTATTTTAAAGTCTACCTCAAGGTTTCTCTTCTTACAATTTAGAACAAGATTTGAGACATCGTTCATCAAAGAAAACCGTTATTCAACTGTGGGTACTCTATGTGATTTGTGCAATAATCACTATTTTCGTCATTATTTCTCATTTATTAAGCAACGCTCCCTTCCATATGCCCATATATCTTAGATAATATCGCTAACGTCTAAATTACTCTTGATGAATAGGAAGGTGCTCTTATTATTTTTTTCTCTTTACCTATATCTTAATACTTATATACATTTTCGGGTGATCAGGCCATTGCTGTACAATTCCTAACAATTTAATCACAATATCGTTTTAATTATTAAGTTACTACTAGAGAATTATTAACAAATTTAAACTAATGCCGCAGTACGACACCAGTCACTTCTAAAAACATATCACTCTTACCCATCAGGTTGTGTCAATCCCAAAGGAGCCATATTAGGTGAGGTAGCTACTGGCTTAGATGAAGAACCGGGCGCCCTGCTAAATTCGCTGCTTTCGTCTTTGTCTTTGTTAATCCACTGATTAAGTCTTGATTGCTGCTGATTCTATAAATTTTTAATTATGTAATTTAGGCTTGAGAAAAATTAAAATATTGCATTAATTCTTTTCAAATCATAAACTTATATACAGCCTAAATTATTAAAAGCATATTAACAGGTGATCAATTATACTAAAACCTGTCTTAAATAAATATTAAATAAGCTTTTGGCGTGTACGATGTGATCAACTTCAGACTGACCAAAACTCTAATCAAATATGCAATAACAGATGCTCTTCTTGAATAGTTGTAGTTTTTAATAATGCTGTTCGACTTACCATCGTGTTGTTCAAAGAGGATAATGAATTACAAAAATGTTGTTGAACAGCCATACACATTAATAAATGAGAAAAAAACGTGCAGTTTACAAACGACTAATAAAACATTAATTACTAAATAAAATAAACTCTTTCAGACTGAGTAAAATTCACTACGTGTTTGAGGTTGTTACTCTTAGGTGGTATGTTCATTCATTAAGAACAAGCAATACTGTCATTCTAATTTTAAACGCAGTAAAGTCATTTTTTCGGATTTTGAGATTTTTGCATTTTCGGATAAACTGAACCATCGGTTAATGAAAAAAATTCTTTTTCGTTTTTCAAAAAAAAAAAAATTTATCTGCAAAAATATTAGTGATAAAGACTTTTAATCTCAGTGTTTCCTAAGTTTAAATGCAGTCCAGCAGCTCCACTAAAAGAAAATGCTGCATAATATAAACTACTTCTTTAATACCTAGCAAAACATGAATAAATCCGAGTAGACTCCTAGACTTAAATGCAGTATAGGGTTTTTCTAAAACAAAATGCAACTTAGCAAAAGGTAAATAATAACGTCACGTATTTCTATTGTATACTTCAAGGCTTTAACCAACATTTCTTATCTTTAAGACTTTTGCTGCATATTAACAGTTGAAACAATTAATTTATTGGAATTGGCATTTATTGGCCTCGTGGGACCTTGTAGATTTTGGGAAAATATCTTTTTTGGATTTACAATCTTTCACTAGATGACCAAATTTTCAGCATTTAAAATATGGTACACTATTAAATGTGGTCAAAAAACGTTTACGATTTCCATCCTATCGACAATTTTCATTTCTTATTTATAAGGCTATATGTATTTGAATCTACTTCGAGCACAACACTTTCTTTCCCATATATGTACCCCAGAAACGCCTGGATATTCTAATTTTCCTTTCTTCTCCCTTTGAAGTCATACCATTTTGGAACTCTTATCTTTTCTATAAAATTGCCCTCATGTAAACCACTTTTTCATCAACATTAAAAATTTTAGTCCGTGGACATTTTTTTGTCTGAAATTTGTATTTCATAATCTTCCCCCATCTGACTCCTAATAGTGTTTGATACATTTATTAAGTCTGCTTTCCTCTCACAGCTTATTGCAACGCCACCATCTTTCATAAACTCCACTCGTAACTGTTATACTGATTGAACGTCAGTGTTATTAATTTAGAAGTAAATAACTACTTTGGGAAGATCTTTCTTCTCAGCCGCAAATACAAAAAAATAATCCTAGACCTTATTTAAATGATGTAACAATTATTTCTGTCAAATGTTCCTTTTCTATATATTATTCAAACCCAGACAAAATTTTAAAATTTTTAAAAGTAAAAATTGAACTATATTTGCTCAAATTAGCTGGCGTTAGTAAAACACGCGAAACGCCAAGGGTATATCAAAAGAAAAAAAATTGAAACATTTGTGCTCTTTTAATGCCAAAAAAAGGCAAGAATTTCGGTTAAATTTGGAAACGAATAAAAGTGCTAATGATTTAAATGAGTCGTTTGAGTCTAAAGATTTTTATGAATTTTTTTATTTGTGTTAGTAATTTGTATAATTTTAAATATGGATTTGTCAAAGTAGGTAATCTTCAAAATTTTCTTTTCCGATTAATAATTTTGTACTACTATTTGCCAAAATAAATTTTCAAGAATAAAAAATACTGTAGGTAATTGTTTATAATATTATTATTGTTGAATGTAAACTCATTTATTTTATAATAATATCTATTGTTATTGTTATAGGGAAATATTTAACATATAAATTTAAAACTTCTTAATTATTGATTTAGTGAAATATTTATATTTTTTTAAATAAAATTTATTTTTAAATACCACGAGTCTTTAAATTAAAAAAAAAAACCTAAAAAATATGTTAGAAAAATAAATAAAAAATAAATACCGGTAACTTCCAATGTCGTATAAAAGAACTCTAATAATTAATCTGTCTCAAAAAATTAAACGATAAAGCATATTTTTTATCATCCGATAGTTCAAGTTATCTAATTACAATTAAATGTTATTTCCTAGATATACTTAAAATGGAATGTTTAAATGCTCGTCTCAAAGTCAAAATAGAGGAGAATTGATTTGTAGAAAAATATTTGATTTTTCTTATTACTGCAAGTTTAAAAATTAAAGTAAAAATTAGGTTAGTTAACACTAAGTCAAATAGCGGCAGATCAAAGATTACTAGGACAAAATGCAGTAACTCACAAATTTACTGCACATTTTACAGGAAACCATACTGGTGACGTAATAAGAAAACTAATTCAAAGCGCAGTAAGAGCAACAATTTAATATATAAAAACAAAAATCCAATTAACTAAATAAAACCATGCATTTAATTATTTCTTTATCACAAAACACAAAAAAGGTCCCAAGAAAATTATTTTAATCCAAAGAACCAGCCTCCAAAAGTTTATCTTTTTTTTTCTGGAAACTGTCATTTTGGAATTACTGCGTTTAGAATTAGGACGGCAGAATAGGAAAAGGGAAGAAGTGTTCTAAATAGAAAGTTAAATACACGAAAAATAGCAAAATATTGTAATAAAATTGTAAAATTGAAAAAAAATAAAAATTCGAAAAAAAAGCGGTATAAAATAAAAACTTTCAGAAATTTTTTTATAAAAATTTGTACCGTGACATGATAAAACAGTAATATTTATTAGATTTAACTATCTTTAGAACTTGAATCTTCTAAACATTTTTTTAACTATATTTTTACTAAAATCAGGTTGCAAATTGACATGTAATAAAAACTTACTGGATCTTTATTTAATGCCAAATCAGCAAAATTGCCTTGTAAAGCATTGATTGAATCATGCATAGGATTCGTTTTGAAGTCATAAGCAATTCCTTGTTGCTGCTGCTTAACGTAATGGGCCTGTTGAGCTTGTATCTGATTCTAAAAAATAACGTTAAATTTAGATTCAACACTTCCGGATCAAGTTTACAAGTAAAATTAATAAATTGCTTGGAACAATAACTAGCGTTGCACACCTGAAACTATATAGTTTGCTTCTTTTAGGTGAAAAAAAAATTTATATACACACCTGAATGTTCATTATTTGCTGCTTAGTTTTTGTGATTAAAACAGAATACTGCATAAGAGTGGGGTTTGTTAAGTTTCCTTTGGTTGATTGAGCAGCAAATTGGTGTTGGTTGTTCAGCTGTTGAAGAGTCTTTATTTGCTGGAGAAGTTGGTTAAGTAGGACTAGTGTTTGTGGTGCTAAAGGCTGATTTAAGATCTAAAATGATACGTAAATTACCAACTCTGAAATTATATATGTAACAAAAAAAAACACTCGACCCTTTCTAAATCAAAATGTTGCAATGCCGTCTTAAGAATAGTATCCAGACAATAAACAATCGCAAAATCTATAACGGTTTGCAATGTGTCAAATTTCTCAGAATCAGCTTTTAAGTTATTTTTATGTTGTTATAATTAAAACAGGCTTATTTTGTGACATACCGTTTCTAAATTGTGTGCCACAAACTTGGATCCAATTTTCCAAACCTTACTTTCTATCAGTATAAATAAACGAGCCAAATCAATAAAATAAGATATATACAGGTTTAATAAATTCATAAATACAGGCAAATATCACATTAATTTCAGGCACATACATATATTAAGTGTTTATAATACTCTTTGTTTATTTATGTTAACTTTAATTGCGAAAAGTAGATTAAGGAAATTGTAATTTTTCTTAACACCACGCTGTTGTCGAAAAATCACTGACAAAATACATTCAGAAACCACTTCGAAACTGCGTGCAACAATCGCAATGTAGACATCAAGAAAAAAAGAAGTATTTTACTAATATTCAGCCTTATATTTCCCTCGTAAGTGGGAAGTTTTGTATTCGTGCAAAGATCATCATTAGAGATTTTTGCAAATCTTGGCATTTTAGGGTTTCTACATACCAAAAAAACATGTTATCCCATTTCCGTCAATATGTCTATGCTCGGCATAGCTCAAAATTTACTTATTCGATTAACTTTATATTTTGATGAAAAGCTAATATGAAGCCCTAATAAAGTGTTGAAAAAAATACTACATATTAAGAAACTAAGTTATACAATGAATCTTAAATTTTGTATAAAAATTACTAGGTAAATTAGAAAAATAAATTAGCGCCATAATGAATTGTTGAACCATAATCAAATGTGAAGCAGAGATAAACTAGTATAATTTTAGTGGGAATACTGTATGGCAAAGCGGCTTAACAAAATGTTTAATAATCTCAGAAAAATTCCATTTTCTGAAAAAAAAACCATCTTTTTATAGAGAAGAACAATAATGTCTTAATCTATTTTTTATAGACTGTGTAAATAAACCTGTGAAACAAATTTGTTAATAATAATAATAATAATATGGTTAAGTTGCGTGAGGAGTGAAGCCCCCACGGACCCGAGTTACCTGGGCCACCGGGGTCAAATGGTTTCACACCCATGAAAATGGAGAAAGCATCTAGCCTCGGAACAGAGCCGCTGCCTGGAGATCGCCAGGGCACCTTTGGAGCCACTGCTGAAAGTGAAAGCATGCGGGACGGTGGTGGCGAAAGGCTGAGCAGGCCGTCCCTTGCCGAAAAAACTGCCACTGCCGAACCTACTCCCGGGAATTTCGTCAGAGCCGACATTGCTGGAGTGACGAAAGTTGTCTGTTCCAATCAGTAAGGTTGCACATATATGGCCATCAAAACAATCATTCCAAACTTCGAGAAGACGCATTGAAGTACCTACAACAAAACTGGTCTGAACTTCAGATATTTTCGTTATTTGACGACGACATGAAGGACTTAAGCAACTATTTTAAGTTCATGAGCAAAACCACAACATACGGAACGAGCCTAGGGATACTTGCTCTTTCGGAAACCCAGAAGCACATCTTCCATATTTTCTCAAAACCAAGAACAAGAATAAAGCAGATGTGTTAAAGAGAGACCAACAATAATAGGCAAACAAACACACAATAAAATGATCTCTACTAACAGGCGATCCAATGTCGAGACACTTTGAGCTTCTACCACCACAAAACAACAACCCAAATGACAGAACATCATTAAAAGAAGTATCGAGCGGCGTAACGGTGGAGGACGTCGCGGAAACGATCATTACCAAGCAAAGGAAAATAGATCCACTGAAAGTGTTTTGCCGGCTAAGCTGGCACCCACCAAGGCGTGAAGCAGGGCCACGCATGAGCCACATTACAGAATCGAGCGAACCGATCATGCGCTACCAAAATGGATACACAAATACATCTGACACAGATGCTCTCCAAACACAACTTGAGCCCATTACAACAGCGGATATACTGCAACGACTACCTGAAACTACCAAGGCAGGTAAACCAAGGGAAAGGTTAAAATGGACAGATGAAATAAATCGGACGGTGATGCATTCCTACTACACCGCTACCAAACTTGAGAGAATTTCATCAGGATACGGACATAAACTGCATACACTTTTCATAGCACAATATCCAGAATAGAAATCACTTGTCACAGAACAGAGAGTAATAGATCAAAAAAGAGTCATCACTAAGAGCAGTAAGCTCACACCACTCGCATTGCAGAACATCAAAAGTATGGTAACTGCTGAACTAAACATTCATCAACCAAACATTGAGGACAGTGGGACAGATACCGAACCGATCCCACATACAAACCAGACAACTACCAACTTTGCTCAAGAGGATCTGCAACCTCACTCAATGCTCAGCATGGGAAAAGCTCCCAGCAACAACCCACGACAAATGACAAGCACCACACAGGACAAACATCATACACACAGCTACACCTCAGATGGTCTCTCACACACGCAATAAAAGTAGAAATGGAATCACACCTAAACAAATGGCCAGGCACCGATCCTACAATAAGAGATCCTATTCCTCGTGTGATCTTCAAATGGGACACACAAAAAATCCTAAAGACTATCAACGAACAGATAATACCCAAGTACATAACGAATGCCAGCACAATTGAGGACATTCATACAGTGATCTACGCAGCAGCTATAACCACGATAACACAGAACAATCAGAAACTCCTGCCATGTCACAGAAATACCAACAGCATAAAACTAAAATTCAAATGGCAGATAAGGATCGAAAACAAAATTAGAAAAGAACTGGGACATCTTACCCAATTCATGAACGGCAACAAGTCAACACAGAAATACCAACAGAATAAAACCAAAATTCAAATGGCAGATAAGGATCAAAAACACAATTAACAAAATTAGAAAAGGACTGGGACATCTTACCCAATTCATGGACGCTAACAACCTATTTCGAAGAAGTGAAAAACAGTTCTACCAAAAACACCATGGGCAATGAAGAGGCACAAGTAATAGAAGCACCGACCAAACAAGAAATCACAGAATATTGGAAAAGCATTTGGTCAGAACCGAAACTACACAATAATAACGCTTCATGGATTAAAGCGTAAGAAAACAGACACAAGTGCTTGGAGGAACAAGAGTACTTTGCAATGACAACACAAGAAGTTGCAGAAACAATCAAATACACGCATAACTGGAGTTATTCTGGAATAGATAACATTCATAACTTCTGTTACAAACAGTTTACCTCCGAACATGAAGCTCTCATTCGACAAATTAATGAAATTATTTTAAAACCTAGCACACTCCCCACAACGAACAACATACCTTAAACCCAAAAAACTCGGACACTAAGAACCCGTTAAATTACCGACCTATTACGTGCCTTCCAATCCTATATAAGATCATCATCGCCACAATTACCTGAAGAATAGAACAACATCTAGCACACAAAAACATTCTAACGAAAGAGCAAAAAGTGTGCAGAAAAAACAGCCGAGGATGTAAGGAGCAGCTAATTATAGACAGGGCCATCATGGAACAAAGAAAAATTATAGAAATCTTCATACTGGTTGCATAGACTATAAAAAAGCCTTTGATTCGATACCCCATAGTTCGCTAACCAGAATGCTAGAATTGTACAAAGTGAATAAAGACATCAGGCAATTTCTTAAGCAAATCATGCGTACGTGGCAAACTAAAATCAACCTGAGAACACAAAAAGAACACATCGAAACAGAAGAGATCTAAATCAGACGAGGTATATTCCAGGGAGATTCACTCAGCGCTTTGTCGTTCTGCCTCTGTCTCAATCCACTCTCAAACACACTGAATTACACAAACTTCGGATTCCAAATTAAACACAAAAAATAACCTACACAAAATAAATCATCTCGTATACGTGGATGACATAAAATTATACGCAAGCACAAAGGCACAGCTAAAGAAACTCCTTAAAATTACAGAAACGTTTACCCTGGACATCAACATGGAATTTGGTATAAGTAAATGCAAGCTACTTCATATTAACAAGGGACAGTGGAAAGACCTCCCTACGACGGAAACAATCAACAATGAAAACATAGATAACATGCTCAAAGAACAAAACATACAGATACCTAGGCTTCCATCAAAGCAACAAAATTAACCACACTCATATCAAATCAGAGCTCAAGACGGATGTTAAAACCAGACTCACAAAACTACTAAAATTAACTGAACTCCAGAAATCTAACGAACGCTATTAAAACCTTCGCCATACCTATTCGTTTGGTATCATTAAATGGTCACACACAGACATAGAAAACGTTCACATTCTCATACGCTCTGAATTCACTAAAGACAGGAAGTTACATCCCAAAGTAGCAAGGAAAGACTCACCATCGAGAGAAAAGAAGGAGGAAGGGGAATTATAGATATACAATCGCTAAATAAAAAACAAATTTACGAACTCAGCAAATTCTTCCAAAACAAATAAACTAACCTCCACAAGGCAATAATAAAGGCAGACAAAAATTATACACCGCTCGACCTGTCTCAAACGAGCCATGCAGCAGATGCACACAGCCACATCCAATTACAAATTGAAAAGATGAACACCCGGTCTGAAAAACACTCCACTGAAGACACAGATACCACATAAAGCAAGACCACAGACACAAATCGCTTTCATATACGTGGTTACAAGAAGGGCAGCTGTTCCATGAAACAGAAGGCTTCCTGCTTGCCATCCAGGACAAAGTCATAGCAACCAGAAACTACCAAGAGCACATCATCAAGGCTACAACCATTGAAGACGACAGGTGCAGGAGATGTCACCAGCAGAGAGAAACGATCCATCACATAACGATTGGATGTATAATAATGGCCGAAACTGAATACACCGCGAGACACAACTCAGCAGCGAAGGTCGTTCATCAAGCATTCGCCACATCATACAAATTAACGGAGAACACAGACCCTTACTACAATTATATACCAACATCCATATCGAACACAACAAGCTCTACTGGGACATTGATATCCACACAGATAAAACAATCCCCGCAAACATACCCGATATCAGCTTTCAATCCAAAAAGGAAAAGTTCACTTATTTAATTGACAGGTCTCACCCCAACAACGTTTACACCGCATTTGGCTCAATTAGGACCTAATAGAGACATTCACAGGAACATCCAGAAATCGGTCATTTTGAAAACATTTAGCATCGTTAGATCATTTCTTAATACACAATAGCTATTATTTTTTCCATTTCCTTTTTTTTTGTATTGACTTGGTTAATCCCGTTCGTAAAAAATGCAACCACAGGAATACTGTGAGACAACAAGTCGAGGAATTATAATATAAATAGTAGAAAAATAAATTAAACATTTAAAAAAATTTAAATTCCTCTACCCAGAATTTCCATCAAACATGACGCAGTATAGTTCAGCATGTAGTTAATCATCAAAACGTACAATACATAATATACACAATGACATTATATTTCATTTCCTCAATATATGGAAGGATTCATTACGAGGGATGTTCCGGCTAAAGCTAATTGACCGATTTTTTTATCTTTTGGAAACAATAAATCCAATTGTCTTTTCCTTATTAGATTACTATATTATTGCTGATAATGATAGAAAATAAATTTCTTTTCTTCATTACATGAACAGATCAAAAGTAGGAAGAGAAACTACATTTTTCAGTCACATTTATACATTTATTCTTTGTTAAGACACGATTTCAAAGATATTTGCGACAATTTTATAGACAAAATTCAAAGTTTGCGTTAATACCGTGGAACGCTTTTAATTTTTAACAAAAAGAGAAATATACATTTTTCAGTCAGCAATTAGAAAACTTTTATACACAAACCAACTTAACTGGTTATTATAATGATATTTTATGAAAATTTTAAATTATAAAAACTTATTCTAATATCTGTTGTTTCAGAAAAAAAAAACGAACGTACCTTAAAATTTAGCAAGTTCCTTTCTTTTAGATTTTTAAAGAGTATTAATTTTTCACAAAGTGTGAAAATTCGAACACTTTGAACACAAAATGTAAAAATTCGAACACACTACTTTTCTGAAGTAAAATTTTAGTAATTCTTAATACATTAAATATGTTTTAATTAATAAATATAACTATTATGGAGAAATTTATTGAGTTTAAAGTATTGATTAAAATTATATTAGATAAGAGATCACCATTTTAAGCTAGAAACTGTAGTTTAAAGATCATGTACAGCGAAAATAAGATTTACGTTGATATATTTCGTAATCAGGGGAAGAAAATGGGTGGCAAATAATTATACATGCTGTGTATCTATCTATGTAAAATTTACTGATTAAAAGAAAACTTGTTTTTGGCATTTTATTATTAATATATATTTAACACATTAAAAAAAAACGATAAATTTGCTTTTATCCAACTATGGATTCATAAATCTGTGTAATAAAATTCTGTAAGAGTAAAATTGTTAGAAAATGCGAATTTACCAATTATTTCATTTGATCCAAATTTCATACTTGATTGTTACGAAAAATTTCAACTGAATACTGAGTTTTATGTTACCTACTGAATTTTTAAACATTTTAGGCGGCCATTTTATTCTGCCATAATGGCTTCCCACCAAAATGTTACCAGTGTATCCTTATAACACACTTGATTTTTGCGCAAAATTTGAAATCCATTCGATGAGCAGTTTCTTAACAATGTTACCATCAACACATTGATTTTTGAGCAAAATTTTAAGCCAATGAGATATGCTATGCCGCGTAAAGACAGACCCACGGAAATGGCATAGGGGATAGGAGCATTGGGATCTAGAAACCCTAAAATGCAAAGATTTGCAAAAATCTCGAAGGGTGATTTTTTCAAGATTAGAATAATTCCCTCTTATAGGAAAATATTGGACAAAATTTTAATAGCCTGATATTGTAATATTTATTAACGCAAATATTAAACGTGAATGCTGGATAGTAATTAAGAGTGCAAATATAATTTAAAGAATTTATTTACTTCAGATAGCATAAATCATTTGTATATTTAAATTAAACACATAACTAATCTGCAGATATCAATTTAATCCTGTTACAGTACTAAATCAAACATACATTTGATAGACAATTGTTTAAAATTTTTTATTGATAATTTATTATAGGAATATATCGATGTGTCTTCAATACAACAGGCAAATTAAAATCTGTTTTGGGAAGTGTCCAATAAAAGAAATGCAATAGCCCTTTATTCATAAGCCAGCCTCGGTTAATTTGTGTTTTATTAAACACAATTCGCCTAACTTAATACATTTTAGTTATGTAACATACAAATAAGTGGTTTTAGATTTCTCAACATTAATGTACCACCTTTACTCAGTGTCCACTAAGCCTGTCAACAAAACCGCGTATCAGTCAACTCTTCCAAACGCTTTGTACTACTTCATTCATATATGCCCGAGCGCCGATATGACTTCTTTGCTCGTTTCATTTTGTTACTTATGAATGGGTGGGAGCGTCTATTATTTTTGTGTTATTTATTATGTCATTAGCTGTCAAGATATTTCACTGTTTACCGTTGTTAATCGACCTACCCAAAAATCAGTATGATTTAGTTATTTTTAGTGATGCCGCCGGATTATTATTTCATGGGTCCGCTCCTTTTCAAATACTTTGACCTATTTCTGCCAATTGTTTTCGCGTCGTGCGATCACTGGTGCCGGATTGTTGCGGAAGTTTTCGAAGGCCGCGGCCGGCAAAGGGAAGTCGGGCACTCGCCAGAGATGTATTTAGGAAAATATGGGCAGACAATAAAATAAAACAATATCGTTTTATCATCGCGTGAAAAATTACGTAAAAACGGAATATTGTAAAAACCTTTCATGTAAGCAATAGTACATCTGCATCTGCAAGATGAGAACAAATACTACAAAGATATTATTATTTTTTTACCTAAATCGTCTTAAATGTCCAGTTTCTCACAATGTGTAAAAATCAGTTTTTATTAAAGAATATGTCTATTAGATCACGAGTTAACCGGACTGATTTTGGGCATATCAATTTAGATGAAGGATTTGAAAATGGCATGAAATGACAAAAAAATAATTTTTAGGGAAAAATTACGGATTTTTGGGTATACACACTTTTAATTCTAAAGTTAATGTTTTTTTTATGGAAACAATTTGGCGGGTTACGTTTTTAAATGCTTCCGGCGAACATACAATTATATTTTCAGATATATTAAAGATACAAATTCGTTAATTCTGACTTAAATAAGCATAAAAATAAAATTACTACTTTTGGGCACCCAAAAACTTTAGAATATCCTAAAAAATCAAGTAATAATTTATTATTGTTTCAGAGATTTTCTACTACCTACATCAATTTTTATTTTAATATCAATTTAATGTTTTATTAATTTATTAATGTGTTTTTAGTAATATATCCGTCAGGAGATTTTTTCACAGTAAAAATTCCATTTTTATCACCTAATCGACATTTTAGTTAGAAAAATAGAATTGAGGCTAAAAGCTGGAGGTGACAAAAATTCAAGATTTCCTCAACAACTATTTATTATTTTTAGATATACAGATTTTAAAATATTCATTTATTTACATTTTTTTAACCTATATATATTATATACCCATAAGAATACTCAGCATCCCGGTTTTACATTTACGTTACGTTTGAGTCAGTCAAAATAGGAATTTGTTCAAAATATTAAACAGAAACATATTGTATATTTTATTTAAAATATACCGATTAGTAGATCTAAACTAACTATAATTCATAACAGAAAATATAAACAATTTTTCGTCATGTTGAGACACCCAAAAGCAGCAGACAGTGACGTACTCATTTTCGCCAATCCGACTCTGGAACGCAACTCTCGAACCTCGCAGCTCGAACGACGGATCTCAACTGAAACGCTTTGCATGCTGCCAATAATCTGCCCAATTTTGTCATAAGACGGAAAATATTTGGGAGAGTGGCGCTACTAGTTTATTTCTACTATGATACTACTTCATATTTGTATTCATAATTCAATTATCATTAAACGTCTTTACTTGACCCACACTATAGCAAACCTTTATATTACTAGTATTATTATTTAAAAACATAATTTTGAGTCACAATGTCACATCAGTTACAATGGAATTACCCATATAAATTGACCTAAAACTTAAGAAATCCATAACTAGGGCCTAATTCGCAACATTATTTTAATATAGCACATAAAAATATCAGTAATTTGTACTGAAAATGAAGGAATTTCTGAGGCGATGCCCCTTTCAGACCACCTCTAAATCCGACACTGATTCTGACAATATTGAGGCGAATTCTTACGACGAATCTTTTAATCATACTCATTTATTTAAAAAATAATATTAATTAATAAATCAAACTTCAACAGATAACAAATATAACTATTCATTGTAAACTAAAAAAAAACACGAAACTAGTTTTCGGTACAAATACGAACATGTATTTCATTAGCGAGTTTCTATTTCAGGCGGACAGTTTATGACAAATTCACAATTAACAGTGACCCAGTGATTTATTTAATTTGTTTGAACAATAAACAAGTATGAAAGTCAAGAAAGTATAATTACCTGGTGATTAAGATATCCTGCTTGCACAGCCATCTGGATTTGTTGCACAAGCATGCGCAACTGTTGAGTTGACGGTTGGCCAGGAGGTTGTGTAGGGCGACCTCCAGTTGGGCCTACAAAGCCTTGTGCAGCGACACCGCCCGCACCGCCTTGCTGAGTTAGCATTTTTTGAACCACAGCCGGAGAAATATTGTTAATTAGAGAGCTAAAAAATCATTATGTTAAATGCATATACTATATAAAATTAATTCAGGCGTTTACTAACTAAAACTTCGTCTCCTTACCTGTTAGCTTGACTGGCAGCGCCACCCATGCTATTTAATAAACTTGGGCCAGCTCCTGGAGGAAATCCAGCAGCTGCCAAAGGATTGCCAGCGGGACCACCGATACCAGGATAGCCTCTCTGAACACCTGGGAATTGGTTGTGATCAAAGTGATCGTCATGCCGACCCCCCGCGCCCCAGCCTTCGGATGCCCGCCCGCGTAAAGGACTGAGGAATTCTAAAGCCTCTTCAACATTCATCTCACGCATGCGCAAAGCATTTTCTACTTCCTCCTTCTAAAAGTTTAAATTATTGTTTATTATTCTTAATATAAAAATGGGCTGTTTATAAAAATGTCTTAATAAACGAATTGTGGTTGATTTAATTATCCATACCTTGTAACCCATATCGACTAGCATCCTGAATTGTTTCGAATTCCACACTTGTTCTTTGGTAAGTTGCGGTTTGTTTTGAGGCTTATGGCCCCAGTCGAGTTCACCTGTATCCCACAGTCCGCCAGGAACTTTTTGCTTGGCCCATGGAGCACCAGGTTCGTCACCCCAGCCACCTGCTGGACCACCTACGTCGTCCCAGCCGTTGCGGCCACCTCCTCCACCTCCCCAAACACCATCGGGTTTGCGTCCAGGCGCCATGCCTGGTGGACCACCTCTACCTCCACCCATGGCACCAGCGCCTGTAGGAATATCTTTCCAATGAGAGCCTATTAAATAAGCAATGAGTATAAGTACAAGGGTTAGGATAACTTGAATTTTCAAAAGGTTCAGTATTAAGCTTCATGACTGCAACTACTTTTATAAACCTTCCTTATTTATTTCAAGGGCAATACATTTGGTTGTTCCTACAGCTTTGGAAAAAGAATATAGTTTATCAGTGTCGCCTGCATAGTGGTGGATAGGACTGCAAGACCAAAATAACTTAATGCCATTGTGGCAAGAAAAGACTCGGTTTTCCATGGATATAATGAAAGCCTTTTTAGCTTTAGAAATTATGTAATTTTAATAATTTCCTTCAACATTTTTAACCAGATTTCAAAGGTGCTAAGCAAATTATTATAAGTACTGCTACTGATACGTGTTTTAATAATTTTAATTAAGTTCCAAACTTCATGTCAAAAACCTCCTGTAAAAAAATGGTTATTTCTCACCTATTATCTAGTTGCATGGTTTCTTTACGAGTAACCACCTATTTACATTAACATATAATGTTATTATAACTATAATTCACAAGAAGTTTTAAAATACAAAGTAAGAAAATTTTCAAATATAGTAGGATCCATCTGAAATACTGTATGTATGTACAACCTAGTATAACCAGCAAAACTGTTTGATTTACCTTGTTGGGGATTACCCCATAGAGATGTACCATCGTCATAGTTAGGCATACTGCGTCTCTGGGTTGGTGGGGAGGGCTCCTCCCATCCTGCTGAATTGCCAGGACCCACGGGCATTTTGTTTTGGTGATGCATTCCTCCAGGACCCGCATGTGGTCCAGACTGACCCCAGAATTCAGCACCCGCTCCGTTTAGTCGTCCAGTAATTCCTGAAGTGTTAACAAGTTGTTTATAACATTTCTTTTAATTTCATGAAAACTCTGGAGTTAATAGTTTTTGGCAATAAATCTCAAATAAGCCTGCATCAAATTAGTTATCGCAGTCCGATATATTACCAAATTTTATAGTTTTGTTCTCTAGATACGCCAAACATATTATCGGATATGGAATATTCTGTATATGTAATTGAGATCGCTAAATTAATAACAATGTAAAATTACCCGTCAATTACCTTGTTCTTCCACTGATTGGATTATTAAAGTTCTACTTTTATAGCAAAGTAAACTAAATAAATTCATATTAAAGATTCGGTTTCGGTCGACAATGTATAGAATCTTTTAAATATCCGAGTCCATGGCTGACAGTTGATTTGTCTGAAATTTGTATGTACTTCTCGACCACCTTCCATGGCTAAAACTCAATCCTCCGACTAATTTCAGTAACAGAGCGTCAAAATTGAAATTTTACGTTTTCCACATTTAATGAAACATTTTTTACTTTTTTGTTTTGAAATTCTTAAAACAGGTTCAAGTCAGATGCTCATAATATTTAGATTACCCACAGTATGTTTTGGCAAAAACAAGTTTATACAGGGTGTAGGTATATTCGAGATTACAGTAATTTTAATTTCGTATTCGAACCCTTCCAGAAACAATATTTGTTTCTTATATGTATATATATATATATATATATATATATATATATATATATATATATATATATATATATATATATATATTTATAGTGATATGCAATATGACTTGGTAATAATCCTTGCTTGGCTACATTCTTATAAATTATCACTCAGTTTTAAGTCTTCATTTATGTTTATAGATAAAGATAAAATCAAATACATTACACCAAATGCATTTTTAATGAATATATTAAATATGCATAATGCACTAAATTTTTATGATGAGATGAAAATCTTAATTGGAATAAACATATTCAAACTTTAAGACGAAATATAAGACCGATTATAGGAATAAAGTATAAAGTTAGAGATCAAATTTCATTAAAATACCTAAAAATATATATATTTTGCACTAGTATATTCAAAATTACAATATTTTACTTCAATATGGGGAAGTGACAACCTGACAACATTAAAGCTTCTCAAAAGTTTACAAAATAAAATCATCAAATGTATTCATAAAATACCATTTTTGGAACCCACTATTAATTTATACAAACCTAATAAATATCTAGATACTAAAAATATATATAAATTAAAATTGTGCATGTTAATACATTCTATAAATATTAATAAAAAACCATAAACAAACATAATACCAGATATTGCCATAATTTACAGATGCTGACCGTGAAAAATAATTTTGGCAAAAAAATGTTACTTCATTGTGGAATTCGAATTCATAATGAACTATCTCAATCTTTAAAAATAATAAAATTTTTCTCAAAATTTAAAAAGCAATTAAAGATTTTCGTTTTGGAGCATTAATTAATATATATATATATATATATATATATATATATATATATATTATATATATAATATTGTATATTACTTGTTTAACCTATATGACTGTTATTGTTTGCTACTTGTATACATGTATGTTCTCTTTTCTTTTTTTGACAATTTCTTTTTTTAATTATATTTTTATAGTTCCCTGTAAAGAAATTATTATATAAGTTAGTTGGAAATAAAGTTATTATTATTATTATTATTAGTGACCTGAAAGAAACAGTCAAATTCTGCTGATTTTGTGATATGTTTCATAATAAATGTATGTATTTTTCAGTTTATGATATTTATAGAACATGACATATGAATTAAACACAATTAATAAAGTATCAGATTAAATCTAAAATAAGCGAAAAATTCTCCAGAATATTCTCAATTTGGGGAATTTTTTGAATTGATCTCTTAGAATTGCTATAGACCAAAATTTTGGAACCAGAGTCCCAAACAATATAAGTAAAAGAAACCAATTATTTTTTATTTTTACATGAACCATTAAAGAACTAGTCTATAATACCAGACATTGCGGTAATTTACACATGTTGGCGGTAAAAAGTAATTATGGCAAAAAGTTTACTTAAATGTGGAGTTAAAACAGACTGTCCCAATTTCTAGAATAAAATCCATATTAAAATTTCAAAGATCCTAACTATTTTTCTTTAAAAACTTATTAATTAAAATCCATTACCACCATAATGTCAGTTACTTACAACAATGTTCAATATTATTCTTTAATGTCCATTTTATTTTCATCAACATGTCACAAAATCAGCACTATCCTACTGTTTACTTTTACATATATGAGCTTTTTGTAAAAAATGGAATTTAAATATTTCAGGTGTGATAAAACAAAAAATGACCGTGAATTGGAATACAGATACCCTCTGTATATTTTATTTTACTGACTGATTTAAACGAGTATTAAGTAAATTTAATATTTAAAACATAAAAACTAAAATTTTGCTGAAAACTGGAAAATGTAAAATTGGAAGATTGTTGAAATATACAGGGTTAACGTGTGCCATTGGAAGATTTTGATAAGAAGGTCTAGAAATACAATATATCGAGTTTTCAGAAAAAAAAATTGACTGAAAACTATTTCCCACTTCCATCTTTTAGTATAATCTGGAATCCATATTTCGATATACCTAAACAAAGAACCGAGTCAGTTCAAAGCAGATTTTTCAGGTTTTATTTTTAAAATTATGAATAACATTATAGATTCACCAAAAATAGTAAGTAAGAATAAGCTTTACGTTCACAATGCTTAAAAATAAAATCTTGTTAACGTTGGAATAAATAAAAAAAATATATTATTTTGAGAAAACTAAAATATTGCAAATAGCATCATGTTCAATATGAAAATCTATTTTTAATTTTACAGTTAACAAGCAATATATCTACATCAGATAAATAATTGTTCGTAATGTTTTTTTCCAACGACCACTTGCGAAACTGACAAAAAACAAACTTGAAGGACTGAATCGTTACTTGATAAAAATCCGTTATCAACAACGTAAATAAAACACTTTAAACTGTTTTAGATTTTCACTTTTATTTACAACTTTTGACATGTTTCGCTAACACTGTAGCTTCGCCAGACAAATGGTATACAAACTTATAATTTGCGAAATGAGCTTGATTTTTTACAAAAACATATTTCTAGGTAAAGACTTTTATGGCCAACGAGAGTCCTAAATAGCATCTGGATGGACAAAATAGGTTTAAAAGAGGTGAATTATTCATATCTAAATAGTCGTTTAAGAGATACAGGGTGTTTTTGCGTTAATTAATTTCCATTGACTCTAAAAGTGACAATTTTTTCACTATTGTATGTAATATTTTAAACTTTTCATCGAAAGCATGGTTATTATCTAGCAAATGTTCGGCATATGTTAAATCTGGTTTATTTTTAGTAAAACTTCTTTTATGTTCTGCTAACCTCTGTCTAAAATTTCTCCCAGTCTGGCCAATATACTTACACTCTTGGTCATGATCCACAGTTTAATTTATAAACTCCAGATTTATTATTTTTATTTGTTTTTTTCTTTGTTATTTTTTTATAAATGCACTGATTATTATTTGTTTTAAATGCAATTTTAAAGTTACGCAGTATACAAGCCACCTTCTCTGTAGGTTTACCCATATAAGTGTTTTATATTTATTTTTTTCTTGGGGTGTTACAGGGTATATTTCTGAAAGTGTTTATTTTAATAGCTTTTTGATTTAAAATATTGTCAATTATTTTTTATTTATAAAAAATAAAATAATAAATCCGGAGTTCATAAATTAAACTGTGGATCATGCCCAATGTACATAGGCCAGACTGGGAGAACTTTTAATCAGAGGTTAGAAAAACATAAAATAAGTTTTATTAAAAATAAAACAGATTCAACATACGCCAAACATTTGTTAGATAATAACCATGCCTTCGATGGAAAGTTTGAAATATTACATACAATTATCAAAAGTTAAAAATTGTCACTTTTAGAGTCGATGGAAATTAATAAACGTAAAAACACCCATTATCTCTTAAACGACCATTTAGATATTGATAATTCACCTCTTTTAAACATATTTTGTTAAACATTTCTATCCAGATGTTGTTTAAATAACGTTTGTCTGAAGAAGCTACAGTGTTAGCCAAACATATGTCATAAGTTGTGAATAAAAGTAAAAATCTAAAACAGTTTAAAGTGCTTTTATTTACATTGTTGAATGTAAAAACTGAAACTGAAAAATTCTTTTCAGAACGACAATCTTGTGTTAATGTCACAGATGACGTCACGGGTGACCATACCATTGTTGAAATATGCAAAATATAAAATATAATAATAAAACTGAAAATTTTGAGTGGTCAGAGTCTAAATTACTCGTATCAAAGTTATCGTTTCTAAACTCGAAGGATTTCTGCACACCTCCCCGTTTGAGAGTTACCACTTTCAACACATGTGTAATATGTTTGAACAACCCTTTGAAAGTCACTGTTTTTAACAAAAATAAATTTTGTTTTTAAAAATACATTAAGATAAATAAATTATCTCAGATTTTAAAGCTACTTGTAAATGTACAAGTATTAATTCAATTACGATTCTATAATCCGAAAAGAAAGCTGTAAAATACATTAAATAAAATTATACTAACCTCTTGGATCACCACGCATGTCGCCACCGGCTAACTGGCGAATTTGCTCTCTTGGATCAAGCTGTCTCGGATCCAAGCCTGATGCGGCAGCAGCTGCACGCAGATCTGGCCGCATTCCATCCATAGCAGCGACAGCAGCTGCGGCAGCAGCTGCTCTGGGATCAGTTGCAGTTCTGGGGTCTCCCCATCCAGAGGTATTGCCCGCACCTGCATTTGCGACGCGCTTATTCGAGTCTTAGTTAGGCGATTATGAAAAAGATAGAGTAAAAATTAATAAAAGATCGATAGCACTGATGAACTAATGACAATTAAAAATTTGAAGGACTTTTGAGTTATTACAGTTTAACGTTATGATAGAGTTATTTACAGTGAGCGGCCTAATAAAAATGAAAAGTTATCAACAGATCGAATCTATAGGGTAGGGTCTAAGATATGAGTGTTAAAAGAAAAATTATAATATGAAGACAGCAAGTTTACAATGCAATTAAGAAGTCAAGCAAATAAAAAAAACAAAGGTTCGAGCAAAAGACAGCAACAAAGAGGCAAAAGATAAGAAACTCCTCTTCAAGTTCCTCTGACGAAGATTGCAGTAGAAAATGACTGAATCAGAAATGAAGAGGAAAATAATATATAGAAATAGCTTTAGAATAGAATCTTATTATTTTGACGAATACTGGTAGATAGAGCAGAATTAAAATGAATGATTCTGATCAGGAATAATAATTTCTTATAGACCTGGTATGTTACAAGACAATAATCGATTTTAAATTGAAAGAGCCACCCTAAGTGAAATAAAAGTTCAGTACAAGTGTCTAAAAAGACAAGTTAAAAGTGAGTAGGTTATTTACATAGTTTCTTGAATTTTTTTAATAATTTTTATTTAGGCCAGCAAATTGAAGTAACTTTCTATATTTTAGTTTAATATGTTTATGTAGGTTTTTGTTATTTATTTAGGTACCTACATAAGAGTTCAAACATTTTTACATAAAAAGATGGGCGACTCAGACCAAATAGTAAAACAACATTTAAAAAAATTCATTACATTACGGTCTTAATATGGACCGATAAAATGAGAGTAACATCAAACGAGATTTTATATTTATTTATAACAATTTTATTTATAACAATCCGTGTATTAGGAGAGAAGTATCCCGACTAGTAAGTTTTAGTTTTATTAAATGCGCGTGCAAATATACCAGATTATCAAAGATAATTGAGATTTTATTGGAGTTTATTAGAGCATGATAAACCGATAGCGGATTGTGTCCGAACCGCCAGGATTCATTACCAGAAAAAACAAACGAACAAAGGAAATTAACGAAATGAGCAACTTTGTTATTTTAAATGGAACACCTCGTATAATATATGTCCGTCAAATGGGTCTTTTCTTTCTGATGATAAATACACTAGGTTTGATACTTAGTATATTTACAATCAAAAAGATACCAATTTGATGGACATATTTATACAGGGTGTTCCATCAAAAATAACAAAGTTGATGCTCATTTCGTAAATTTAGGATTATCATTTGTTTTTTTCTGGTAACGAATCCTGGCGGTTCAGAACAATCCCTACAACTTTTGTATTTACCATTTTTTTTATGCAACTCATGATCAAGCCTGTAGGTGGGTATCAAAATATAACCGGAAACCCTGTACATTTTTTTACAACAATATTTTATCAATTTAAACAGTCCAATAAACACAAAAAAAAAATATAGAAACAAAATAATCTTTACTCGGGACATTTTTTCTACGTTGATTAATAAAACGTTGAAAAGTCTACGTGTTATAAAGTAAACGTAATAGGGTTTGAGTGTGACGTCATTTTCTTATATTTATTTTTAATTCATAGAAAACGTAATATAATATGATTTTTTACCTGTTCGTCAATGTCAGAGACAAAATAATAATTTATTATTATTATTATTATATTATTTATTTAATATATACATATATATATATATATATATATATATATATATATATATATATATATATATATTATATATAATAGTCTGAAAAGTCAAATGTATTTTCACGTCAGCAAAACTGTTCTTTTCAGAACGAAAGTGAACGGATGTACACCCGGAATGAAAATGCCAAATGTATATATATATATATATATATATATATATATATATATATATATATATATATATATATATATATATATATATATATATATATATATATATATATATATATATATATATATATATATATATATATATATATATATATATATATATATATATATATATATATATATATATATATATATATATATATATATATATATATATATATATATATATATATATATATATATATATATATATATATATATATATATATATATATATATATATATATATATATATATATATATATATATATATATATATATATATATATATATATATATATATATATATATATATATATATATATATATATATATATATATATATATATATATATATATATATATATATATATATATATATATATATATATATATATATATATATATATATATATATATATATATATATATATATATATATATATATATATATATATATATATATATATATATATATATATATATATATATATATATATATATATATATATATATATATATATATATATATATATATATATATATATATATATATATATATATATATATATATATATATATATATATATATATATATATATATATATATATATATATATATATATATATATATATATATATATATATATATATATATATATATATATATATATATATATA
Organism: Kuschelorhynchus macadamiae; assembly: GCA_030620095.1. Taxonomy (NCBI): domain Eukaryota; kingdom Metazoa; phylum Arthropoda; class Insecta; order Coleoptera; family Curculionidae; genus Kuschelorhynchus; species Kuschelorhynchus macadamiae. The sequence continues at coordinate 32,144 of JAUTXW010001398.1, forward strand.
TATATTTATCGTGTGGTATTTATTATAATAAGAAAGAAGCCATGCAACGGAAAACCTACCTCCCCACATAGCGTTCGAATTATTATTTCCCCATTGTTGTTGATTATTGGGAACTCCAGTCCACACGTTTGAACTATCAGCTGTATCATCGTCTTCACCCCAAGTACCCCCAATGTTTGTCGATGGAGTATGACCCCAGGGGGTTTTCTGTTGGGGTTGAGGAGGTGGCTGGCCCCCATTCCGCAGATTGGCTTCCCATAACTCAGTTCCATTATTAACTGCAGGTTTCCATGGTGGGGGCCCAGATCCATCCATTTTCAATGTCGGTTCCGGACTGGCTGGAATGTCCCACTGAGTATCTTGGTTAACGTGCTGCTGTAACCATATGTAAGAATAATCCCAAAACTAATACTATAGTTGGTTAAAGTAAAGCACGACTTATTGTAATAATTGAATAAGAAACTATCCAACAACGCGTTTCTTTCAATTTTAATTTAAAAGTAAAACATTAAGCAAAAGTAAGAAACAAAGCAATTATTTTCATCAAAATAAAAAAAAAAAAGGTTTCAGATTATTCAGGTTTGTTGTTTGGCAATGTCCTTTGCACGGGGGCAGCCTTATCGTGAAAATTATAGCAAATTAAAAGGAATCGTCAGCTGTATGAATTTTATTTTTCAATACCTAACTGCCCCAACATTTTTGTCTTTTTGCACTATTTTACGTTAATGTAACCCTAGGTACTATATTATATTCAGACGAGTTTAATTTGAAATTCAAGGCGATTATTATAAGGCAATATGATCTCGAAGATTAAGATAAACGGACTTAAAAAAAGGCGGCGAAATATGCTATGTGTGAAGTAGACACTGATAAACTCCCAGAACGTAAGAGTACGCAATTTTTAGTTGCCCATAATGAATACATACATCTTCTCGAAATAAAATATTAAAAAAATCCTGGTTGGTGTACAAATTTTGGAGAATTCACTGAAATAAAAATTCGTTTCCTATCAACTCATTTTTAGTTCATAATAACGCAAACAATCGTCAGTGAACCAGCGATAAGTGTTAAAATTCCATCCGTCGATGTCTACTAATCTCGTATCCAATATCTAAACACATATTGTTCGCCCGCTCAGAAATGTTGAAGAAGGGTCGAACTAACTCTTCCGATAAGCGTCAAATTTAACTGGGGTAGGGAAAGTATTGGGCTGTTCTTTTTTTCTCTGCTATAAAATTAAATTAACTTCGTACGAGCGAAATGTGCAATACGCTTTAAAAAGTGTTGGAATAGTAGCTGAAGACTTGAAAAAAGTAGGAAATTATTCTGACAAAATGTAATTGTAGTTGAATAATTATTAAATTACTTAATAAAATTCAAAATTAGTAGCCACATTTTTTTCTGCGCAGTCCACGGAACGTTATAATCAAATACTTCTATATTTATTAATACATGAAAAAACTTACACCACCCCACCCATCAGTACTGAATATTGCTTCACGCATATTGTTCAGTTGCTCTAGTTGTTGTTTAGTAGTATTGGTCGAATTGTTTTGGGGATTGTTCTGCACGTTGTTGTTAGCTGGAGCAGTCGAAGTAGGAGGTGGACCATTGCTACCGGGTTGGGGCTTGGTACCTGGCTGGCCCCATCCGCTGGTGTTTGATTGAGAAGTAGGGGGCTGTTGACTGCCCGCACTAGTTTTGTTGGCTGAAAAATTAAAACTGTGAAAATGGCCCAAAAACGTTAACTAACAAGATATACCGCTACAACTAAAAACTACGCTACATTAAAAATTCAAAATATTACATCGAGTGAATGGCATTTGCATTTTTGTATACTTTCAAATGACTACTAATGTTGGTGTTTTAATAATCTAGTGAAAGAAAATACCTTAATGAATTCCATGTACCAACACTTATATTGCAATAATAAATATGTTAATTTCAAAACCCCATATTTTCTTTAATAATGAACCGATTTTGTTTCTGCTGATTGATTGATTCTTCCTCTGGTGGGGGTTTTGAATCAAATCGAACTTTATGTTTTATTGCATGAGGGAAAATTAAAACTACATAACTGTTCATATGCATAAAAATATATATGACCATGAAATAAAAATCCAGAGTACAGATACTTTCTTTTTTACGTGTGTATACATTCACCGTTTGGGACACTCGGATATTCAATACGGGTTGTGTAAAACTGTTACCTATTAAGCTTCCCTTTATTTGCCCGTAACTGTAAGAATTATTTTCATGTACACCTTTTATTTTGTTCTCTTTTGGGTAAATAATAAACGTATTATTTTTATTATTACTATAAGTGTTGGCCAGTGTATATAAGCTTCCATTAGATTCAATAGAAATATGTTGCAACCAAAAGTGCATATTCTTTATAAAAAAAAATTATTAAAAAAGGGAAAGTTAATAAACGTTATTTTTTTAGAAATGTGTGGGTTTAGAAATCTTTGTATAATATCCAAGTTTTTGTACACACCCTGTGTTAAGCTAAAAAACAATTTGGACTTTAAAGGCCGACACCGGTGTAATTATTGTTAATTTTCTGCCTAAAACGGGGTACAAACTTTTTGAATTTCATACCGAAATTTCGAAACACCCAGTAGAAAGTATCTTCAATAATAGCAGCGTTCTACTGAAATCAAACTCAAGCACTGTCTTCACTTTTCCTTCTTTTAATTACTTTTTAACCCGCTTTTATTAGCTCCACTTGTATGTAACTTACTGTATGTAAAAAAATCTAGTCGATTTAACCTACAATTATTGTATCGATTTGAAATATTGCAAGTGTATATAAGTCGGAAGACAATACAATAATTCGGCACCATCGAGCTGATCAGATCAGTGCCAAATAGTACCAGTCTACTTTAACTACTTCTAATTATCGCATCGATTTGAAATTTTGAAGGCTGACAATACAATAATTTGGTACCATCGAGTTGATTAGATCAGCATACATCCATGATAAGAGCAATAAAATATCTCAATAGCAACAAAGATATTTTAAAATTTAAAAGAACTATTTTGAATAGGTCTAGCTTTTAGCTCGAATTGTGATGTGTATCGTAATATCGTGATAGTTGTTTCGGCTATTTTTATTTTTCTCCGTTTTTAACTAATATGTTTTATACGCAATTTTTTTAATAGGATGATCCCCTATGTATTATATAAATAAATAAATTAATAAAAAATGCTATTTAAATACAATAGTTTCAATTTATACAATGCTTTACAAACTCAAACTTTATTAGTTTCCATAATTTAAATTAAAAACACAATGTCGGGAACGGACTTTCATCTTGGAAACAGCACATTTCTATTTTGAAAAAAGGTATTTAATCATTTCGAAGTATCACACTGTGACAATGAAGTAATGCAAAATCTTTGATTTAGGTTTTCATTTTTCCGATTTTTTAACATAAATGTCTCTTTTCCTTAACATACAGCCAAGTTCCGAAATCTAACATATCTACCTCTATAAAAACCTGAATAGTCTTCCTCGGTGGTATCGGGTACTTCAATATGTTCGCCTCTTTGAGAATAAGAAATCTACCTTTACCCACAACTTCCCTCGTACACTCGTATTCCACTAATTACAATAAACAGTCTATATATGCATATCATTATTTGCTAATAACTTCATACAAATTCTATAAACTGTAATTTATTTATATTTTTTTTTCGTTTTTAATTTATATAATATATTAATTAGAAAATTCCATATAATGAATTTGTACATGACGCGTTTCGCTAACACTGTAGCTTCTTCGTCTGGTGTATACTACATACTAATTTTAAAAAGAATTCTACATTCTACATGTGATATTAACAATGTCTAGCCTACGGTCCCTTATTAAAAATTTATAACCTATTTATCCTAAAGTACAAAAGCTGGGTTTTTTTAACGATAACTTTAACTCTAGTAACAATATGACAGACCGATAAACCGAGGGAGGTAAAAATATTTCTAAAATATATAAAAAATAAGACGCAATTTTTATTGTTGAGATTTTCTAATAGCCAACTCAAATTGACGCTGTATATTATATTTAATTTTTAACACATCATACAGGATGTTTCACAACTTATCCAACAAATGTTAAACCACATATGCAACATGACATGACATGACAAGTAGATTTAAAGGAAAAAATATAATAAAAGTCGCACACAAAACCAGATATAATTAGAAGTTTCAATAATAATTCAAAAACAGATATTTAGACTATAGTACATAAGTCGATTTGTAGGAAAAGAATATAATAAAAGTCGTACAGAAAACGAAATTAAACGGCTCATTTACTTCTTTCTACAAAAGCTGTTCGAAATAGTCTCCATTTACTCGCACACAAGCTTGGGCACGTATAATCCAATTTTGGCGCATTGGTTTAAAGGTTCCTTCTTCCGGTGATGTAATTCCTCAATATTATGTTCTTCGGTACGGTAAACCCGATTTTTCAAATATCCCATTAAAAAGTCAAATGAAAGGATTTAGATCTGGAGACCGGGCAGGCCAAGCTACTAGACCACGTCGTCCTATCCAACGTACCCCTCGTAGTTGGTTCAGAAATGCCCGGACTAAACGAAAATGTGGAGGCGCCCCATCGTGTAGAAACCACATTCGTAATCAGACCTTTAAGGGCACATCTTCAAGAAGGATAGGCAGATCATTAAGGAACTGATGACCATCGGATTTGGCAATATGAACGGTCGAATTATACGGTCATCGACAATACCTGCCCACACGTTCACAGAAAAACGATTTTAGAAATGATCCCAAACTATTGCATGAGGATTGTACAAAGACCAAATCGTGCGAATTGTGAGATTGGTTATACCATTACGAGTAAAAACAGCTTCATCTGTGGCGAAGACATCGACTGTAAAACGAGCATTTCGAGCATTTTCTTGCAACAACTATTAACAAAATCTTACTCCTAATGGTATATGCATCACGCTATTGCATATGACACTACAGGGACCCGCCTAGCGGGCTGCTTTTTTCTTCCACAACGCCTAAAATTGGTTGCTCGGCATTTAAAACGCGTTGTGAGAAGCTCCATCCTCCGGTTACTCCACGTATTGGGCGCAAATTTCCAGTCCACGTAAAACAACTTCAGTAATTGTTTCGGGATGTAGTAAGTACCTACTAGGAAATCGGTCGTCTACCAAACGGAGTTTTGCCTTGCTTCTCCATATACTAAAACAATGTCTATTAACTTTTCGTACACATGTGCCATTTTCATCGAAAAATAACTAAAGCAATAACATTTGCAGAACAGTTTTTTATTCAAGTTCATACAAATTGACCCTTCTCCATTCAGGTCACCTACGATACGCTTTCTTATCAGTATAAAAACAATAACAAAATACAAAACAATCTACCCACTTTTTTTTAATACTTTTTCGGTGCTGTGTTTACTTCAGTACCGTTGATCACGAAACACGAGTCTAAATATCTATTATTGAATTATTATTGAAACTTTTAATTATACCTCGTTTTCTGTACGACTTGTATTACACTTTATTTCCTAGAAATAGACTTATTATCTCATAGTGCATATGGGGGTTAAAGTTTGTCGGATAAGTTGTGAAACACCCTGTACAACTAAATAGATGCTGTTTGATAATTTAGTTGTACTACGAAGAAAAGCAGGCTTTGTAACGAAATATTAGAACATAATCACAGTACAATGGTGGAAATCCAAAAAAATAACCCACAAATAAGGAACTACACAAAATTGTTTCCATTCAATTCGATATTAGAAATAAATTTGACACTAACAAGCCTCAAAATTAATTTTTTTTTCAACATCTACTTGAATTGTTTCTAGTAATTATTTATATTTTAATGAGGTCAACAATTTCATAACTCGAAATAAAATGTATATATATTTCAACAATTTGCATTAAAATAAAAGTTTTTTTATCTTTTAGTCATACGTTTAACTTAACTTTAACTAAAATAAATTCGTTACTGAGGAATGAAATTATTATAGAACTTTCTGTCTGTGTTTTTATTATATATAGAGCTTAAAGTTTAATGCAATATTGACTAACTTTCACAATTCTAGTTCAGGCAACATCCAGAATATAAAATGAAAATGTTTTTACCGTCACTTTGTGAGGAAGCTGGTGGTCGATTAGCATTGTTGTTCCACTGCTGGGTACCGGCGCTGTTCTGATTCGAGGGATTGGCTGTACCCCAGCCGCTCGTATTATTCACTAAACAAAGAAAAACAAACTAGAGTGACTTGAGATTTTCGAAAAAAACATCTAATAGGCAACAAATATGCTAATTGCCACCAATGTTAATTTTAAACAAAAGCCATCACCAAAATAACAATTCCGTCACAAAGTCAGAAAGTTCTATGGCTAAAATAATTACCCTACTACGAAATCATTTCAATACATTTCTTTTATGATAAGAGTATTAAAACCAAAATTAAGTAAATAAAAGTATTCCACATACTTGTTGTAATGGACCGGAATCGGTCTTTTTGCTAAAACTTTTATATCGGAAACTTAAACGGTTTCAGATATAATTTTTTTTTTTAAGCGAAATAGGAGTTGCGACTTTTGTCAACGATGTGAAACTCTTTTTAAAAAACCCTTTGATGGACCGATAGCTCATTTAATTGGTTTCAACCCCAGTATCTAAAAGTTTCATAGGTCCTCAAGAAACATGTGAAACACATGATATTGCTTGATCTATCACTATCTGTAACAGGAGGGTTCAGAATAAAAGTTGACAAGAGTCAAAACATGAAATTCATATTTTTTTTCCAAATCTTATTTTTCTTTTTTCGTTACATAATCCTTTTAAACGCTTTCTATATGAATTGTTTTTATAGTTTTTTTCATAATACCTGCATTATGAATGAACCTAAAGCTCCTTTTCATCATTGCTTTTGCTACGCTTCAGTAGGGATGGGCGTGTTATCCATTTATTAATAGGTCGACATATCGAATAACAATGAGAAAATAAAAAATATCGATATATAGATAGTTATCGATAGGTAGCTGATATCGACAGGTAGCTGATAATATCGACAGGTAGCCGAGAACATCGTTAATTACGGATAAACACATTACATACTTATAAAGATGAGGATTTTTTCTCTCTCTGATATCTTTGCGAACAAGTTATGCGCCATATGGAAGTGAAGACTTTTCGGCTCCCACACCGCCTTTGTCACAAATGTATCGATAGGTAATAGCAAATACCGAAAGGTAGCAATACTTATCTATACATCGATAACTATCGGCAAATCTAATATCGCCCATCCCTACTCGTCAGCTATAGCAAGCATGTGTGGTAAATATATTTAAACAAGAACCAATCTGATGTAATTTTTTTCCTTTCGAGTTTGAGTGTGTATAATATTCAATTTTAACAGATGCTGGTATAAAAATTAATGGAAAATAATATTCAGAAAAATTAAAAAGTAAATAACACAAAAGAATTTAAATTTTAAATTAATCACGAAAATTTGTGTTGTGATTTTGTATTTTTTTATTTTATATTTGTTATTTACTTTATATAAAAAAGTAAGTTCAATTGTTCAGAGGGTACAAAATAAGGTTTATATAATGTAATAATTAGCCTCTTTCGTTATGGATCTGCCTAATAAACTCTAGTATTTCTCATAAAAATATTTTAAAAACTGCAAGGATTTGGATATTAAAAAAATACAAAAAGGTAAATTAGTAATGTTACCGATTCATGTACATTTCTTGAAATACTCAACTTCTAAAAATAATATTAATAGAAATCAAATATTCGATTAAAATAAAAATGAATATTTTCTATCCAAAATCCATTCAGTACCTACTAAAAAGTCTATTTTCATAGTCATTAAGTCAAACAAAACAATCCGATTCTTATAATCTACATTTATACCTTTAAGTAAATAATGAATTTAACGGGAATGTTGTTTTCTGTATATGTATTCAGTTAAATGAATGAACGTACAAGCTTTATGGAGCACACGAAGAAATTTAAACACCTTAAAAAAACTAAACTGATATTTTAGTTAAACTGTTGTCCTCTGTATTCTCTATCATACCAATTTCAGATATTTGTTTGCTTCAGAAATGTTAAATGCGTTTTTAGCATATCTCAAAAACTTAAAATTAAAAAAAAACCGAAGACTTCCCTTAATGCAAAAATATGTTCAGTACAAGATGAACAATGTATATAAAATAAAACAATGTCATTAAAAATGTAATGGTTGATGATACTTACTGTTGTTATTATTGGCTTGTTGGGAAGGAGGAGTACCCCATCCCGAAGTACCGGTACTGAGGGAAGTTTCACCGCCCCCCCTTAGTCTTAAGGGGGCCGGAAAACTTTGTAGGTTGTCGTCAAATGTTGTGCGTAATGTGATTAGCCTGAGACAAATAAAATTCACCTTTATCCTCAAGTTATACAATTTCTTATGCAAACATATGAATTATATAATGACAGCTTTATTATTAGGCGCCTAAAATCAGTGTCAAATTGACTATTATAAAAAAAAACACTTTTTTGTGCTATTCTAATAAAAATACTTTTAAGTTAAAACTATATGCAAATTTATAAAGGTTTAATTTCGCGCCTTTAGAGGCCTTAAACCCAAAATAAGCATATTCATCTCTTATAAATAAGAAAAAAAAAACAATAAGCATAATTCCTTATGCTTCCCAACAACCACGCTTCCTAACAACCATTGTTAGTCCTGAGGTCCAATTTCCTTTAATTTGGGTCTAAGACTATTTTCGCCTTTTGAATTTACCTATTAGGAATAATTTTCTTACAGTATCTTTAACCAGTAAACATATCGGGTTACAAATCTTCAAAGTTAGACTTATTTATAGGACAATGATCTGGTCAGAAAAAGCAAACTGGAAAATGTGGTAATAATCAAGCTCGAACCGATTGATAACGACTAGATACTACACTGAATATGAGAACCTAAACCGGCCTCAACTTAAATTGTCTTAACTTTAGTTTCTGGTTCAGAGCTAACATATTTTCATCTACGATTCCTAAATTAGCCATACTGCCTTAAGATTTTGTTCTGTATTTTAAAATAATCCGTTGGGGGTGTTATTTAGGATACATCTCGAATTAACTTTGACATGTTAGTAAATTTATTAAGGTTTTGCTTTCCATAGTTCCAATTTTAATGTAATTTCAGAACATGGTTAAGTACCAAGACTCTCTAAACGACTCCATAAATAAAATATTATTGAAGATCTTTTCTTCGGTCCAAAACGTTTTAATGTAATTAAACTAATATTGTAGTAGGATGTGGTGAGCATTGGAATTTACAAAGCCCCAAAACATGTCAATGTTTAAAAAGGTCAACCTGATATTTTTTAAAGGCATAGTAATAGTAAACTTAAAAAGATTTTTTATGTATCTTGAAAAACAGCAGCCCAACGAAACACCATATTAGCAAAATATTTTAAAACTGTATATTAAATTAACTTCAACATATTTATTTTTACAAAAACGTCAACAGGCTGCTGAAAAAAATGCAGTCAGAGCATGAGTACTTTTTGTATGTTCTATAATAAAAAATTAAGATAATTCCCCGCAACTTTTAAGGTCCAAAAATTAACACAAAACTTCAAAAAACTAAAAACATTTTTATCGTGTTTAAGAAAATATGAGATCACTTCTGATAAAAAATCGTAAAAATACATATAGATAAATTCTACTGCAAGTCTTGAACCTCAGAACTATTTATACAAATTTTAGACGGAGGCTTGGAACATCGCAGACATCTGGCTTTTTACACTTTACACCACACAAACTTTCTAATCCGATAAATCGTTTTGTGACACAGGAAGCAAGCGCTACGATTTTGTACCAATAGAGGCTTTGCGAGACATAAAACAGCCTGCATGGGTTTGGAATATTTCTTATCTTCTACTCTTAATCCGATTCCATCAGAATCTTTGCCACTATATATGTAGGCGTCGTAATTTGACATATGTTAAAACCATGATTTTGATTCCATACTTGCATGGCTTCTGGAGCATATACAATTTAAATCGACCTCTTCCTCCAAAACTTACTAGCATTTCGTCAACTGTTACAGACGTAGCACCCCGTACAAACTTTTGCAAATTTCTATAAATTGATTGAAAATAAACGAAACTGATGCAGTAGGGTCTTCTTTTGCCTGTAAATGTCTATCTTCTGGACCGTCAAGCCTGAGTTACAAAAGCACAAAAAATCTTTTGACACTCATAACCCCTCCAAAAATGTACCCTACCGCTTCCGGGTGTTCCAAAATGAGAGTCGATATTTTCATGGTTTGAGTTAAACTGGAAAATGGATCAGCTTTTTTCCAAGCTTCAGAACTTTTCCTTTTAAAAGAGGCACCCTTACAACTATGTTATGCTTCATTGTACGTTCTTCTTTGCGCCTCATGTATTCTCTTTGTTCTTCGAAACTGCCTACTGACAATTAATTTTTAACTCCCATGTTCAGATTCAATGCACTCATTCGCTGAGACTTTATCTGTCACTTACATCACTAACTTCTCTGTTGTACCATCCCAAACGAAGTCTCCTTAAGCTTATCCTCATAACATGCACGTTTTGACGGACCGACCATATCGAACTTTTGCGCGAAAAACTTACACAATCGGACAGTATCCTCTCAGAAGCTGCATGGAACAATTACTGGCGATACTTCGGTTATCTGAATACCGAAAATGCTGAACATTTGGTGGGGAGTGTATATACGATTAGGCGACAAAATCAGAGGCCGAGTTGTTTTAAAACTATGAGTTACGGTAATGAAAGTTCGAAAAGTTTTAATGCAATTAAACTAATATTGTAGGATGTACTGAAGAATGGAGTCAGTATTTAAAATATCAACTTTATAATCGGGACTAGTAGACGAAACGTCGAAATGAAAATTTGAGATCAAATTTTTCATAGAGTACAAAAGTTGCAATAAGAATGTAGCAAGTCTATTAAATCACCTTTTCACACAAAACCAGAAAAAAATTAAATTATTGTTCGATATTTTACGAATAGCTTCCGAAGTATTCGAAATATTGTTAAATTCTCAGCGTTATAAACCTTCAATTAAGCTCTTTTGCCTCCTTTTAACTGATAAGTTACGGCTGTATATTATATCGGTTCCGCAATTCCAGTGCTCGTACCCCGAATTTGTAACCTTCTGTATACACAAGGTGGAAGGAACATTTAACTGTTTTCTTCTGTCATCTTTTGAGAACACCGATTTGATTGTGATCGGGGTAAGAATTATGAGGCCATATATATTTTTAATGGGACGAGCCCCGTATAATTTTTTTGTGATCAATGAAAAAAATTTTACATGTCCTATACCCAAATTCAAGTGATTTCGAGAAAATGGGGTCAGAAAATTATCATTTGGAACCACTTAGCGTCCTCTAGTAGCCAAACGGTTAAACTTAGCACAAAGTGTCTTGCATTTTCGTATCTAACTTTTAAAATCTATTAGATAGATGGCATTAACTTCCTGTTTAGGTAGGAAAATCCGAAACTTCCATTGAAACCATAACTTTTTACTACAGCATCCATTCCTACAACTAAGTGAATTTCTACATTCTATTCTGAAACTTTTTGTGACTTAGTTATATCCTTAATTTGAAAGCCATCATGTATTAACAGTACAATTTTATAGTTTTTTTTCATGCTCTACATTATGACCTTTAAATTAGCTATACATGAATGGACAGTTTGCTAAATAAATTATTATGGTGTACTTCTACATATCAGTAACGTATCAGTGCCGATACAGATCCATGATATGGCTTATCAAGCAACACTGAAGATAAAAAAAAAACATCACTGTGTCGGACGGGTGTAAAAATTCATTTAAATTATAGGTATCTCCCAGTAGACTTCTCTAAAACTTGTTTAGTTACTATATTGAAAGTAATCGTAGTACAACATGTAGCAAATTTGACTTAGAAATATCTATAAATGTTCTAGGTTTATTAAGAGAACTAAAAAAAGTATTAATATTGGAACACCTTTTAAAGCAAGGGCCTTCAACCCGCGGCCCGCCTTTTAATTTCTTGCGGCTCCCAGAGGCTAAAGAAAATATTGTATGGCGCCGCGCTCGCCAATGACACTCCGAGGACGCTAGCACCACCTAGTTAGAAGGAATCCACTCTGTGAACTCGCGATCACGACTACCCACAAGGCCACTAGTTGACGTTGCATGTCTATTGAATCTTTCTAATGATTCTAGAAATTATCACTACTAGAGGGACCTACTAGTCCAGTCTCGTAGCAGGTCGAAATTTCGAGAGATTCAAAGTTGACGCGCTCGGCCTATATAAAGCCGGCATCACACGGCTGCGACCAATTCTAGCTACAAGAGCGAAGGAAGTGATACAAGCGAAAGAGTGCCAACTAGCAGTGAAGTTGCAACCAGTGCGATAAGTGATTATAGTGATTTGAGTATAGCGTGTTTTGCCGCGTGTAAGGCGGATTCTATGTATTGTGGCGTGCAGTCGCGCAAGTTTAGTTTTGTCGTGGACATTTTCATCGGAATTCAACTCGTTTTCTCTACCTTGACATTAAAAATGGCTTCTACTGTGGGTAAAAAACGAAAAATTAGTGAAGTGCATATTTCAAAAAAAGTGGACTGAGGTGTACTTGTTCGTTAGTGTTAATTAAAAACCCGTCTGTTTGGTGTCAAGAATCCCTTTCAGCCTTGAAAGAATACGACTTAAAAAGACATTACGATATAAAGCATGTCACAAAGTTTGAAACATTCAAATGACAATTTTGGCAAGATAAAGTGAGAGCTCTAAAAAGTCAGCTTCAACGACATTAAGATAGTTTTCAAAAGCAGAACATTGAAAATGAAGCAAGCGTGAAGGCTAGCTACATTATTATATCCGGAAAAATAGCTTTGAAATCAAAACCTTTTACTGATTTATCAAGGAATGTATGGAGGCCGCCGCTGAAGTATTGTGCCCGTCTCAAAAACAACTTTTTATATGTCGATCAAAACTCGTTTCCTGAAATCCGAAACATGCCCAGAAAATGATGTCTCTGTTTGGGAGCACATATGCTGTTTTCTCGTATGAAGAATGTGAAGTCTAAAACAAGGTCGAGAGTACAGACGCACATCTGGAAGAAAGTTTTTGCGGGTTGCAACGAAAAAAATAAAACCATCAAATATCGACACACTTGTCAAAAATCGCATTGATTGATTGAACTTTTTAACCAATAAAGATTATTATACTTTAAAATTATATATATTATATGTGTTTGATTTTATTGATATGGTGGTAATGTGACGTGGACCATTGTGGCCCTTCGGACGATGTGAAATCAATTTTTGGCCCTTGCACTAAAAAAAGGTTGAAGACCCTTGTATTTAATGGATACGACTTGAAGAAACATTTTATGCAACTATTTTTTTTTGCGTCTAGATCTTTCTACTACACCTTTGCCAATTGTAATTCAGAATGCGTCAGTTCTAATTCAAATTAGTCAACTGAAATTCAGAAAGCATCAGTTGTATTTCAGATTAGTCAAATGAAATTCAGAAAGCGTCAGTTGTAATTCAGATTAGTCAATTGTAATTCAGAAAGCGTCAGTTATAATTCAGATTAGTCAAATGAATTTCAGAAAGCGTCAGTTGCAATTCAGGTTAGTCAAATGAATTTCAGAAAGCGTCAGTTGTAATTCAGATTAGTCAAATGAGAATATCACAAATTTTCATTTGTAATTCAGAAAGCATCAATTGTAGTTCAGAATGCATTTGGGCTTCCTATTCCTCAATTTATCAGCACACCTTTGAAATGTTTGGTTTCTGTAGCAACGGCTTTGATGATTAATTTGTTTTTTAATAATAATTGTGTGTAAGTGCAATATTGTTGTCACCGTGGTTGTTATATAAAAAGCTTAACAGTGAATAAGAAGTGATGAAGTGCATAATTATGGAGCTGAAAGATAACTGCACAATTTGCAGTATTTCTATGACACGACATCCCATAATGCGAATGCTACCATGTCGTCATTCATTTCATTCAAAGTGTTTACGTCTAGGCGACAATGAACAAGTGATCTGCCACCTTTGCAGGACGGAAGTAATTGGAAGAGAGTCGTGTGAGAGAAGAGAGGTGTGAAATATAAGACGGCATTTAAATGGATACGATCAGGCTGGGACCCGATGCTAGCTAAGGGTGGGAGGGGTAAAGCCAAAGATATTAGCTAAAAGTGAAATAGACACCGTTATTTCCTGGATAGAGGCGGACTGTGAATTTACACTTGAAAAATTAAGGACCCGATCCTAGCTAAGGGAGGGAGAGGTAAAGCCAAAGATATTAACTAAAAAGTGAAATAGACACCGTTATTTCCTGGATAGAGGCGGACTGTTATTTTACACTTGAACAATTAAAAGAGAAAGTCAGGCAAGATTTTCAAAAAGAAACAGCTTCACCGTGAACCAACAAACATGAATTCCAATGAAACCAAGAGGAGGGCCGAATACGTTCAGGATTTGAACAGATATATCCAAAAGGGTAAACAAATAGTATGGACTGACGAGACTAATTTCAATTTGTCCTGCGGCCGAATGAGAGGTCGCGCCTTGCCGGTACCCGAGCTGTCCAACATCTGCCATCCGCAAGAGGTCCGAATGTACACTTGATTGGGGCAATTTCAGCTGCAGGCATGGTGAAAATGGACAGAAAGAGGTTCATTCATGGCCGAGTTAGCAAATGCTTGGATTGCAGGTTTGCTGCAACGCTGGGAGGACAAGGGTAATCAACTGGCTGATTTAGTGGCGGTATGCGATAACGCACCCTGCTATTTCACTTTGCAAACAAAGCTCGATGGAACAGATGCAAATCTATTACATTCTCAATCCTATTGAGACCATATAGTTTAAAATAAAATCGCACGTGAGGACTTTCCGAGTGCCCCAGGCTATAGCCCCTGGAGTTGGTGAAAAAAGACTCATATACAAGCTGTCGACCAAGAACAAGAAATTATTGTTGGAGGAGATTGTGGTCGTGCGGCACAGCATACCACAAACCATCAAGCAGCTGCGTTAACAATGGAAAACATGCCAGTAAGCAATTGAAGTTTCATTATATTGTAAAAATATTGAAATGTTTCAAAATAAATTGTTGTCATATATCTTAACATTTATTAATTAGTATTGGTGTATTTCTTTTACATAATAAGCAGTGTCTGAAGTACAACTGACCTATTTTGAATTACATTTCATCTTTTCTGAAATTCCGTTGACAATTGAAAATTTCTGAAATTCATTTGACTAATCTGAATTACATTTGATCTTTTCTGATATTCAATTGAAAAATCTAAATTTCAGCTGACGCTTTCTGAAATTCATCCGACGAAATTTATAGTGCTTATTTCTGAAATACCCTGGATATAATATAACAAGTAGAAAGTCTGATGTGTCAACAGTTTGGCAATAACAAAAATCAAAACAAAGTTCTATTTAAACAACCAAAATTTCATTCTAATATCTTGTTATTAATGAGGAAATGTTATTATGTTAGGAAAATAAATTAAGTCGAGCTAGTCGTATTTGTGGTACCACCATATAGTATAGTCGTATTTGTGGTACCACCATATAGTATACATACTTGTGACATAGGTCATAATCATTCGTATCAGTTCGTTCTTCATCCATATCGTTGTTATAGCAGTGAAGAAGAGTCTCATTTAGGGACACCAGAGCGTCGAGTACTTCGAGGTCATCAGACTTTTGGTTGGGAATGTCTCGTCCGAAGGGCAAAGCACCAATCTTACTATCATCTACCTTATCGCTATCTACATTATTATTAGTTAAATTATTGTGGGCGACCGTCACACGGTCATTACGTTGTATTTTTGGTACGGTAACAGAGTTCAGAAGACAGTTATCGGTCACAGATTGCAGCTTAAGATTAAAGGCTGAGACCTCGCGATGAGGCGTCGCGGGGCCCCGGCCGGAGCCGGATATCACAGATGAGGCGGCGAACTCCCCATGGAGGGGGTGAACACCAAAGGGACGAGTCGGGGGGTCGGCTCGACCCCCCCGAGACTCCCGAGCGATTTCGTCTTGTTGTACTGGTAGGGGTGCGCTGCCCCACATGGCTGACTCTTGAGGCACTTGGTAGGTAGGAAATATATTAGACTTCGGCTCGGAGGGGGTGGGGGCGCGCATCGTCACTAGTGCTCCATATCAGTCTGGCCAGCCAGAGAGATCTGTAACGATAAAAAATTATTAATAATACCTCGAAACTTTTCGTGAATATTTATTAACTATTTAATATTTTCAAATTTAAAGCTCTATGAGTTTTATGCTAAAACAGAAAATGAAATAGAGAGGGTTTATATGTACAGAAGTAAAACTTTGTCGTTTTATAATATTGAGGTTCAGAGTGAATAAAGCTGCTTATATACTGTCTTAATTGCGGGCCTATAATATACTTCTACGTCAAGACAAACTTATCTCTATCCTGTTCACGGTAACTAACATGGCTTTTTGCAAGATTTATCACAATAGAATTAGCGATCTTACGAGCATTGGAATTCGTGCATATTCCCTACACACAAATATTGCTATAGGCCCCAACCCCAACTTGCATAATCCGAAAGCTGTCAAAGTTAAATTTTTAGTTATGTTTTATCTGCATAAATTTCAAAATAATTTTCATATTTAAATAAAATTAGTATATGGAGGGTCTCTTGATGAGAAATTCAAATTTGATGTCTCTGACTTGTTGGGGGCGTTACCTACGTGCCTTTTTACACTTTTAAAGTCAAACTTTTTTTGTACATGCTTGTATTACTTTTTTAAGTAGAAAAATATATTTCTCTATCATTTTTAGCTAAAAAAGGTATATTTGGTAGAAGTTGCTACGAGTAACGTTGTCGAGATATTTGGATTCAAAATAATGTAGGGTTCTAGAAAAATTTGGTATCGAATAAAGAGTTTTATCAAAAATTAGAGAAACGAAACTTAAAAGTAAATTAAAAATTATTAGTAATTTTATATTGTTTATTTTGTTTTTCACAAAAAATGTTGAACATAACCACTACGAACTTCAACACATTTTCTTAGCACTTAAAAGTAATTTACAGTTACAATTAAACGATGTAACATTTTGTCGACGTCTCATGGAATTAACACCATTGTGAATGTTTCCCCAAAGTTTTTCAGCATTATTTGCAGGCTCTACTATAACCTAAAGTATTTCCGAAAATA
Source organism: Kuschelorhynchus macadamiae (assembly GCA_030620095.1). Taxonomy (NCBI): domain Eukaryota; kingdom Metazoa; phylum Arthropoda; class Insecta; order Coleoptera; family Curculionidae; genus Kuschelorhynchus; species Kuschelorhynchus macadamiae. The sequence continues at coordinate 49,401 of JAUTXW010001398.1, forward strand.
TAGTTCCAAAGGATTCAAGTCTGGACTTCTAACAGCACAGCAGAATTCACTTTCTCTTTCTCTTCGAATGTTGATGTTGAAATGAGCGGGTGCACCAACCTTCATAAATCAAAACTCTCGTCTCACATTTAAAGGGAAGTCATCTAAAAGTTCCGGCATATCGTTCTATAAAAACTGAAGGTAGCTTGGATCATTTAGTATCTGAGAAAATCGAAATGGTCCCACAATTGAATCAATTAAAAAAAAAACACATCAAACATTTGTTGAAAATTCATGCTGCAAATGGTGTGTTATTTCTCCAGTTAAATACGCCTCGCTTTCCAAATTTTGTTTCGTCAGTAAAAACAATTTTATTAAAGAAAAAATTAACGTTATTGTATTTTCCGATTATGGACTGAGAAACCCGGTTTCTTGCAACAATTTTTTAATGAGTAAAGTGGTACGAATATAGCTTTTCTCGTTTTTTAATTCTATTTCAGGATCATAGGCAAGTGTTACGATCTCGTGAAGTAAAGGTCCCTGAAGATGCCCCGTGCCATCGAAGGCGAAACATCGGAATCCATTTTGACACGGTCGACTCCCAAGAAGCATGATTTGTTAATTGAAGGTTTAATTAAGTATTCCATTAAAAAAAAAATGAATAAAAGTTAATTTATGTATTAAATAAGTTATTTTCTGAATTAGTGCTCTTTTTGTCCCTCTTATGCGATTCGTGGTTCACCAGACAGCTTCTACACAGTCTTTAGTGTCTACATATGCCCAAAAACAGGGTTGGAAAAAACCCGGGTTTTATATTAAAAAAAAAACCCACCAACCCAAATTTTTTGGGTTTTTTGTGTTTTATTGATTTTTCTTCTATGAAATGGCTACGATACCTGCCATTCATTTTAAAGAAATATTCAGTGTTTACAATACTTAATAACATTATTCAATCCCTGCTTCCAGAAGTTATCAAATAAAATGTCTTATTAATATTACATTTTTATGTTATTGTTATTGTAAGTATAGTCATTTTTTATAATAAAAAAAAAATATTGTATCACACAGAATAGCATCTACTCAAAGGTGGAAAGTACCGAAAATCGTAATTTAATAGCCACTCTAGAAAAAAATAATATAAAAATAATAAAATTAAATACTATTTCTGTGGTATTTGCGTCCTATTTCAGTAATTAGGTTGAAGAGTTTTCGGGAATAACGGACGGTAGTTATACTTACATCTTATTTATTACTAAGCAACGTTTTGATGCCTTTATTGCTTCTTTTTCAGGATGGTATAAACCTGGTTACTCACCTAAGTAACTGTTTAATAATCACTACATTACAGCACTAATTTTGTTACAAAACGGTCTCAACCATGGAAATGCATCTATTAATTCTAAATTATTACTCAGTTATTGAATAAACAATAACCAGGTCGTGTTGAAAATTTCTAAGATGGGTCGAATATTTCTAAGATGGAAGATATATCACTAATTTGTCGATATAAACATAATTGCCTATAATTATTATGTTATTCGAACAATTATTAATTTTCTTTTATTAAAATATGTAAATTTCCTGAAACTGCAACAACCAAGCAACCACATTCAGAAGAAAGTAACTCCTTCCCCAATCTAAAAGGGTAAAGAAACCGTACCACATCATGCTAAAAAAGACAGCCTTAAAAGTAATATCTGCATTTTCCGTGGTTGAGACCGTTTTATAACAAAATTATTGCTGTAACTGATGTAGTGATTAAATCTTAAACAGTTACTTAGGTGAGTAACCAGGTTTATACCATCCTTATTATCAATATATAAAAAATTGTTAATCTGATGTAATTGTTCGTGTATGGAAAATTATGATTGTTTTAGCCTGAAGAAGATGCAATAAAGGCATCGAAACGTTGCTTAGTAATAAATAAGATTTCAGTACGACTACTGTCCGTTATTCCCGAAAAATCTTCAACTTCGACCTAATTAAATACTAAAATAATGTGAGAACATAAACTACAACATTAGCAGACCATTACACATATTTTGTTAACATTATTTTAAAATGCAAAATACAGATACACTTAACACTGTAAAACTACATCGCAAAGAGTTATAAACAGAAGCTAATACACAGGAATAAAGTTGACATAAACTCAAGAATATAAAACACTACTTCTGTTCTGCAATGCATTTTAAAGTTGCAGTTACACTTAGTCAAATACTGAACAAGGTAAGAAGTGCTGTACTGACATACCCTAGATTCTATAAAATGGTCGCTGAAGCCTAGGACAGAGTTCTATTCAAAACAATAATCAAATTGGAAATGAAATTCTATTGGTCAGGTTAGTTAACGTTAATTCCCGTGAGGATGATGATGTTTCTAGGGCTGTACTAAAATTAATTATCCAATTTACCTCAAACTTTGCACAAAAATCAAGTGTTACATAGGAACGAACTGGTAATATTTTGGTACGAATCTAAAAGAGCAAAACAAACTGGCGGCCTAATAAAATGTTTTAAAAATCAGCCTGAAAAACTACTTATTAGATTAATTTCAAATTTTGTGCAAGCATTAAGTGTGACATAGAGATAAAAGGGTAAAATTGTGTACGAATTCAAGATGGCCAAACAAAATTGCGACCCAATAAAATATTTAAAAAATCTTATTCAATTGACATTTTCTGCAGAAAAATTAAATGTGATATAAGGATAAACTATATGTATGAATTTTGTGAATTAGCATGAACGCCTCGCAACAATAATTAACATAGGAATGTTAAAATATTTCATCTTTTTAATTGTGAGTAAAATTTTTGGATTATTAACTTGTGAATTAATGTAAATTACTAAAAACTTTAGTGTAACTAGTTTTATAATAAAATGGCGCTTAGAAAAGAACCGTAGATAGGAGGGATAGGGAGTTTAAACCCTCCTCCTTATTATGCAAGCGAAAATTGAAATATTTTCTAAAAATGTGCTGTATGCAACATGAAAAAAATTCTGTGTTAAAAAAGTTTGCTATACAGGGTGTTTTAAAAAACATAGCTTAATGGCAGATTCCTGGGTATAAAATAAGACAAAATTTCAGACGGCCTTATTAACAAGAGACTGGGTGTTAAAGAAAAACGTTTTATTTGTTTTTTTCAGATTTTTTTTCCTATTTACTAAAACATATACAGAAATACAAATTTTTCATTATACATTCTTATCAGAATTACCGATCAGTGGGGCGCAAACGAGAAAAATTATATATTTTTTTGCACCATTATTAACTTTTTTGTTATTGGTATTTTAACAGATTTATGGCATGTATTTTCTGATTATTAACTGACATTCAAAAGGTACGCCTAGTCTTAGATAAATTCGTTTCTAGATATTTTAATTTTTAAATAATTAAAATCAATTTAAATTTTAAGGTATACATTTTTATTCTTATTATTTTATGCTAAGGAAGAGGGTAAATCATATTTTCACTATTCCACAGAGACAAATTTAAACTTCAAGTGCTCTTAAACAATTCGCTATTTACAAAGCATTCAAAGCATCGAATATATTGGTTCAACCGTTGTTTATTATGAAGTTAACTACAATAGCAATTTTGATACAAAAATACATACGATGTTTGTAGATGGTGGATAAAAAATATATTTTTAGTGCTAAAGAAAAAAAAACAAATTCGGACAACTTTAAAGTAGGGGCAAACTGAAGGTAATAAGAACTATTAACAAATGATCCGAGTCCCTATACAAATTTGGTGAGTAAACCATGATATGATTATTTTTGAATTATTAACGTGTTCTAAAAACATACCGAGTTTTTTTTTTTAATTGGTTTATGTTAACGCGTCGGATATGCTAAGAATAGAAATATAGATCTGAGGTAATGTAAAACACCAGTACACTCTGTATATGTCGAAAGTAAAAAATAGCGCTAAACAGTCTCCGTTACAGCCTTGAAGGCCTAAAATTGCTTTGCCGAGTTCTTTGATTACCGAAATTGCAGGTATTTTATCCACTTCATTTAGCAAATATTGTTTTTTTTTAAATTATTTACAGTCATTATTTATTATACACCCGATAACAAATACCATTGCAACATTGCTTAATTTACTTTATACATTATCAGAAGCACGATAAGACAATAATAAATTTCGTGGTTGAGTTTTTATTATTTTACCGTAAAATGTCGATATTTTTGCATTTGTGTATCACTATTTATTTCAGAATATAGTCAACACTAAGTATTTTCAATATTAAATATGATAATTATGGTTTTGATTAAAATTTACAAAGTCGATTGTTGTTACTAAGTAAAACTTTCGTGGATATGAATAGGTTTATAGCTAGCTATAAATATAAGAAATACGAATGTTCGATTTTAACTTGTTATTCGAAATTACAATTGAATTACAAATGTTTTTTTTATATCCGCAAATTTTTTTACCGTTGCGGTGCTCTATCTTTACCTATCGTATAATAGTTCATTAAAATTACATGAATCAAAACAAAAATTAGAATAAAAGCAAATGTACATTTACGAGTGGTTAGAGAATTAGTGATGTCGCAAATAGTACTTTTCACTATTCGGCCAAATCCAAATTATCCATTGAAACAAATCAACAAAATTATGATTTAAACCGGGAAGCCACCCTGATCTAGCCGGCGCCACTGGCCGACACATGTTTTTAAATTACGCATTTCAAGGTTAAAGGATTCTCGATTTTTTGATGACGTCACGCTGCGTTGTACCTCGGGGAAGTACGGAGGAAGGCTGATATGCGTTTTCAATTTTTGTTTTGTTACGATAAAAACGATGAAAGCAAAGCAATATGCAAACAATGCAATAAAAAAATAGTTCGGGGTGTGGGAAAGAAGGAAACTACTACAAATTTATGGAATCATATTATATATAAATATTCACAGTTAATGCAAACAGAAATTGAAGAAGGTAGTAAGCGCAGCGGAGATAAGTATTGAAGCAGGTCTCTCCAATTTACCAAAAAATGGAATACGAATAAATGAAAATCCTTAGAAATTCATAGAGCAATAGGAGAAATGATGCCAAATGGGTGTAACTTAAGACAAACCTATGGACATCTAATGTAGGTTACAGGGGAAAATATAAGCAATATGTTAATTGCGTTACTTCAATAAACTGAAGTACCTCTTAATAATACACACTTGTTGGTTCGAGATTCGGGAGCTAATGTTAAAAAAGGTGCACGAATTACGAACTTGAATCATAAATCTTGTCTCATTCATTCCCTACCGTTGGTTGTATTAGATTCTATAAACCCTCGGAAGATTCTAATTGAGGCAATTACTGCTGGCAGAAATATTGCAACACATTCACATCATTTATCACCTTCGAGAGAAAAACTAGAAAAGCAACAAAAAATATCTTAATATAAAAAAATGTCCAGGATGTTCCAAACCGATGGATCTCTTCCTGTTATATGCTTAACAGACTGAACGAGCAAAAAAAGGTCTCTTACCTTATTAGTAGCTGAAAATACTAATATACCGTCACTTTCATCAAATCAGTGGTTTTTATTTGAACATTTGCTGAGCTTGCTTAAACCATTCGAGGAAATTACTAAACATTTCTGTTCATCAATGTGTGGAATTTTTGAGGTTAATCCAACAATATTTTCATTAAATACCTTACTTTTAGAAATAAAAGAACCAAGCTTGTATATAATGCGAGAATCATTAAAAGATAAATTTAATCCAAGATGCAAGTGCAGTTTCTTTAACAATAAAGATCACATAAAATCTGAATGTATCAGAATAATAAAATCAGAAACGCGGACAGACATTGCAGCAGCGCCCGCTATTTCTTTTGAGTCTACTGTAAAAGCTCAGATTCCGATGATGAAACACTATGTCTGTCTGGGATATAGCAGCTAGAGTTGCTTCTACTTCTTATTCTTCAGAAGAGACTGGAACTATCAACGATGTAGATGCCGAAGTTAAGAAATACCATTAATTGAAAGCAAAGACTGCCCCCATTTATGGTGGAAACATAAAAAGAAAGACTTTCTTCTATTATTAAAACATGTGTTTGGGTATTTACCCACGCCAGCAACCACAATTTTCAGTAAACGACTGTTTTGGGAGGCTGGTAACTTCTTTTGAGGAAAAAAATACTTTAGTATCCGGTATAAAACCGAATATCCGGCTAGATTCAAGAAAAGAAGCCGAATATTCGGTTTTTCTGCCGGATATATAGGACGAGTATGCGTGGCAGTTAGAGTGTAAGAATGGCTTACATCCTTAAATACTTAAAATGTTAATAAATACCAATATGATCAAAACGCAACAATAGAAGAAATAGCTTGATGATAGCAATGAATTTATGTTTAATCTCGGCTATTGCCTCCCCTTCAATAATAGTAACGTCACGACATGTCATATAGTGGAGTGGCCTTTATAGCTGGGCCCCTGGACGATTTATAGAACAAAATTTCTTTCATATAGGAGGTGCGAGGGTTTTAAGTAACCACGAAGAACTAATATTATTTTGGCACTGACTTGTGTTTTATGACGCACGGCCGCCATATTGTTTTTCTACAAAAAGCTTCGTGAGTGGTCATAATTCTTCCGCAATATCTCAAACTAGTTCGTCTATATCACTCGGCAAAATCAAAGCGAGTAGTGTAAATATTGCGCCTCCCCTTTAAAAGTTATTTGATCACCTTTAAAATAACCCGACAAATGAACTTCAAAGTTTGAGTTTAGTAAAAATTCTGTATCTGCGACACATTTTAATTTTTCTCGACAACATTTTTAGATGAAATAGCATTAAATGAGCTCTTTACGAAACACGTATCGTATGCTGCGGAAAAAAATTATAGTATGGTAGAAAAGAAATTATATTCGAAAAAAAAACATGAAAAATACGCATTTTTTTCCTCAATATTCACTAATAAGATTTTTAGATTTAATTTTTCAATTATTATGGTCAAATACTAAAAAGATTTAACATCAATTTTTTAAAATTCCTTTTTTAATGTTAATACACCATTTTGATTTCATTCATTTACATGCATTCAGTAAATACTTGGACCCATTTATGGAGCACTATAAACTGCTTCCAGGAAAACTATGGCACTAAAAAGTAAAAAATAATAAACTGCTTTCATGGAAATTTGTGTAGCCTTTAATTTGGAGTCAGTTGATTTTTTTATACTTTTTGAAATAAAAGTGACATTTCATGATGCTCTCAATACACGATTTTCATTTAACAGCATTCAGTAGCAGTTGGACCAGTTTATGGAAACCATACGTTGCCCCCCTAGAATATAGAGGGAATACAATCTGGAGAATTACTTGAAAATACAGTCTCAAAAATTCCAGAAAAATTAAACCATTATTGCGGCTGGGTGCCATTTTGGGACAACACGAGACTATTGTTACTGCCCGTCTATTTCTCTTTTTAGAAAGGCAATGTTTGAAAATGCAGGTCGCTATGGTTAATTTTTCCAGGTGGGCATTTTTTTCATTTTTCGTCCAAAAATCTCGAATAAGTTCGTTAAAGGGCAATATCGGAGCACGGGATGTCACTTAAGAAAATAAAAAAGGGGTAACTTTGAAGGCATTTTCTGGAGTCTAAACCCTACTACTTAGCCAATGTAAAAAAGGGATTCGATAGGAATATAAATGAGATTTAAAATCAATATAGGATGCCTGTACTTCAAATACCAAGAAAGCGGTCGAAATGCAAAAAAAAATGTTTCCGCCTTTTCAATTTTCACATTTTTTTGGTTAGGTCAGGTTTTTTTTGGAGTTACTTAAGGGGACGAAATTATTTATGGGACCCCAAATTTCCCCCGAGGGATTCAAAACCACATCGTCAAAATTACTCTCCGGTTTATACAGAGCGAGCTAGTTAGAAATAAAATGGGTATGTTCTGTCCATATATTTCACTATGGTTTTACGTTTGGCCCTGTAGCATGAATGAATGGTTGATCCTAAGCGAATCAAATAAATACGCAAAGAAACATCTTTATTTCTTCTAAAGACTGGTGTGAAAATCAGCTCGACCACGTTTAGAGGTGAATTTTGAGAACATTTTTTAATTGTAGCGTGCACGAATTCTTTTTGCAATTCTTTGGTCCTTCGTAAAGTCGTACTGGTACCTCCTGGGGCAAAAACGATTAAATATATTAAAAATTCCATCTTACTGCTACAAGACATAGATTTACATTTTTTTATCCGAAGTGAAAAAGTTGGGTATACAATTTTTTCCATTTCCCATTGAATTTACCACTTATTCAAGTTGGCCTGGTTCTGCCAGCTGTGTAGCTTTGACTGACATGTCATAATAAGTGTATAAATATCTGTTGATCTATGAAATGGGTATACATCCCGAAAAGTATAGAAATACTAGGAATCCTATCCAAATAAAGTTATAGCAAGCATTTTATATACGAAATAAATCATTATAATCCAAAATAATAGAAACATAGATAGTGTTGAGATTTAAAGGTATGCATATTTATGTATCAATTATTAAAGGATTTCTCCCTTTTAGTTAATAGTAAGCAATGTTTGCTTCTTTCAGTATATTTAGTAACAGCTGACAAAGAAAGTTCGGAATAATTATCGCTTTACTCGATATATGCAGGACTTATATTCTTATTTTTTGTTTTATACATATGCGGTATTTAAGCAATCCGGTTCGGAGTAGTGGCATTTTCCAGTAACCGGGGATTCAACAGCAGCTTTAATTTGATTTTTGAGATTATGTACTGGGTATATAAAGTCCTCGCTTTTGTAATTTCTGAAGCTGTTTCAAGCTATTATGCTTATACAGACTAATAGTCACCATCAGTAAGCATTAAACAGTTACAAGAACAATTCATTTTAAATTTGCACCAAAAATAGTCTGGGCTAAAGTCGCAGGATTTTGGGAGTAATGGACGTAGAGATACGATATTCTTAAAGGGTATAGAAGATAAAAAGTTCACATTTAGTCAAGTCAAATTCAAAACAGATTTGAGGTAATTGTTTTGACATGGAAAAATTTTTTTCGTTTACTTATATCTACTTTAATAAAAAAAAAACACATAATATTTAAAAAGAAGGTAAAATACTACAAATTTATTTTAATTTTTGAACATAGAGACAAAAAAACAAAAAAAAACCAAGAAACGATTATTATATACAAAAAGTATCTTAGTTTTTTTTATAAAAATATTTTTTAAAATATACTAGGGAACTACCTGGAAATAAAAAAATATATTCCAGAAACATCAAACTTCACTAAAAACGGTGACACGTGAAATGTATTTTTTTATCATTTTGTCAATATAAAAATTTTTTCCACTATGCAAAGTAGTTTTTGGATGCTGATATTGTACATATTTAATTAGGCCGCCATTTTGTTTCATAATAATGGATCCACATTAAAGTTTATCCCTACATCATACTTAATTTTTGTTTTTCAAAGTCAATCGGAGAAGAAGCTTTTAACTATGCCGTGAACAGACAGACAGAGAGACCAACGGAATTGACAAAACATATTTTTCGAAATTTTACCTAGAAATATAGTTATTAATATATACAGTGCTGGATTTGAAACGCATAACAGAAATTTTTGGGTTATTTTTAAACTTAAATATCTCGAAAATCTTAAAAGATATTTAAGTGCGGTTTTCGACAAATTAGAGAACATTTTATGGTTTATAAGTGTTTTGAATTGGATTTCGATTTAGCGATCCTAATTCATAAATACAGAGTTGTAAACAATGCAGCATTTTTTAAAATTTCATGTATGCCCCATTTTTGAAAAAACGATTTTTTTGTGATTTTTATTAACGTGGGGGAATCAGTAGGTGAAAAATAAAAACTATTATGAAGGGTTTTTGAATAGTTGTCGTCGTAACAGAAAAATTAAAATTTCACTGAAAATCAACTTTTTTGGATATCAGCTCCCTGTATCCGAATAACACTTATTCAAAATGGCTCTCAAAATTGGTTATAGAGCATTAATGTATTGTTTTAGTGCTTAAAACAAAATTATACAAGATGTAATAAAAATATGATTGTACTGCTGTCCAAGATAATTTTTCTAAATTTGACATATTAGCACATTTTCTTAATTTAGAACTTCTCTCTAAAATAAAAACAAACAAAAGACATTTAGTGTGCCGCTTTATTTAAAACGACAGCTATTACACTGCTTATTACCTACTTAGCATCACAATATTTTAAAGTTCTATTAAAACATTTTTTGCGCATTTAATCGCTAGAGATACTTAAACAGAACGAAACATTTGTGCTTAAAACAGGGCTTAACCAACCCAACAAGAAATTGCTGAATTGTATAACGTAAATCAAAGGGTGATATCCCGACTTATGAGAAGAATAGAAAATACGGGCAGTCATAACTATAAACATGATGGGGGCAACAGAGAAATTAATAATTAATGTCCGCGGTCAAAGAATATTGGTACCGGAAGATCTTCAATATCGAACGAAATGTTCCAGGGTTCAAAATGAAACTTTTAGAAAGCCATTAGAGTTTGCGATCGAACCATAAGGAAAACTGGGACTAGGAACAATTTTCATTAAATGACTTACATACATACTTAGTTTTCATATTTCTGAATTACCTCTAACAATAACAATATTATTTCACACATAAAAGGGGATTGTAAAGCCTTAAATGACAAATGCGGACAGTGTTGCCATGTTGCTAGCAGATTTCCAAACAGTTTAATATGGAAATTTTGTTATACATCTGACAAGTGCTGCTTATAATTAATAAAAAATCGGATTAGCTTAGGTTAGGACTCGAGTTAGGATTACTGTAAAGAAATTTAAAAGATGTATAAGTGCGTTTTTCGACAAAATTTTAAGAAAATATGACATTTTACAGTTGCGGCGGAAAATGTGGCATAGAAAGAGATTCAAAATTGTGCCATTCTCCCACTTTTACCAGAAAAATTCTTGAAAAAATCATCCAAATAACTCCAACCAACACAAAGTAGTCTGTTTACAGACAAATAAATTTTTGAAGGCGGCTAAAAACTCTGAAAATGGTCTTACACCAAGGCCGATTGAATTTTGGAACACGAGTACATTTTGAAGGTGCTACTCAGGAATCCGAAGTCAGATGTATACTGCAACCATCGTATTTGAATTACCTACAATCCAATTTTTCTTTAATAATATGATTTCAATATTTTTCACCTCTTTTGACCAATATTTGGCGAAATCATGTAACAAATTGGTAGAAATCCCAATAAAGATAGGCAATAAATACATTTGTTATTTTGTTGCCTTTATATTTCATATAAAATAGCCTTTAATATTTCAAGCCTTTTAATATTTAAAAAGGTGGGTTTATAAAACAAAAATTTAATTTTAGTATGAGTATTAGAAATAATATCAGTAATTTTAAGAAATTCAATCAAATGCAATGTTTATCTTATATGTTATATATAAATATATATATAGATATATATATATATATATATATATATATATATATATATATATATATATATATATATATATATATATATATTTATTCTTAAAATTGACATTTCTCATTTTGACAAAGACTTACCTATTTGTTGTTCGACCTAAATACTTTTTCCAAAAATCGTTCAGAAATGTTAACATTTTTGTAATGTAAGGAAATATTATTCCAAAATTTTAACAAGTTGATTGTAATAATTTAAGTCCTTTCAACCATTTTCGATTTTCCGAAAAATAGTATGTATACCCCGTAGGAAAAGCAACATTCCCGGGAATGTAGCTTTTCCTACTAGGTATACTACATAATTTTATTTCTTACTGTCTAATAAATCTACTTACCTTGTACTGATTTGCGGCCGGTAAATCAAACATTACAGTACCTGATACCGAAATGTGTTGCAACACTACCATGTTATTGTTATTAGGAAGCAATTATTTGCCAAATTTGATTTTGACATTTTCGCACGTAAACATATAAGAAATAAAATAATTTGGTAAATGAAGATTGTTATTTAGCTATAAATTACGCTTACAATTTTAATTATTTTGTATATCTAACATAAGTAGTTTTTAGTTTATTTAAACCTATATTTAGATACAATGGTTTTATTTATTTGATAGCGACAAGCCATAGACAATCCTAATTAGCTATGGAAAAATGGATATACAAGTTTAAATAAAAACATAACTTCATTTGTTTTGAAAAATATAATAAATAATACAGTATGAAATAAAACATTTTACGCGTTAGGCGTTATTGCAGTACTCGTTTATATTCCAGACTCCAATCCTGCGTCATATCGTCCCGTACTGTAAATTAACTATTGTTCACGAAGGTTGCCATCCGCATGTAAAAATCTGACATTTGTCTTTAATTTTAGAATTAGCATTAAGGAATTTTAATTTTTGGGAAATTTTAGGGTCAATACCAGATTATTTAAAACACTAAAATTTAAATTTCCTTAACTCCATACAATTTATACTTAATACGCATCCGGTAAACTAACTTGACAGACGATTTTTGCATATTTTATTTTTTTTTTCAGAAAGTACCCAATTGTACTACTACATTTCAAAAATAAAAATTGCAGAATATGCAAGGGTTTTCCTAAAAAATATATCAAAAATCACACTCTGATCACAATTTGACTGCCTTAAAACGAAAAATTTAGCAGAGTTACCAGGTTTTACCAATTTGTTAAGGGAAATGAAGTTATTTAAATTGAAAATATGCTAAAAAAGAAAACTTCACAAAATTAAGTAAAACCATAACAAACCTTACCCAATATAATTAAATAACTGATTAATAAAATAAAAAAATTTTTGTCGAATTTTAAATCAAATATCCAATGTGTGCGAATGTTGAATTGTTAATTTGTTCATTTGAAAAAATAAATCGAAAGTAACGGTACACACCCCGCCAGACTCCTTCGTTGCCACAGTTCTATTGCTTGGACAACAGCATTTATTATTATTTATTGTCTCAATTATTTTTTTTATTATTTATTATGATGGTTTTGTCGACGAACCGGGGCTAACCTACTCCTAACATGACAGATCCACCTACCAGTATAGGTTTTGTTACAAAAACATTGTTGTTTTAACATAGTCTCGGAATTCGGTGGGCGCGGCTACGCGAGATTTCTTTACTGCAAACCTAACCTAATCCGCATTATTTATAATTATAAATTTTGTTATAAAAAAATCAACAAATTTTTCGTTTTTTAGTCGAACACACATACCCATATACCTATTTATGAGAGGGGATATAGCTTGTGTGTCATAGAAAAAACAACAAATAAATCCTAACAGATTTCAGCAACCTAGTGCCCTCGTATAAGAGCGTCTATACCTAAATAATACGCCGCCCGGAATTCCACCATTATAACAACAATCAAAAATGTTAACACTACAAAATTTAGTTTTACATGTATTATCACTTATAGGTATTTCTTTAATTATGAATATGGCAACGTCGCAAATCGAATTAAAAATAAGCATGGCGATGGGAACAGGAAAAAAGATTGAAATCAAAATTACCTTTAATTTGTATAAAAATCACATTTTAATGTAATTTTTGAGTGCTGATGAAAGTTTTTCAATTTGGACTGCTAGGACTGTGGAAAAAAAATCAAAAAGAAACAAAAATAAATTTAAGGATTTAAGAGTGTCATAAGAGTTTACCGAAACCCTTTAAGACTAATGCTAATATTAACACTAAAATGAAATTTTGTTTTATAAACCAAGCTTAACAGAAGCTAGCGGATCTAAAATTTCACACTTTTCCTGAAACAATCGAGATGGTAGGTATACAACAGTGACGATTATAGATATCGGAGTTGTGATAAAAAAAAAGTCTTAAAGTTTCTGTTTTCTACATAACACAGTTATACATTTATAGACAATAGAAATAAAAAGGTCATTACTTTATTTTACTAGCCAATCCCGAAAAAAAAAAGGTCCTTACTTTATACATTTCTATAATTTTAACTTAAATAAAAGCGGCTCATGCCACTGGCATACAATAACTATAGTAGTTGTTCTTGATTTGGTCAAATATCAGTGCCTAGATATAAAAATGGATTAGTTTAATATTGTTACTCTGTAACATACTTTTTAGCAACCTGTACCAAGGGCAGATCTAGAATGATGTCGAAAGGGGTGCGAAAAATTTTACTATGTATAAAGTGGGGTTTTTTTTTTGGTAGTCCAATTTTATTAATGTGTTTAACATGTAAAACAGATAGAGTGGGCCTTAGATCCGCTCAGGAGGGTGGGCGAATTACGATTTTCAATTGATGCAGTGCTTGTTTTATACATACCATTGTAACCACTGGGTATGCTCAGGAGGAGAGGGGGGAGGAGGGGCGATGCCCCTTTCGTCCTTCCTCTAAATCCGCCACTGACCTGTACATTGAGTTCATTATCTTCCTTATTCAATATTTAAATATTTTAATGGCCATGATAGTACCTATTTATCAAACCATACATAATGTTTTTGACCCATTATTGTCAGAATAAAAATGTCTAAAAATTTAGGATGACTACAAATTCGTCTGTTGAGTTGTTTTTTATAGCAATTTTGGCTAACTGAAAACTTATGGAATGTTTCATTATTATTAAACCATATACCTACCTATCTGACCTTGTCTCGACTTAGGCAATATGCAGGTCTAAAATATGTTTGATTTATAATTATAATAAATCGTTCTCTTTAAAAAATAATCCTAGGAGAAAACGTTTAATTTGCATAAATATTATCAATTCAACACTTTACTTTTTTCAGTTATTAGATTAAGATTTTCATGCATATTAATATTTTATGTACAGTCCAATATTTATATCTACCACTATTACTATTACATCTTATATCTTATTAATATCTAGTTTGATATTAATTTTAACACAAAAGGCAACAGATGTCAGCTCCTAAGAGAATACTCTCTCCAGTTTCGAAATATTTTAAGAAAAGCAATTCATATGGGTAGTTTGAAATATTGTGAACGGGAATTCACTCCAACAACGCCTACGAGACTGCAAAATGTTAATAATAGAAATGAAATAATGATACGCATAAGAAAATAACCCAAGGTAGCCAGTATCACATACACATCTAATAATAAAAATGATTCCCAACATCGCTAGGTAACAGCCTATTAAAATACCTACATACATACAATCATATAGATATAATGAAAGCAGACATTTTTATCGGAGCCTGATAAAAACGGTAAACATGGGTAAATTCTTTGCTGTGCGAATGTCAAACTGTTCGGCATAGAAAACCGTTTGGCCTTAATATAATATATCAAAATACATAATACATTCTGTGAGAAATTTAAATAAATTAAAAGAAACGTGTGAAAAACTTACATACAATTTTGGACACTACGGAATCAACTAGCGAAACTTCTGAAAGAGGGGGACATCGAAACTTGGCTCGCGAACGCACAAGTCATTATTCAGAGCGCACTTTTCATATGTACGGCAAAACTAATACAATGTTGATGTATTTTATCACACTTAACAGAATGAGAATACTAAATATCACAATATTATTAAATTTGGCGTTAAAATACTTGTATGTGAGGGCACCACAGATTTGTTTATTGATCGGCAATTACGTGGCAGCACTTCTCTTGTCTCTCTCTATGCACTCCGCTCCGCTACACCGCCGCTTCGAGTGGATCGTCGGTCCCTATCGGCCGTTTACGACATTGGAAAGTCTAGGAGGGAAACCAGTTTTGATTCTTAACGATACTCCTTGTTGCCAAGTGTACGATCATTTTTATTGAAAACAAAACAAGTACATTGTAAGAACCAATTTTAATCCATTCATTAATCATTAGTTATTAGAAAAAAATGAGCTCAATATTAAGTCGATAAAACACTAACCAATCTTTCACGGGGGGGGGGGGGGGGTTGTAAATATGTATCTACTGGGCCTATGAACGAAGGGTGACCGAAATAAATCTGGAACGTTTCGCAGCCATTGTTCACAAGATAGATAACAGGTATACCTACCTAATTTTCCTTAATATGTATAACTTGAAAATTTATTGACTGCCAATTATTGAGATGTGATAAAAGTATGCCTTTTAAAAACCTTTACCTTATTTGTGATTATATGATTATTGTTCCATGTTTAACCCAACGTAGTGAAAAATATAACATAGACATGGGAGGATCCAAGAGAGGTTCATTATGCGTTAGTTCAAAAAACCGTACCGTTTTTTGACTTCCGTCGTACAAGGGAAATATTGTAATCATGAAAAATATCCCTCCGAGATTTTCGCAGATCTTCACGTTTCGGAGTCTCTAGATGCCGAAAAACATCCGTCGGTCTTTCGGTCCGTCTGTCTGTCTGTTTGCGGCATAGCTAAAAAACTACTTACCCGATTGACTTCAAATTCTGGTCAAAAATTAAAGATCGTATGAGGATGACCTGGTAACATTTTGGTGAAACTACAAGATGGCGGAACAAAATGGCCGTCTAGTGAAATGTTAAAAAAATGATTACTGAAAAACTAAATAACCAATTTACTTGAAAATTTTGCATAAAAAAAATAATTATAGAAATCAACGGATAAAATTTTAGTACGAATCAATGATGACGAAAAAAAATGGCGGCCTAATAAAATATTTAAAAACTCACGCCGGAAAAACTACTTATTAGATTAATATCAATTTTTGTGCAAGAATTAACTACGTACTAGAAATGAACTATTAAAATTGTAGAACGACTTCAAGATGGCGGCCAAATAAAAAATTTGTAGTCTTGAAAAAAATCATCCTCCAAGATTTTTGCAGATTTTCAAGATAACGGCCAAAAAAAATTTTAAAAAATCCTCATTCTATTGACTTCAAATTTTGCACAAAAATTAAATGTGATATAGGGATAAATTGGTAAAATATTGGTTTAAATCCAATATAATGGAACAAAATGGCGCCCAAAATTAATGTTAATAAGTATGTACTAAATAACTATATACTGAACTGAATTGGGTCACACTTCACTATTCCTAATAAAAGGAAATATTCATAGCGAGGGAAGTTCCGGGTAAAGGAACTGTACCGATTTTTTAGTTATAGAATAAAGAGTATCCATTTCTTATTTTATTTCGGTTTTATTTCATTTCGGCAATTTATTTATATAGAAATAAAAATTGTAGTGTTTTAAACATAATCCTTATAAATCAGTATTTCGAGCGTATTTAAAACAGCATTACTTGTTATAAACTGTTTTGTTTTTAACATTTTTTATTTTAAATGATAATTTTAAATATATGTACTTGTTTATTTAAACTATTAAAAAAACTGCTTAAAATAAAAACTTTACTAACAGAACATTAATCTAATAATACAATGATAGTTATACAGAAAGTACATTAAGGTAATAACAATAAACAAAGCAGAATACATAGGTTGAATTATGAACATTTAAAAAACTATTTTAAAGAAATAAAACACAATTTGTGAAAAAATAAATAAAAACATGATATAAACTAAGATTTTGTCTCCTTTGAAAAGCCTTTATTTTGGTTCTAGGTTTATTCAAATTTATTGTAAAAATATATTTCTATTTTTTATGTATAATCATATACGAATTTATTTCAATTTTTCATTTTTGTTTCCAATTTTTCCAATGTGTGAGAAAGAAAACACGAGAAAAAATCGAAAATTAAAAAAACATGTTTTTTTTCAATTTTACCGAACTGTTAAATCTCGATGTCATTTGCAATTTTATAGCTTAAGAACATTTAGGTACCTACATTAAGTGTGTTCTCAATTTAATAATAATAATAATAATGATTATTTAAAAAACAGATTAATATTATTATTAAATTGAGAACAAACAATAATATATCTAAATGCTTTAAGACATAATATTGCAGTAATCATTAATATTGATATTGATGACTCCTACAATTTGTCTTGCATGGTCTCACACTATCAACAAAAAATTAAAAAAAAAAAACATAATTATCACTCAACTATTAACCCCTTCAAAATATAACATCGGAAAAACTTATTTTTTTTCGAAAAGTTTTGGGATCTCAAATATCACAATACTACCCCATGTACAGGGTAACGCAAATAAAGTGGTCTATTAGAATTTTTTCGAGATCGAAAAACGATAGCGATTTGAAATTTGGGTTGTGGCCATAAGACACCTTGATCTTTATTTTCAAAATATTTTTGACAATACAGGGTTGGCAGATTACCTAGAACCAAATACGAACTATTTATTAAATGAGATACCCTGTATATTATTTCATTTTTTGTTTCTTCATAACAGTTTAAAAGTTTCTTGCGTAACATATAGTATACCTATCTTGTGCCGTTTTGATATTAAAAATTATTTTTTTATAAATTTGACAACAAACAGGTCTGAAAAATGTTTTTTATCGTTACCACTCTAAATGGCAAACTTAAATTTCGGTTACAGTCCCTTATTAGGCTGTTGTATCATAATATGATACGAGACTTAAGATATGTACACGGTGTTTACAAAAAAAATGAGTTTATAATAGAACATAAAAGTAAAGATTATGCAAAAATTTTAAATGAAACACCCTCTTTCTTATTATTTTTTTAAATTGGTGATTCAATTTACTATATAATGATATTAGGTGTTCTTATACCTATCTTCGATAGTTTCGGACCTATAACGAAATATATAATAATTTCTCTAATTGAAACTTTTTTTCGTAGTAGACTATGACCGCGTCGGCGTCGTCCATGGAATTAATTTATAAAAAAACTGACATTATGTTTACCTATA
Organism: Kuschelorhynchus macadamiae; assembly: GCA_030620095.1. NCBI lineage: Eukaryota > Metazoa > Arthropoda > Insecta > Coleoptera > Curculionidae > Kuschelorhynchus > Kuschelorhynchus macadamiae. The sequence goes on from JAUTXW010001398.1 coordinate 68,154, forward strand.
TATAATAAAAACTAAAACCATGAATTAAAACAAACAGATTAGGTATCTAATAACTAAATTATTGGAAATGTCCTCCGTTAGCTCTTAAACAGTTATGAATCGAGGTAATAACATGATCATTTGTAGCCTTCCTGATTTCTTCTCCATCTATAGAATTAAGGGCTGTTCTTATTCTATGTTCCAGATCTTCGTTAGTTGTGATGGGCGTCCTATACATAATTTCTTTGATCTTACCCCAGAGATAAAAATCGATCGGGGTAAGATCTGGAGATCTCGGAGGCCATTTCCATGGGCCTTCTCGGCCAATCCATCTGTCTTCAAACATGTTCAATAGCATCGCAGCAACTTCATGCGTGCAGTGGGCTGATGCTCCATCTAATTGATAAAAGTAATTTCGAAAAGTCTCCAGAGGCAGGTTATCCAAAGAATACTGTGGTACTTAATATATCCATGTATTTCTTACCAGTTAGGTTTTCATCATACAGGCAGAAAGCAATTGTGTTATCCATAAGCAAACAGAATACATTAATACTAAATATATATTGAAAATTTGTTTCTCTAACGAAATGAGGATTTTCGTTAACCCAAAAATGAAGATTTCTTCTGTTAATTATTCCCTCTTTTGGAAAACCTGCTTTCGTCTGTCCAAATAATATTGGTAAGAAAATTTGGGTTTGTGAATCAACAGCATTTCACAAACTTCAATACGTTTTGGAGGATCATCAGGCTGAAGAGCTTGAATCGTGATCGCTTTGTAATTATGCATATTGTGTTTATGCAAAATTCTGTCAATTGACATGCGTGATATATCCAAATCGTTTTCTGCTGAAGCAATTGAAGCGTGTGGAAACACATAAAAGTAAGCTAAAACTTTTACCTAATTTTCTTCATTAGCTGTAACATACTGGTTCTCGGTTCTGGGTGCTCTTACAAAATTATAATTGACAAAATTTGCTTCTATTCTTCTGAACTTTTTCGGGGTCATGGTAACGGAATTAGGATGCATTTCATTAAACTTTCTACAAGTTCTAGAGATAGTTCTGCCACACTCCCCATAAATGTAAAATAAATTTAGAATTTCTGAACATAAATAATGTGAATTAGCCATTTTATTGACATAAATACATGTCTATTGCCTAGTGTCAAACGTATTATAAATTTGTTTCCGCAACGACGCGGTCATAGCCTACTACTGTAAGGGAATCGGAAACTATCGAAGATACGTTTAGGAATAGGGTTAGGGGAAATAAAACGGGAATAAATGAGAAAAAACACATTAAAAAAATTGGAAACAAGGAAAAAATTTAAATAAAATCAGTTAATATATTTTAAACGTAAAAAATAAATACCAATTCTTTTGAAGGAGAAAACAAAATCTCAGTTGCTTTCAAGGTTAAAAAAGACAAGTTTTTGTTTATTTTTACACGAAACAGTAAGTGCACAAAGGGATACTTTCCCTCACGCGAACTGTTCGCGAAGTTTGAATAAGTTTGACCAATATTACACAAATTATTTTTTGACGAATATTTAATGAAACTTCAAATATGTAACCTACGCACGTACCTGTGGGAGTATAACTTCTCCGCACGCCATACTTTGAGAGTGCAAATGGGTACGAAAAATGTATTCATCATACTTGTTAGGAATAATACTATTTTTGACAATTTAAGTAAACAAATAAATGCATTTAAAACTTCCATTTTAAATAAAAAATATTAAAAACAAAAAAGTTAAACACGTTTAAATCGCTGGTTTTTAATCAATATGGCTAACACATTACAACCCTGATTTCCATATAAATAAATTATCAACATCGAATACATTAATTCTATAATTCTAATTAAACAAAAAAATTATTACTTTATACCTATTCTAAAACTGAAAAAGATTTTAAGTACCTGTAGTGATATTCATAATTAAATACAAATTTTCAAATAATCAAGTAAAAAAATCTTATATTTCGTTATAGATCCGAAAGTATCAAAGATAGTTATACGAACACCTAATATCATTACTTAGTAAATTGAATCCTCAATTTAAAAAAAATAATGCATAATCTTTAGTTTTATGTTCTATTAAAAACTCATTCTTTTGTAAACACCCTGTATGCGACATCTTAAGTCTCGTGTCAGACTATGATACAACAGCCTAATAAGAAACTGTAACCAAAATTTTAGTTTGCTATTTAGATTGGTAACGAAAAAAAAAACATTTTTTGTTCAGACCTGTTTGTTGCCAAATTTATAAAAAAATAATGTTTATTAACAAAACGCCACAAGATACGTATAGTATATGTTACACAAAAAACTTTTAAACTGTTATGAAGGAACCAAAAATGAAATAATATACAGAGTATCCCATTTAAAAAATCAAAGTTCATATTTGGTACTAGGTAATCTGACAACCCTGTATTGTCAAAAATATATTGAAAATAAAGATTAAAGTGTCTTATGGCCAGAACCCAAATTTCAAATCGCTATCGTTTTTCGATCTCGAGAAACTTCTAGTAGGCCACTTTATTTGGGATACCCTGTATAATAAAGCATCTTTATATTATATTAATATATTGTGTTACTGTTATTCGAGGAAATAAACTCTGCAATGAACGGACCCCTTTAAAATGTCTGTTGCCACACCGAAAGTAACGTATCGCTTCGAAATATTAATAGCTATAGAGAGTTTTGGTTATATTGATACTTAGCGATAGTTATCGATAACTATAGGCAATGTGCTATCGCATATCGATATATATTTACTGGAAATCGGTTATTTTTATATTAATGTTTTTTTTTTATAGAAATGTATTTCCTTATAGTTGACAATATAAGGAAAACAGGGACGAAGTGATAATTTAAACGTAGCCACAACTTAATTTCCAACACCGAAAAATCATCTTCGAAAAAAAAATTTTTTTTACCCACGGAGAAATACAGGAAAAATAAATTATAATATAATTTACAAAAACAAATATAGTTTTCCCCCAATTTATAAACTTGACTAACTGTTAAAAACTCAAGGACACGCAGTTTTGCAATTTCCACTAATCACCCGGAACTGAACCTCATCGAAAATGTGTGGGCTTTACTTAAAAATTGGGGAGCCGCCCATAATAGTACCTTTAAATTTGCCAATGTAGAAAACTTAACTATTTTACTTTTAAATAGTTTCCATGTAATAAACTTTGCAAGTTTATTACATGGAATGTAACGTATAACAATAAAAAATTATAATAATAATAAAAAAGCTGTAATAAATGAAAACACCCTTACGTTACAATTTAGTATAACATAAAACTAGGTTGAAATAAATATCTAAAAAATCTATTCATTTTTATTTTTGTAAAAAAGGCATTTTTAATTGTCTTTTAAATATTGAAAATTTTGTTTTATGTCTTATACTCTCTGGTAAGGTCTTTTATATTTTTAAACCACCGCGCAGAACTGATTCTTGTTACTTTCTACCGTAATGGTCTGTAATTGTAAGCAATATCTTGTAACGTGATTATGTAAAGTGTTAGATTTTTTAAATACAATATTTGATTATTTTCCATTATTAAATATAGAGTGTATTAAAATGCATATTTTTAAATTATAAATATTTTGTTTTAAAAATTTTAAAAATCCCAGGTTTATATAAGTTAATTGAATGTTTTTGCAATTGTTTTAAAGGTTTAATATGTGACGAACAAGCAGATCCCCAAATTGAAATTAAATATTGGAATTTAGAATATATTAAAGAATAATAGATGTTTTTTTTAAATTTTAATGGTGTGAAATATGTTTCTTTGTATAATACTCCTATTAATGGAGTTATACCGGTTATTATACTCAGGATATGATTTTTCCAACTTGAGTTTTCATCTATAATTATTCCTAAAAAGTTTTTTGTGTTTGAATATTTAATTTTATTATCGTTTATTAATAGTGGGGAAATACCAGAATGTATATTTGTTTTACTTAACTTAAAAGAATGTTTACTAAAACTTAATGTGAGATTTAAGCCAGGAACAAATTAATTGTAGATCATGTTTTATATAAAAAAATAATTCATTTAAATTATCAGCAAACTAAATAATTGATGTGTCATGCCCAAGCAAATGAATATTGCAATTTAAATTCAATTTCGAAACTGAATTTATATAAACTAAAACTAAAATTGGCCACTCTATTGATCCCTGTGGTACTCCACAAACTATTTGTTTTTCATTACTTATTGCAATATTTATTTGTACAAACTGTTTGCGTTTTCTTGAATAATTTTCCGTATCCCTGGACCTAAGAAAGCCATATTGTTTATTAAACAGTAAATATTTCATTTTCGAAATATTGATTTAATGTATTATTAACAAACTTTTTTCATTATTTTAGAAAACATTGATGGATAATTATTATATTCATTTCATTTTTCATTTTTAAATATTAGAATTATCTTATCAATTTTAATTTTTTTTCTGGAAAAATACCTTTATGAATAGAATTAATAATGTGGGAATTAATTATTTTTACATATTTAATTATTTTTAACTGGAATGTTGTGAAAACCAGCAGCTTTTTTTTGCATCTCAACCATAAATAATTCTTCCATTTTATTATTTGAGATATTTCAAATCAATAAAATATCAATAAAAAAGTCTCTTCTGTGGATTCAATTCAAATGATGGTTCAATTCTTCACATATAATTTGGGTATCTTCAATTTTTCTATCATTAACTAACAGATAATCAATCAATTGTTTTTATTTTTCTTGTTTGATTTGTTAAAATAAAATTTAAATTATCCTAAATTATTTTTTGATTTTCACCTGAATATAGTTCTTTAAAATAAATTTTGTTTAGCTTTTATTATTTCTTTTTTGAAAAATTTATTATAGTCGTCGTAGATTTCTTCAAAATATTTGGGTTATTTTGCTTATCTGCATAAAGTTTTTCTCTATATTTAATTAACTTTGCTGAACCACGATTTGGAATTTTTTTGCGATGTACTGTAAGAAATATTTTCACAAATTTGTAAAATAGCATCATATAATTCATGTGGGTCTTTGAATAAATATTTGTTTTCTTTGAATACTGTAAGTTCCTTTTTTATCTTATCCATATAAAATTTTCTAATTACATTTTTTTTGTTCCTGGATTTTTCATCAGCTGCTGTATTTTTAGTTTTAGGTCTATTGTTTTATCTGAATTAATCAAAACGTAATCTATTAATGTTGAGCTGTTACTAGTTTCTCAGAGAGGGATATGTGTGGTGCATATTCGATAACCATTGGAGGGATATATATTTCATAAGCTTTTCATGGCTTTTATTATTAAGAAGATTAATGTTCATGTCGCCGATAAAAATACACTGTATCTTTAATTTATTTAACTGTTCCACTTTTTCATCCAATAATTTAAAAAAAAATACCTCATTTTTTTGTCGAATGTGGTTTGTATATTCCGCACAAGAGTAATTTAGATAATTTAAATTCTATTCCAAAGTATGAGGTATCACATTCAATAGTTTCTAGAACTTCAATGTTTATATTGTTTTTGACAACAATTCCCAATCCTCCGCATCTTTTGTTTCTTGTGGCACATATATATTTAAGGTTTTTAAAATTATAATAATTTTCTTCCTCTTTTTTAACTCAAGTTTAATACAATTACTTGAACATTTTCTTAATCAGCTAGAATTTCAATATCGTCTAATGTGTTTTACTGATTTGAACATCTAATGTGTTTTTACTGATCTTTTACACAGCCAACCTATGTGAGAACCGGAACAATATGAACAGATTCGATTTTGACTGCAATTTTAAGATGCGTGTCCATATTTACAGCATTTGTAGCAAATCAAAATGTTGAAATCTTTTGTTAAACATTTGTCCCAGCCTAAAGACAGTTCCCTATTTACCAAACTGAAAATGAACAAAAAATGCAAGCATTTTCAGACGTATGAAGACACCCAGTAGTAGACAGTAGCTTTGGCCTCATCCCTCATCGGATTCCGATTCAACCGATTAATTCTAATATAGTCTTGGTCATATTAAATATTTTCCTTTAAAATATGTCTAAATGAAAATTATATAATATTAATATAATTCTCGTTCACTCTATCGATCTACTCTCGAGACTTTTAACACATTATCTGTTAGATGCAGGCTAAAAATGCATAAAATGCTAAAAACCTGAGGAGAAATAACAAAACTTCGCCATTTTGAAGTCGCCATCTTAATTATTTTATATATAACAGTGTTATATTGTATAGTAATGCGAGCTGTGTACGCGTGTCAAATTTGAAGTTAATCGATCATGTGGAAGTGTGTGAAAAATCCATTGAAATGAATACGACTACTGGAATGAGCTCGCTTGCCCCACGTATATCTAGAAATGTGTACTCGACTGTCAGACAGAGTGATATGCTGAAAAGTGGTTATTTGCCTAATAGTACTAAACGTGTTGTTTTGAAGTTCTCTCTAAATTTGCAGTTTTTTTACTTTTTAATATTAAAAATGGTTAAAAGTTGTTGCGCGCATGTATACACAAAAGAATAGACAACGAAATTATAAAATTTCGCAAGTAAGTATTATTACCGTCTAAGTACACTGCTGAAACTTCGAAGTGCACCAAGGAAGTTTTTACTGGGAATTCAAATGAAATATTTCAATACGGATGACGATTTCGAGTTACGGTTTTCGGCCTTTGTTTGACCAATTCGTAGAGTAAGCTGCAGCCCGATGAGGAAAGCCTCAGGACTCCATCGCAGCTGTCTTATAGAGGGTATTATATAAGATCTTGTCATTTTTTGAAAAGTTTATTCGATCAGAACTCTTAGTGTGGAATATTTCTTTTTTTGCAACTAAAATGACTTGGAGCTAGGTACAAAAAACAATTCCCAGCGGTTTTGAAATTTTCCGACATACAGTGTTTTTTAGAAAAATTGATATTTCTAAAAATGGTCTGCTGAACAATTTATGGCAATCAGATTCAGTATGGTCTATCAGATTATGAATAGAGTTGGCACCCTTAAGTATTCCACCATGAATATTAAATACAGGATGCACCAAAAACTCTACCGATTCTAAACTTTAACAATGTCAAATTGTATTTTATTGAAAAAAAGAGGATTATATCAACGATAAAAGGTAATTTTTCATTTTTTATTAAAAAAATCTGTTTTAAATTAAAGGCAATGTCTGAAAGAACTAGAGCAAAATTTAAATATAAAAACTGTTTTAAAAAAATATAAATGTCCATTATTTCTAAAACTAGCAACATCAAATTCAAAATTGATTAAAAAAACCCAACAAATCACTATTTAACGTCCATCTCCTAAGTTTTTGCTGTACCCTGTATACAATATTCGTGTTGAAAACTCTAAGGGTGCCAACTTTGTTCATAATCTGATAGATTACCACAAGTGGGCTTTGTTCAGAAATTATAGAAAAAATCAATTTTCGAAAAAACCCTGTATGTTGTAACCGAAGAAATTATTTCAAAATTGCTAGAAACTGTTTTTTGTTCCTAGCTCTAGAATATTTTGGTTGCACAAAGACAAAAAAAATCTTCTATAGTAACAATTCTGGTCGAACAAACTCTTAAAAAAATCACAGGGACTTATATAACCCCCTGTACAAGACGGTTGCTTTGGTATCCTGAGGCAACCCTTATCGGGCTGCATACTCTGAATATTGATCAAACAAAAAATATTTCATTTTGAATTTCCAGTAAAAATGTCCTTGGTGCACAAGTTCCAGCAGTTTATATAAAATAAAATATGTTTATAATTTACGTGATTACATATGAGTTGTAAACAGATTTTTAAAGCATGTTACATCATTGTAAACTTGCATATTAATAAATCTGAAAATAGATATGAATTTTTTGAATTTCCACCAAAAAATTCACATAAGTTGTTGTGGATAAAAGCAGTTCGAAGAAAACAATTTAACTAAACTTCTAACACTGTATTATACAACGAACTTTTCAAAGAAGATGATTAACTCGGATCGTGTACTAATAAAACCATACTCAAAAAGGATGCAGTTCCTTCAGTTTTTAAGTTTCCGGAGCATATGTTATAAAGTAATCCTCCCAAAAGAAGAAAATTTGTAATTCATGAGCAATCTTCGGTTGAGATAGAGCTAGTCAGTAAGTATCTAATTGAAATATGATCTTTTAATAAATTACGTTTTCAGAGATCTTCTTTGCATCTTCGAGCAAATAAAATGTTCTGAAAATGACGACATTCATATGAACAATTTTGAAGGATTCCAATTAAATTTATTTAAAAACGAAGTAAAAAAACTCAATAGAGAATTAAACTCAAAAAAGGTAAACAGACGAAATGAAGAAATTTGCACTTACACGTAGTTGTTATTTGCCTCGAGCTGATACATTTATAAGTAGTAAATTAAATTTCCCTCATAGTGCCACATTAAGAAAGTGGCTTTCTTCTGTTAATTGTGATGTAGGTTTTATATTAGAAGTCTTTCAAAATTTAAAAATCGAAGTTGCCATTAATGATTACCTAAAAGATGTATCATTAATTTTTGACTCGATAACCATACATTAGTGCCATTGTTTATGATAAAAAAAGTGATCATTACAGATAGGTGGACTTCGCTGGCATTGGTAATGTTAATAATGAGGAACTGGCCACTGAAGCTTTAGTTTTTTACATTGTTCCATTTACTAAAAAGTTTAAGATTCCCATTGCTTACTTTTTTGTAAACAAAATATCTGCATCTTTCCAACAACGGTTGTTATTAGCAGCAACTCAAAAGTTATTTGAAATAGATATTAATGTCAGATCTGTAACCTGTGGTAGTTGTGCTATTAATACTAAAACACTAACGTCGCTAGGATGCAACCTATCAACAGATAATACGGCGTCTTTCCTTAAAAACGCTTGTAATAACAGCAATATTTTTTATACTTAAGATCCTGGTCATGTCTTAAAACTTTTAAGAAATGCCTTTGGTGAAATATCTCATCATCAATAGGTGTTATTTCATTCACTTTTGTAAACAAATTGCATGATCTACAAGAAGAGCAAGATTAAAAATTCGCAAATAAATTATCTTCGTGTCATATTAATGTTCAACAAAAAAAATTAATGTTCACTTAGCTGCACAAACAATTAGTTCCAGTGTTGCAGATGCAATAGATTTTTTATGCCAAAGCGGTCATCCTGATTTTATTGATGGTGAAGATTAGTGTTTTAACAGATTGGAGAAAAACCGTTCTTAGTTTTTTTCCAAAAAAAACCCAAGTTTCTTTGTTTTTTTTTCTGGAAGGTCCAGATGAGAACCAAAACATGGAAAAATTAAAAAAATAAGTTTTTAAAGAACATATTAATTATATTGTCATTAAACAAAAAAAAAACAAGTTGAAGTAAAAAACTAGTCAGAATCGGAGGTATGGAACTTCTGTCTTTCGTAGCTCTCGTCCCAAGAAGTTTCATCTTCTGCCTCTAGACCATCATCTTGGTTATCAATATATAGTGCGATCAGTTGATTATCATCATTTTCTAATGATGTGGGTTCTATTTGCTGCTTTCGTCCAGTTGTTATTCTTCATCAGATAAGTAGAGGTTGCAACAAGTTTTTCCACCCTCTGACTTGTAAGTCTATTTCTTTTTTTTTAATGCATTTGTTCGAATTTTGACCAGTGTCTTTTCTGACCCTGATCAAGTAGGGATTAAAAGCAGGAGTCGAGTTACCACTGGTTGCAAGAATTGATTTGAACAAAGACCTTGCCACCATACTACTGGATTACAGACAACTTTTGTGAATATCTTTGCAACAGAACTTAAACCGTTGAGAAAGTTGTTTTAGAATGGTATTACAATCACTGCTATTAAGTAAAGTTGGAGAGTTTTGCAGCGTGTTTAATGTTTTCTGTTTTATATCCATCAAAACTTTTGAGACAAGCGATAGATTAGGCGAATCTCCTAAGATTTTTATTCCTCTGGCAATGGGTTTCAATAGTTCCTCAGCGATAGTAACGTCTTGCGAAAAAGCATTGTCAAGAATGTCGTTTCTCAGAGAATTATCTATTTTAGCGTTGTCTGAAATAACAGTCTCTTGAAGCGCAACTTTATTACTTTTTAAAGAGCTAAAATGAATTTCATCGCCAGCAAATCTAGTTAGGTTTGGCATCTTCAAAGATGCCGAATTATTACCATACTTCTCTATTTGTTTATTACGAAATACTGCAAGATTGACACGTTTTTTTTTTCTTATATTTTTTACATTTTTTGTTTTATTTCTTAAATGTGACAGGTGAGGAATTCTCATTACATCTTTTGACAACAAGCTAAGACTATGAGCCGCGCAACCGATAGTAAATATATGTGGAAATTTCGATTTTATAATGTTCCAAGTAACCTGCATATTAGTTCCATTATCTGTAACGACCAGCAAAACATTAGCGCTCCTGGCCAATATATTGCCCGGTTTCTCTATTGTTGCCGGGCGCTATTACTCTGTGGAACACAATACTAGGAGTAACTAGCGGGAAATTTACTATACCATCTCCTCGGATATTCGTCCAACCGTCTGACATAAGATATAAGGCACAGAGCACTTTGAATCTTTTCTTTTGCTAACTGCATAACTTGCGTGTATTCTGCTTTAAGCAGCGGTTCTCGAAGACTATGTAGGGTCGGTGGTTTGTAAAGTGGACGCAGAATATTGAAAGCTGCATTCCAGTAAGGATTTCCAGAAAAAAATTGAATGTGGCATCGGCATAAACTGTTCGAGCAAAAACTTGATCCGCCAGATCCTGCTCTTTTTTTGACATTTTATCTACAAATGACGTCGGTTTCATTTGGCCCGCACCAGTTTTATTCTTTTTGCTGCTGGAGACGTTTTCACTGCTAAAACTAGCCAAACCTGATGTGTCTGACGTAACGTTATTTTCATTGACCGTTCTTTCTAATTAATCCACTTCCACCATATCCGCATCACCGTCCGGATCATAACTGTCAAAGTCACACCCCCCCTCCCTCCTCGCCAAGACACCAAACAACATCACTCTAGTGTATTATATAACTAAAGCATAAAAATTAAATATTTCTTATAAAGCAACTCTTCAGATTGGCTTAGAATATGTAACTTACCTAGAGCCTTGTTCTGATAACAAAAAACAACATATATACAATATCACAATGCTTTAAATTCGCTGAGAAAAATATACAAACGTGACGCTTTTTGACAGTAAGAGCGGTACTATAGAACTAGAATCTATTGTCCAAAAATAGACCAAGTCTTTGCTCTATTTCTAACATTTTAATAATTTTACATAAAAATTACATTTTTACTATTTTTTTTTTGCACAACAAAAAGTATTTTTTTCCGAATTGAACCGGGTTTTTTCCGAAAAAAAAACGGTTTTTTTAGTGGTTTTCTTCCATAAATGAAAAAAAAACTGTTTTTTTAAAACACTATTGAAGATACTGTTGAATTCATAAGCATTGACAGAATCTTTGATGTTATGAATACTAGAAGTATATCCGCAAACGGATATAAATCACCAATGTATTTAAAAAATTGACATTACTGGTTAAACATTTTTAACGACTCTAAAACTTATATTAAATTTATAAGCAATGGTGTTGAAATTGTACACCACCGAAGAAAAACATTTGCAATAGGGTTTCTTATGAATATAATTAGTTTTGAAAATCTGGCAAGACAACTTCTAGAGGTTAAAGAATATCCTCTATCTATCTTTTAACATATAAATGTTTCCAAGAATTGAATTTTGCATGTATCCGATCCCGTGGGGGTTGAAATGACAATCCGAATGCACTCCAATTGAAACGGGCTGTACGCAAGTTATTATTTAATAATAGTGTTCAACTTGGAATTAATTCTAACTGCCTAGAAAATGATTTTAATGTTACCGCAATTTTTCAAAGTCTAGTGGCTAAAAATACTGCAATGCATAGTATTGATACAAATGACACAGATGAGGAGTTGCGCAATTTAATTTCTGTTGTATAGATAGAACACTTTTGACCTCTTTTCTGGAAAATGTATTATATAGCTGGATTTATTGTTATTTCAAAAGAATACTTGTGTACATTGTAAACAAAAAATGTTGTTAACAGAAATTAATGAAGACCATAATTATTCCATGACATTAAATAATTTTACTAGTTTTACAAAATTTGTTAATCAAGGCAAGTTATATTTTCCGAGTTGTTTAGAGCTGAAGTAAATATGCAGTATTTGGGTAAAGATAATTTCAGACAAAGACAGATATTAGTGATGCAAAATTTTATTAATAATAACACATGCTAGGGAAAAAACCCTTAACTTTTTAGGTGATAAAGCTACTAATAGGCATAAATTACATTTAAGTATTCTATTTTATCATGTTCAATCAAATGCACCAAAGTATATACAAACTATCACTGATTCACATGCCCTGCGACTATCATATCAATATAAAAATCATACTTATACATATAAATACTTAATTAAGTAAATAAAATACTATTTTTTTTTTAAATGTATTTTGTCATAAAATATGTAAATAACGTAACATTATTCCATAAAAAATATATACAAAATAAATAGTGCTTTTTTCTGAAATATCAATAGATTACGGCACACCTGCCGAACTATTACCTGCCTGCCCATAATCACCGTTTTTATGAACGAGCGAGACGACATCCCATCCGCCAGCAGCGGCACTATTCTAACAGAGCAGCTCAAAATTATAACATGGCGTGCGCGTCCAGTAGGTATCGTATTCATTTCAAGATTTAAACTAGACGAACAATAATAAAACACACATGCAGTAATGAAGCTAAGAAAAGCTTGATGATAATTTTAATTCAATTAACTTCTGCTTTAAAATATTTTTTGGCACATTAATTTCTTTAATGTTAAAGTTTATTGTAGTTCGACGAATCTTTGCTGTCGACTACTGTAACTCTTTATTTTTATTTTAAGTAAAAAGTTGGGTTGTTGCGTTGCATAATAAAGAATAATACGAAATAGAATGTTTAAGTAAGAAACAAGGGGACGGGAGCCCAATCCTAGTAAATTACACCACTCGATGAGTGTCTGACGACACCCAAGCCACCACGAATCTATAAGTTAATTTTAATCAACATTTCTCTCACCGACTTAATCAATATGCTTCATCAAATTCACGAGACAAAAACTGTAGCATTAACATATTCTAACATATACAGTAACACACCACAGGGAAAATTAAAGATCATTGGCAACATTGTATATAAAACGGAATAGCAAAACAACATGCCCTCTCGAACAAATACCAACCAAAACTTATTTTATAATTTCGACATTTCGAAGAACAACAAGTAAATAAACAAATAGATTATGTATGCAAACAAATGCACGTCTGGAATCTCAATAGCGGCTTTCTAATTTAACAACTAACTGTGAATTTAAGTTTAATAATGAAACTGCTTTTTTTGCTATACAGAATAATAACTGAATAACACCATTTCGATGGGGTGATGCCGCAAAATCCATACATCTAACATACGGTGTAACTTCGGTAAACCACGATGCATATCGATCTCAAGTTACTACATTTTGTATGTAAACTGTATCCTATGAGTACCTATCAATTTATTTAAGTAAATGAGTGAAAGCTATGTTCTTGTTTTTGATTCTCGTGTCCTTAACTAATATAACCTAAGATTATCAATTTAAGAAAATGGCTGGATTTAAAGCTTTGTTATTGTTGTTTTTGATTCTCGTGTTCTTAAAAACTAAGTTAAAAAAAATCGGCAAATTTCCTTTACCAGAAACTTCCCTCGTTATAAATCTTTCCCTTTATTAAGAATACAGAAGTGTGACCGAATTTAGTTCGGTACATAATCATTTAGTAACACATATTTTTTTCTACTGGACGCTATTTTGGATTCCTAGCAAAATCTTACAAGTTTCTACCTATGCCACACTTGATTTTTAGGCATAATTTAACATTAAATTGAATATGTAAGTAGTTTTTATAGTGATATATCGCCATTTTCTTCCGTCATGTTGAATTCGTACCAGTTTATCTTTATATCACTTAATTTTTCTGCAAAATTTAGAACAGAATGAAGATTTTTTTTGCGTTGATTAAGAAGATTCAATAAGATTTTTTACGTTGATTTTTTAAACAATTTCATTTGGCCACCATTTTGTTTCGCCATCTTGAATACCTACCACAAATTTACAATTTGATCTCTTCAGGGTGTCCCAAACTGATTTAGCTGAGCTCTAGTTTCCAAACCGTTTGAGATAATTAGTTGGAATAAAAACTAGAATTTGTAGCTATGAGGATACTTTAAAATGACTTCGAAGAAAAATGTTCGCAAAAAATTCGACCCTAACCTTAAAATTTTAAACGACACCATGTATATTTTTTTATATAATTGTGTAGGATTGTAAATTCCCTATTCATTGCTTTTTTCCGATTGAAATGCGGTTAAGAAACAGCTTAGAAAATTAACATTTTATCTTCCTATCAAGTTAGCCATGGGGTAAATTAAAAATCCGCTTAAAAGAAAAGAAAACAATATCAAGTTAGCCATGATTCGATAAAACAAAAACAAAACATTTTTGACACTTGGCATTTTAACACGAAATTGACAGGAATAATAAAGAACTTCACTTGCACTCTCCTTTAGTTCAATTTGACAAGTTTGTTTACTGCAGAAAAATACGTTGATATGATTCTAATTTACGGTGAGTGCTTAAAAAATAAAAGAAGAGTATATCGCATTCGTTTTCCTAATCGTCCAACGCCAAATGAAAATACATTTGTGAACGTAGAACGCATCCTGAGGCAGGGACATTTCCCGACTGGGAATCGCAATAATTCCAGAAGATCTGTACGTTATGAAGAAAATGTTATAAATGTTTTAGCATATGTACATTTCAATCCTCATGTGTCAATTCGGAAACTCTCTGAAGAACTTAATATAACAAGAAGTTCTGTTGAGCGTATTTTACAACTGACAGACGCCTGCAATGTATTGCAAGCATATTAGTTAAAATTGAAGACGATCTGAAGACGATCCAGCCTTTTTAGCTAAAATATTGTAGGGTGATGAAGCCAAGTTCCCCAATAATGGTCTCATTAACAGGCATAATTCCAATTATTGGTCTCCAGTTAATCCACATTGGGTAATGGAGACTGGATTTCAACGCATCAATGTTTGGTGTTGATTATTTATTGGAAGGATCATTGGACCCTATTTTTATGAAGAGACTTTAACAGGAGAAAGGTACCTGCACTTTCTACAACACGTTTTACCCCAAATTTTTAGAAGAAATTCCGTTGGCTGAAAGAAAACAAATGTGGTGGCAGCAAGATGGAGCACCTGCTCATAATGCTCACATAGTTACTGCACGTTCGCCTGATCTTTCCCCCTTAGATTTTTTTCTTGTGGGGAACCTTAAAAGATGTAATATATTTAAGTAAATCCAATGACGTAAAGGACCTGAAGAATAAAATTAGAAATGCCTGTCGCAGAATATCGCCACAAATGATAATTGCTACATGTACGCGAAACCTTTTGACAAGATTTGAAGCTTGCGTTGCCGCTGAAGGTTTACAATTTGAACCTTTATTACCGTAGATAATCTGTAAAATATAAAAAAATACATTATAATTTTCTTGTTTTGTTTTAACCAGATTTTTAATTTACCCCATGGCTAACTTGATCGGAAGATAAAATGTTAATTTTTTAAGCTATTTCTTAACCGATTTTGAATCGGTAAAAAGTGCTGAATAGGGAATTTACAATCCTACAAAATTATATAAAAAATATACAGGGTATCGTTTGGGACGATTTTTTTTCAAACATTTTTCTTCGAAGTCATTTTAAAGTATCCTCATAGCTACACATTCTAGTTTTTATTCCAACTAAATATCTCAAACGGTTTGGGAACTAGAGCCTGGCTAAATCAGTTTGGGACACTCTTTATACCTCACTGAATGCTTGCAGAAAATTTGAAAATTTTGAAAATAATCTAAGGACCTAAGTAGTTCTTTCAGGCTGATTTTTTTAAATATTTTATTAGCCCCCATTTGGTTTTCTATATTGGATTCATACCAAAAGGTTACCAGTTCATTCCTATAAAACACTTGAGTTTTGTGCAAAATTTGAGGTAAATTGGATTAGTTTTTTTCAGTAATACATTTTTAACGTTTCATTAGGCTGCCATCTTGTAGCGCCATATTGGATTTTTATCAAAATATTACCAGGTCATCCCTATATGATCATTAATTTTTGAGCAAAATTTGAAGTCGATCGGGTAGTAGTTTTTAAGCTATGCCGCGAACTGACAGACTGACGGAATTGATAAAACATAATATTTGGCATTTAGGAATGCTAAAACATGAAGATATGTTAAGAGGCTGATTTTTTCACGGTTACAAACATTTTATTTGGCCGTCATTTTGTTCCGCCATTATACCACAATTATACCAGTTCATCCCTATACTACAAATTAAATGCAGAAAATTTGAAATCAATCCATTAAGTAGTTTCTTGAAGCATAATTTTTAAATATTTTACTAAGCCGCAATTGTGTTTCGCCATCTTGAATTCGTACCAAATTTTTACCAGTTAATTCCTATATAGTACTTAATTTTTGTGATTTGAGGGAAACTGGATAAGAAGCTATTTAGTAAAAATTTCCTACTGGATTTTTCCCAAAATACTAACTAAACTCTTAATTTTTGACTAAAATTTGAAGTCAATAGAGTAAGTAGTGTTTTAGCTATGCCGCGAACAGACAGACTAACGGAATTGAGAAAACATATTTTTCGGCATCTAGAACCCTGACGTAAAGATCTGAAAAAATCTCGGGGGGTGATTTTTTCACGATTACGAGCGAAGTAAATAAGTCATTTTTTACAATCGATGTTTAAATGTGATGTCAGAACAGTTCATAATTACCCCGATTTATTAATTGAAGTAAGAAATGAAAAGCCAAAAAGTGAGAACGAAGCTTTATACATTTAACATACAGGTACATTGTGACCATTCCCCACTCTGTAGACAAAGAACAAAATAAGTGAATACAAAAAACAAAAATTCATTTTACCAGTAACACCTAATCTGAATAAAAAGTTTTATGTAAGTTGAACTAAATGTTAATTAATTTTATCTTATAAAACGGAGCAAATTTATTAAAGATAAGGTATAAATTTGTTCCTAATTCCTTCTTTTATATTATTATAAATTTAAATCGGCAAAGCAACTATCAACAAATTGCCTTCAATTTATTATATCGCATTAGTATTTATTTCGTCTGATAAATGTTGTTCATGTAACAAGATTTAGCTCCAATTTTAATTTTAGTGTTAAGAACTCATCCTTCTATGGGTTGTTTTTAATCATGTAGCTTGTATCAACCAATTAAAATGCTTTTCGTAAGGCCAAATAAAAGATCGATAAATTTCCTTTACCAGAACTTCCCTCCTTACGAATCTTTCCTTTTATTAGGAATAGCGAACTCTGATCCAATTTAGTTCAGTACAAAGTCATTTAGTAACACATATATACTATCTCTTCAAACATTTCTCCATTTTGTTCCACTATACTGGATTCCTACCAATATTTTACCAATTTCTACCTATGCCACACTTGATGTTTGGGCACAATTGAAAATAAATTCAATAAGTAGTTTTTCAATTGACCCACACCGCCACTTTGTTAGGTCATGTTGAATTCCTACCAGTTTATCCCTTAATTTGAAGTAAATTGGATAATCAGTTTTCTTAGTAATAATTTTTTTCAACGTGTCACTAGGCCGCCATCTTGTTCATTGGATTTTTACCAAAATATTACCAGGTCATCCCCATACGATTCTGAATTTTTGACTAAAATTTTAAGCTAACGCCGTGAACTAACAAACAAACCGACGGAATTGATAAGACATATTTTCTAATATGTAAAACCTGAGATGGTGATTTTTTCACGATTACAAACATTTTATTTGGCCGCCATTTTGTTCCACCATCCTGAATTAGTATCACAGTTTTACTACCTAGTTCATCTCTATACCACAATTAGTTATGGCACATAATTTGAAATCAGTTCATTGAGTAGTTTTTACAGACTGAATTTTTAAATATTTTACTAAGCCGCCATTTTGTTCTGTACTGGTTTTGAACCAAAATTTTACCAGTTGATTCCTACATAATACTTGATTTTTATGCAAAATTTGAGATAAATTGGATAAGCAGTTTTTTAACATTTCACTAGGCCGTCATTTTGTTTTGCCATATTGGATTTTTAACAAAATGTTACAAGGTCATCACCATATGATCCTTAATTTTTGACCAAAATTTCAAGGCAACAGTCAGGCAGACAAAATTGTTGAAATAAAAACATGTTTTTCGGCATCTAACGGCCCTGAAACGTAATTATAATACTTCTCTTTTACGAGGGAAATAATTAATTCTGATATTAAAGTTTGTTACGTGAACCAAAAGTTAAATGAATGCGCTCCGTCGTCCATCAGAAATTAAAAATTGTAAGGGTAAGCGTGCACTAGCCAAGGCCGAACAACCCTTACACACAACCTGAATCGCATTTTTTAAGCATCAGTACGGGCAAGAGTCCTGGGTACATAAAGCAGAATGCAATCCGTCTCGGTCATTGGGAGCTGATTGACTATGACCAAGCGCTCGTGCGTTTTGCCAAATATGTCTAAAATTATGTCCACTATGCCATCAGCGTTATTGTTTTTCAGATATATTCAAAACGCTGCGCATCGTGTAGTAAGTTAAACAACGAAACATAGCTAAGCGTTTAGCTATATTTTCTGTGGTTATACTAAAACGCGGTGGATTTTCCTGTCTTATGTGTTCCAAAGAAACAATACATATGCAGTTATGGAGTCGCATATTATTCAATTTCAACCCCAAATGAGCTACAAAATAAAAAAATCGGTAAATTTCCTTTACCCGGAACTTCCCTTAAGAATATTTCCTTTCATTAATAATAGATAGGGGTAACTAAATTCGTTCCGCACATACTCATTTAGTATACTGTCGTTTCAAACATTTTTCTTGAACGCCATTTTATTCCACCACATGGGAATCGTACCAATATTTTACACGTTTGTACCTATTCCACGCTAATTTCTTGGGCATAACTTTGAATAAATTGATTTTTTTACACAGATTTTTTAAGACCGCCATTTTGTATATAGTCATTTTGAATTCGTACCAGTTAATCCTTGTATCATATTCAATTTTGCTGCAAGATATTAAGTCAATTGAATAAGATTTTCTTAACATTTTATTTGGCCGCGATTTTGTTTCTCCGTCTTGAATTCGTACAATTTTACCAGTTAGTCTCTATTTCACGCTTAATATATGTCCGCCATTTTGTTGTGCTGTCTTAGATTTATACTTAAATATTATAGGTTAATTCCTTGGTGTTTGTGCAAAATTTGAGATGAATTGGATAATTTGTTTTTTAGTAATACTTTTTTTAACATTTGACTAGGCCGCCATTTTGTTCCGTCATATTGGATTTTTACCAAAATAATAGCAGGTCATCCCCATATGACCCTTAATTTTTGACCAAAATTTGAAGTCAATCGGGTAAGTAGTTTTTTAGCTATGCCACGAACAGACCGACAGACAGCCAGACAAACAGATTTTGTCTTTTGTGCAGATTCGACCGAAAATCAGTATCTGAGAATATTAAAATAATTAGTGTTAGTCAAAATTTAGAAATCTAAAATGGCGGATTAATTTAATCATTTGTGCAGATTCGAGTTTAATTTATTGATTCATATTTAAGAAAGTGTAAATTATAAATTTTTAGTCAATGTTTAGAAATATTAAACTGGCGGCGTCAATATTGCGGATGAATTTTGTCATTCCAATGTGTACCGAAATACTACCACATAAAAACGAAACTTGACATCTAATGTTCGAAAGAATGCACCACATGCAAAATCACATGGCGAAGGTCATTAATGTATTTTATGATCTACGTTTATAACATATAGTAAAAGGGAAATCCACTCACTGACTGATATAAAATCTCCTCAACTTAATGGGTTTTTAAGAGTTCCTTTGTCAAGGACTTTCAAAAATAATTACCTAAAATCAAATTTTTGGGTTTTTTTGAAATCCCATCCTTAAAGTGTGAAAAGGCGTGAATTGAGATTTTCTTTTTTTTTCAATATCTCTTCAATTAAATCAGTTTTTAAAACTATTCTTTCATCAATGGATTTCCAAAAATAATAAAAAGGTTTCTAGATTTTTTCAAATTCAACCGTTAAAGTGGTGAGAAGGGGGGCTTATGTTTTTACTTTTTTAACAATATTTTTTTAACTAAACGGGTTTTTAATACAATTCTTTCGTCTATGGTTTACAAAAACATTGCTCTAAAAATCGGTAAATTTTACCTTACCCTCGTTATGAATCTTTCCTTTTATTAAGAATAGTAAAGTGTGGCACAATTTAGTAACACATATAGACTGTTTTTTAAAACAGTTTTATTCGTCGCCATTTTGTTTGATCATATTGGATTCCTACCAATGTTTTACCAGTTTCTACCTATGCCACATTTTTGGGCATAATTTAAAATAAATTCAATAAGTAGTTTTTATATTAACACACACTGCCATTTTGTTACGTCATATTGAATTCGTACCAGTTTATCCCTATATCACATTTCATTTTTATGCAAATTTTAAAGTCAATTGAATAGGACTTTTTTACGTTGATAGGACGCTCAAACGTGAAGATATGGAAAACCTCAGAAGGCGATTTTTCCACGATTACAAATATTTTATTTAGCCGCCATTTTGTTCCGCCATCTTGAATTTGAACTACAGTTTTGCTAGTTCATCTGTATACAACATTTATTGATGGCACACCATTTGAAATCAGGTTTTTAAGTAGTTTCCAGGCTGAATTATTAAATATGTTACTAAGCCGCCATTTTGTTCCACCATCTTGGATTCGCACCAAAATTTTTCCAGTTAATTCCTACATAATACTTGATTTTTGTGTAAAATTTCAAATAAAGTTTCTTAGTAATATTTTTTTTAACATTTCACTAGGCCGCCATTTTGTCTTGCCACACTGGATTATTACCAAAATGTTACCAGGTCATATTTTCATTTTTGACCAGCATTTGAAGTCAATCTTACCTTTTACGAGGGAAGTAAAAAGCTGCTTCTGTATTTCTCGAAAATCCGCCCTTAAAGGGGTAAAATGCGTTTTTATTTTATTTACAGTATTTCTTCAACTAAATGAGATTTTACAAGGATTTTTTCATCAACAGTTTATAAAAATAAGAACTTGTGTACCTGGATACGTAAAACGAACCTTAACAGAAGCCTTTATATACTGACGTGTTTACATGAAATCTTTATATTAAATCGTTATGTAAAAACGAACCGCACAGAATTATCTCAAGAAAGAGAGGTCATTTATACATTCTTTTGTTTAACCGAAGTATTTAATAAAAACTAGGTTAAGTTGGTTGAGGTTTTAATCACTAAAATGAACTATTGGTTTGATTTTGATAAGTTTGAGGCAGTATGCGTGAGAGTTGATTTCGATTTAGGCTAAGTTGCTTGAGGTGATTGCAGATCTGGCAAAGCCATATTTAATCACTAAAATGGTCTATTGGCCTCAAGTTTGAGGCAGAGTGCGCGAGAGTGAATTAGCTAGTTATAATAAATAACTATCCAAACTAAAATTGTTCTTAAAAAGGTTTTTTTTATGTTAACTATTGAAACTATAGTAAGTACATTAGTCAAAATGTTGAGATGTATGATTTCTTAAAATATATGTTGCAAAATAGCCAAAAATTGCTTTTAAAAATCTGAACACGACAACCTCACTAATTAAAAAAAAAGTAATAATGGCGATGGAAGAGAAAAAAAAATAAAAATTATAAATATTAAACTGGAGGTATAAAGCCGGCTGAATGTTTTCCAATTCGTATCCGCACGACGCAAACTGCAAAATCAACACACAACCAACAACTCCGGAGAAGCAAATGCGCAGTTGTATTTTTCCTAGCTTGAAAAAAGCATAATAATACCACGCCTGTAAATAGAAGTCAAATCCACCGAGCTTCGCTAAACTCGCGCTTGGAAATTGATATTTTGTCTTCGAAAATGAGGGCAATACGTTGTTGTCAAGTTTTGCTATTTTTAGCGCTTTGAGTTACGAAAAAGGAATACTTGGCGGTTTCACAACTTCAGAAAAAAAATATAAGTTCGATCCATTCGATAAAGAAGAAAACTCAAAATTAGGAATTTGGAAAAAATAGTAGTGGCGTCGTAGTAAAAAGATCCGAGGGTAACCTTAAAAAATCACGTCATAGAATAAACAGTGTTCCAAATTTAATTTAGAATTCCTTCAAAAAAACCAATGTAAAAAACATAAAAAAAAAACTAAAAAAATATCAACATCTTATCACACTGTATCTCGAAAATGAAACGTCTTTCTTATACGTATGAGATAAATTACCTCCCCGTAAGAACGAAAATATTTTGCAGTTGTACTTTTTTCGAAAAGGCATAATCTAGTTCACAAAGTCAAAATGGTGCTAATTCCTGCTACTGTTAGTAAAATACAAGTAAGGCAAGAAATAAAGATTTAAAAAAGGGAATTTAGTTTTTTGCAAATAGCTCGGAAACTATTAACATTTAAGAAATTTTAACAATGGGTTCTTAAAGAGAAAGAAATTTCCAATTAAAAAGTCCTAACTCAAAAAAAAAAACACCCCGCAAATTTTTCTTTAACTTATTTACTAACATTAGTCCGGGAATAAATACAGTGTTCAAAATTTAATTTAGAAATAAAAAAACTAAAAAATATTTTGCAGTTGTGTTTTTTTCGAAAAGATATAATCTAGTTCACAAACTCAAAATGGTGCTAATTCCTGCTACTGTTAGTAAAATATGAGTGAGGATTCGAAATCATGTCTAGAAAAATGCTCTAAAGTTTAAAAAAAAAGGAGTTTAGTTTTTTTTGCGAATAACTCGGAAACTATTAACATTTAAGAAATTTTAACAATGGATTCTTAAAGAGGAAGAAATTTCCAATGAAAAAGTACTAACTTCCAGAACTCTATCCCTATTATTAATAATTTTAATTTAATGTGGAAAACAGAACTCCGCACGGCGACGGCTGGGCTGTTACGATACCTTTAACACCGACCGTAACAGGTAAAATACCTTTTTGTACTATTAATTATTTTAAATTGTATTAAAAATTATAATGTCATCTAGACACTTGTAGGAACAATATCCCTCTGAAAAAAAAATTCACTGCTTTTTACTTAAAATGATATTTAACATTTTTTTAAAAGTTTTTTTTAAAGTCGGGACTTTATTATTGGAAATTATTTCCTCTTTAAGAACACTTTTTTTAAATTTTTTAAATGCTAATAGTTTCCGAGTTATTTGGAGAAAAACTAAACTCCTTTTTACTTCCCTCGTAAAAGGGAAGTACTGTAATTGTGAAAAAATCACCCTCCGAGATTTTTTCAGATCTTCACGTTTCAGGGTCGCTAGATACCGAAAAATATGTTTTCGGCCTGTCTGTACCCGATTGACTTCAAATTTTGGTCAAAAAAAGGGTCATATTTATCTCAAATTTTGCACGAATATCAAACATTATGTTGCCATCAACTGGTAGCATTTTGGTACGAATCGAAGTGGCGGAATAAAATGGCGGCTTAATAAAATATTTAAAAATTCAGCCTGTAAAACTACTTAATGAATTCATTGCAAATTGTGTTCAATAACTAATTGTAAAATTGTGGTTTTTATTCAAGATGGGCGAACAAAATAACGGCTAAATAAAATATTTGTAATCGTGAAAAAATCACCCTATCAGGTTTTACATATCTAATATGAGAAGTAAAACAAATATGTTTTATCAAATCCGTGGCCCCGTCTGTCTGTCAGTTCGCGGCATAGCTTAAAAATTACTTCCCCGATTGACTTGAAATTTTGGTCAAAAATTAAGGGTCATATGGAGATGATTTTGTAATATTTTGGTAAAAATCCAATTTGGCGAAACAAAATGACCACCCAGTAAAATGTTAAAAAAACTATTACTAAAAAACGACTTATCAATTTATCTCAGATTTTGCACAAACATCAAGTACAAGGTTGCAATCAACTGGTAAAATTTTGGTGCGAATCCAAGCTGGCAGAACAAAATAGCAACATAATAATAAAATATTTAAAAATTCAGTCTGAAAAAACTACTTAATGGATTGATTTCAAATTGTGTGCCATAACTAGTTGTGGTATAGGGATCAACTAGTAATCGTGAGATAATCACCCTCTCAGATTTTACATATATTCACATTTTAGTTTAGTGTCAATAAATGGCAAAAAATATGTTTTATTAATTCCGTTGGTCCACCTGTCGGTCAGTTCGCGGCATAGCTTAAAAACTACTTACCAGATTGACTTCAAAATTTAAGAAAAAATTAAGGGTCATATGTTAAAAAAATTACTACTAAAAAAACTAATTATTCAATTTACCTCAAATTTTGCACAAAAAATAAGAAAGTACTGGTAACATTTTAATATGAATAGAATATATCAAAACAAAATAGTGGCCTAATCAAATATTTATTAAGTGTGATATAAAGATAAACTGGTAAAGTTGTGGTACGAATTTAAGATGGGCAAACAAAATGGCGGCCAAATTCGAAGAAAAAATAACTGTGAGAAAACTAAATGATAATCCCAGTACAATTCCTTTAAAATTAGGGTCTGTGAAAGTGTAGCAGTATACATATACTCTATTTCCTTATTACGACCTTAATAGAATTATTCTAGCAATAAGCTTAGTTTAAATTACAAGAATTCATTAATTTATCAATTAAATTATCGATATAATCTTACAAGACAGAAAACTCAATAGCTTTCTCTCGGATAAAAGTTATATATTCAAGCATAATAAAAACTGAAGATCTTTATGTTGAATTACTTAGGATTCAAGATTAAATTGGCTGAAAATATGTCAATATTTTGTAGAAATAACTTCAGAAAACACCCATATAAGAAAATTTATAAAGTTTATTTTCATGTTCTTAATAATAAAATCAATCATCTTTTGCAAATTCTAATAACATATTCAGAAACCTTTGACTATTTTTGACTATTTTTAAAATATCGACGTAAAAAATCTTGTCAATTGACTCTAAATCTTGCCGAAAAATTAGAATGGAAAAATGGAATAAACTGGTACGAATTCAACATGACGTAACAAAATGGCGGTATGCGTCAATATAAAAACTACTTATTGAATTTATTTTAAGCCAAGTGTGGCACTGGTAAAACATTGGTAAGAGCCCAATAAAAATATTTGAAAAGACAGTAGGAATCAAGGAATCAATCAAAGTATTTATTCATGCTTTTACAAAATGTTTGCACATGTCAATATGATACTAAGCCTAAAAAAAAAGAAATATATAATGCCTGTACTTAATTAAGATTATAATACAGCAAATGTCAAACAGAAAATAGCTAAAATTACCTTAAAATAAACAGACAGTTCAGAGAACAGAAATAAACACAATAAAATTAAACAAGATTACAATAAGACTACTTCACAAAACAAAATGTCACAATAAACTAGCTAAAATGTGTGTGGTTAAAATTAAAAGTATAAAATTCATCAAGGGTGTAAAATGCTGGGTCTAAAAGAAAACACTTAATCTTATTATTATTATAATATTATTATGTAACACATATATACTGTGACTACGTACTGAACTAAATTGGGTCACACTTCACTATTCCTAACAAACTGAAAAAAATGAGGGAAGTTCCAGGTAATAACTTTTGAAACTGTTTATACGCAGGTTTGACACTTTGACACATTTTTCTAGATGTCATTCCAAATCCAAGAAATATCAATTTTTACTTGCAGCAGCAAGAATTAATACCACATTCGGTGTGCAGCCTGGTGGGTCAGTGGTAGTGTGCTTCCATTGCATTGCAAAGGATGTGTTCAAATCCCGGTTCAGGCAATGACTTTTTTTAGTTTTTTTTTAAAACAAAACATATAATTTTGTATGTTAGTAGTGTTTTAAAACTCAGATTACGTTTTGGTTAGCCCTGGTTAGGCCTTTTTTTAAAGTAACGTAAAAAAGTGTATCTATATTAAAACAAGGATTTTTTTAACAAGTGACTTATCTCTAACTACTAACTTGCTACCTACCAATATCAACGAAATATCAATAAGCAAACGCCATGCTTTTTTCGAGGTAGCTAACCTTATATTAGTAATTGCAATAATTAGTAGTAAATACTATAAAATTTTAAATTAGTTCTAAAAAATTGTAGATATCTTTTTATAATTTGATACTAAGTGTTTTTTAAATTATTTGTGAAGGAAAGCTTTATAAGTACAAAAAAAAATAAAGGAATGACCAATTTTTGAAAAAACCTACTATGAGAGGCAAAACGTCAATTTAACTCCATTTTTTTGATTTTGCAAATAAACCTATACCCAATATATATTTATATATATATATATATATATATATATAGTAGTATTTCTTTATGCATTACTTACTTACTGTTTATTGTATTTTTTTTGTGGCTACATGACGCCATTTTTTTTTTACTCTAATGTACGTTTTTTTTAATTGACTTATTACTTACATGTAATTTTAACCTACTTCATTGGTGTAATGAGATATTATTATAGTTTAGATTTGTACACTAATCTTATCTATTTAATTTATAATGAAGTATTTCTCAAAGGTAATATACTAGGGCACAAACAGGATGAAATCCTGGTAGGTCCAAAAAAAAACCCTGGTGACAAAAAAAGGTAATCCATTTTGTGTAACTATCATAAATAATGAAATCCAAGTGAGGGGGCAAAATTATAATAACTATATATATAATTATAATAACTATTAAGAAATGAAGGCTTTCGCTCTTCATTTCTTTCTTTAAAGTTCTTGTTCAAATTACAAAACTCACCTTCCCCTATACCCATCCTCATTTACTATTTCGATTGCATTCGTGTTTTTATTACATTGAAGGCTACAGTGCATCAGAAATTAATATATTAAGTATTAAGTAAAAAAAAAACATATTTATAATTGTCTGATAGATTTCAAAGCCAATAATTGTAATGTATAATGCTTATGAAGATGTTTCAACCTTCTGTAAACAGGTATTTTTACAAAATACCTGAACTTATCCTTTTTTTAAACTGTTTTATGATTAGTCCTGAATTATTGCTGTTTAATTTTCAGCTATCAAGGAATATTCCTACAAAGGATGAAAAAATATGTTTTTCTTATCTTGCTAAAGTTTAAGGTCACATTGACTTTGCTAATAACATATGTAAATAAAGAAAAGGTAATGTCTAATTTGGTGGAATCAGATAAAGAAATGCCAATCAGAGGTTCTGTATGTATATTGCCTAGTGATTTTACACATTCTACATTGATGTAGAAAACAGTATTCTAGATATAACATAATCGTGCATGCAGGGAAATTTATTATCCATTTTATTTAGGTAATAAATATGATATATTACAGGGAATATGCAAATAAAACAAAAGACATAAGCATAAAAATGAAATTTAAATCAAGAGAAACAAACAAAACATACCTATATAAATATAATACTAAATAGGTACAATAATCTTATCTACCATCAAACATAAAGCTGGTGAGATTCTGGCTGGGTGGCATATTTAGATATTACTTTGGCTATTCTAGTTGCTCGTCAAGTAAGAGGGAACTTGAAAATTAAAATACTCCAATATCTCTGAACATTAAGGACTTTGTGACCAAAGACCAGAGCACACTGCACAGGAAATTTTTAAGTCTAAGAGGTCAATTAACTTTGCAGCCATTGTAATGAAAGTTTGAAATGTCTGTAACTGCTCAAGCTTTTAATGTGTGTGTTGTATCCAGGAGACCAAATAACAGAGCAGTACTCTAGACTGCTTCTCACTAATGCTTAAAGATTTGAGTATCTCAATGTCTTTGCTCCTGATGTTATTCCTCTGTTCTAAGTGTGCACTTTTTGGATCCTGAGCCTGTAGTCAACGTAGTCTAATAATAGTATTCATACATTTAGTCACAGCTAATTTTAGAATTACAATAGTCAAACAACTTTCAATACATCATTAAAAATATAGATGAAAAAATAATATTAATACATTTAAATAAACAATAGGATATCACATAAAATCAAATATTTATTAATACTTTACACAAATGTTTGTACAGGTCATATTGTAGCAATTATGATAATCAAATAGAATATAATATATAATGCAAAGTAATAAAGACATAAAATATATTTGACAGAAAATAAACCCCCTAATCCCTCCTTATATACCCCACTGTTCCCGACATAATTTTTAATCCAAAGTTAAAAACTAAAGGTGGGTTTATACAGAAAATAAAATAAGGAGATCCATGCACATTGCATCTTGGAACATGTGGTACTAACAATTTCACTGAATATTTTTGAATTTAGATAAGTTGTGTGTATTTTTAAATTAAAGATGTGTTAAAAAAGTTAATCCAATACGTATAGCAGTTTTGAATAGCTGGCAAAAAACTGTTGTGCTACTGGAATTTACAACAATTGTTCTTATGTCTTATTTAATTTCTATTTTCTGTACAAACCACCTCCAAATCTATTTCTTATTTTATTTTATATTATTTTATTTCCTGTACCCGCCTTATAAGGCTTTATGTATTTCCAAAACACAATAGTATTTAATAGTTATACGTAAAAATCTGGAAGTCTTACGGGCAATCTTACTTATCACTGCATTAAATATAATGAAAAAAAAAAGCAGAGTGTATTCCAATATTCGATTAATGTGATGGATCAGTACCAATCACTACTCGAAATATAAAGTAAAAAACAATTCATTTTATGCAATTATAGGTAATAATGTATGGTTCAATCCAAAAAAACGAAACTTTTATATTGAGACATCAACATATATTTTATTAAAATTTGTTATCAAATATTAAATTTCGTCTGGTTGTAGAACTACTGGATCTACACTTCTTGAAAATGTATCTTGTGCAGTGATATACGTAGAACAAAACCAATTACTTAAAATCTTTTATTTGTACTTACCTCTTGGATTATAGTCTTTTAGATATAAAATTCGCAAAGATATCACTTTAATTACACAAAATTTAATATAAACGTACGTCAATCTCACAAAACGACGCCATTTTAATTATAAATATTATTCCTTTTTTTTTATTAAAGCAGTGCTGCCAATTCAAGAGTAGGTAATAAATTAAGCCTAGTCCTGAAGGTAGATCCCCATGTAGGAAAAACGCGGATAGCGCAATTACGCAGATTTTGACGGAACATCCCATTAGTGTTACGAAAACCACAATATTTACCTCACCTGAGTGTATATTACCAAAAATATATGAAAGCCTAGTTATTTACTAATATTTTTTCAAGATCGTTTGTTATTCCTTATCGTAATCTTCATGCTAATATTTTTCAAATCCGGTTTTATTAAAAAAAAATTGAAATAGTCGTACGCCTGAACGGGGAACCTGATACACATCTGTTGAATCCGAAGCCAACAATCCTACCGCTGCGCTGAGTCAGCAAGGTCACATTGTCAAACTTGACAAAACTTTTTTGTACGCCGCCAAAATATACCTAGGTTTTGGCGTAAGGCCGCGAGGGGCCCTTATGTAGGAACTTTTACTTCCGTAACCACGTGTTGTGTTTGTGTTTATTTTCTTGGGACGCTAATATTTCACAAAATTTTTCAAACTTGGTTTGAAGTGACGTCATTATTTAATTTTTATTTATTAGAAAATGAAAATGCCAACAAAACCGACCTTTGTTTTACCGCTCCTATAATGTTTTTTATAGTTCTATTTTTATAGTTTTTCTTTAATGGGTCAGCTTTTACTCATTACCAGACCTTCAGTAATAAGAACGCTTTTGTTGAAATGGCTGTCCAATAAAAAAAACTAATTATGTTTACTATTCGTCTTAGTCCTATAAAACACCTGCGACAACCAATTTATAGTGAAGAAAGGTTGCCACAGTATACTGAATACGATTTTTTGAATTATTTCATATGGGCCGCGAGCTTTTCCAAAAACTCGTAAGAAAACTTTTGCCTGCGACATACTATGCTACCATGAGAAAGTTTGACTAGTTTTCTAAATATATACTACATATCCGTTGTTTTGCCCAGTGGCCATGATTACATACAATTTCTATATATTTTAAGTATTTCTAATGATTAAAAAACCATAAAAATGAATAAGCCTTACGAGGTAATCCTACTTTAGTTTTAAATTTGGCAGCGCAAGCACACGTCTGGTTTTGAAACGGGAAGAGATTGAACATTTTAAACCAATTTCGATGTGACGTCATTAGTTCAACGCAAGAATGCGTTTTGAATTTATTTTAACTTTGTTCAACCAAAGAGATAATATTTCATTGACAAGTAAAAGTAGGCCGATTTTTATTCTTTAACATTGCGATTGCGGATTGCGTTTATTTCCCTGGTTAGGTTATTTTTTAGAGATATGTAAAAACGTGTATCTAAATAAAAAATGTACCTATATTGAAACAAGGATTGTCAAACAAAAGACGGGGTAAGCGGCAGAGCCCATGTGGATGTTTAAGAAAACGCCCTTGCTCTTTCCATGCTAACGTGAACGGATCGGCGGAAAGTTGGTTCACGTTAAATAAGAAAAACGTGTGAATGACTGCTTTTTTTGGTACACTTGCACTAATCTAACTAGGGGATTCACTTAACAGTATACAAAAATCCTTGTTTTAATATAGGATAGGAATTCGGTTGGCGCGCTAACGCTCTTTTTTTACGACAAACCTAACCAATCCTAACCTAACCTAACTTTAAGAAAATAAGTGTGTTATTAACATAAGTGGTTCCACGTGTTCGGTTTTGCTGCTTTATTTCGGGGGGAAACGGGAGACTCAACCGCTCAGTGTGAAAACTAACGACCCCGCTAGAAAGGGAGCAGACGCTGTGAACGTGTGAGGCCTAGTTGTTCCTGCATTCTATCCCGTTCGTCTGCCGCAGTTCTACATAGAATATTAGCGTAATGGCCGCTACGTGGCGGGAGTGGGAGGGGTAAGGTGATAGCTTGAAAGAAAGGGTCATCTCGTGATATCAGTAGTACTCTCAAGGGGCACCTAGTGGAAGCCAAGATGCATTTCAAAAATTTAAAGAGGAAATATTAAAAAGTATTTGAAATATTCGGGGTATTCGGGAGCTTAGAGCTCGCCATCCGGATATCCTAACGATAACGATAACGTCTCCAAACTGGAATAAGGTGCAGGGTCGACTTCGAGGGTCGCCGATTTAACGGCTCTGAGCCCCGGACGGAGAGCAATCTGGCGACTGCCTAGTAGCAAAGCTTTGTTATGTAACAGGATAAACAGGAAGGAAGAAGAAGAAGAAGTAATCCCAATTTTTATTAATTATACTCTTAAAAAAAAACTAAAAAATGTTTTTTTCTTTGTCGAGATTCGACCCTGCAAGCTATACGACGCGGTTTGAGAACCCTATCACAGCTCCACTAAGCTTCTCTACGAAACACGTATAAATAACTTATATTAGTTAGCGTGAACCTTAATGACGTCACATCTGGTTTCGCGTGAACCAAAATTTAGAAAGTTTGATCACGTTAGCATAGAAGGAGACATAGCGCTAAGAAGAAAAAATGTGCATCCCGCCACAGCGGTCTAATATTCTATTTGAAAGCGGCAGCAGCAGGCGGACTGGGCGTATATTCGTAAAACGGGGATTGCGGTCAATAGAAGAACAACTTGTGTATTTCTTATGGAGCGTTCTCTCGAAGACCGACCTCCCTGTTTCAAGAATCGGCACCCAGGATAGAATGCAGGAACACGGGACAACTAGCCCTACCTACACGTTCACAGCGTCTGCTGCCTTTCTAGCAGGGCCGTTGTTTCCACACTGAGCGACTGAGTCTTCCGCATCCCGCCGAAACAAAGCAACTAAACAAACCAAACACGTGGAGATACTTATGTTAAAAAAAAAACAGAGGTACGCCTTCCATTAGGCGATTCGAAAGACATCTTAATTTTTTTATGATTTTCGAAAAAAGTTAGGTTTGAAGCGAAGTCAACTAGCCGGGGCCGTAGGCGCGATAAGTTAAAAGCGTTTAAATAATTAGAGTTATTCTGTCACAGTAGAGCCGCTCTAATACATAAGTTTAAAGCTGGCGTCCCATGCATCCGAAATCCGAGGATACGATAGTACGAAAGAGCTGATATGGTTCAAAATATTTTTGCGCCATTTTCAGTCCGAATATTTGAAGGATTAATCCGATGTCGTATGAACTTAAAATACTTAAACATTTTCCGATATCGGATGTGTGTTAACCTCACTTTCTAAAAAGTTTTGTTTGTTTGGGTTATTGTTTCTCGTGTTTGGGATTTTAACTAAATATTTAAATACGAACGTTTCACGATCATGCCTAGCAAGGCGTCAATATAAACGAAATATTAACGTTGCTTTTATCCGTGCTATATGTGCTAAAGTTAAAAGTCTTGAAAAAAAATCGTCGAAGATCCTGGATACAAGTCCTTTTTAAAAACAGGAGAAAGCAGGGGGTTTATTATAATTTGTTAAATGAAATTAGATTCACGCACTGAGAAAAATTCTTCTATTCAACCTCTTGGGAAGCATCTTCGTCTTCAAAATCCATTTTATACTTAATGAAGATTAGAAAATATAAGTTTTAACCCTTTCTTACATCATTGGCAATATTGACATCATCCATTTCTTGACGAAAAAAAAATGTCAACATCAAATATCATTTGAGTATTTCCGATATAAAAATTCGGATTTATGGGACATGCACAATTTAAAGAAAAATGGTAGATACGGCATCTTAATTTAAAAAAAAATGCTCTAAGTGTAATGTTATCTGAATATCCTTGAATTAAATAATTACCTAAAAGTCATTTGTATCATAATTTTTTTCTGCGCATCGAAATTTACGGTAAATATCTATATTTTAGGAACCACGGGCCTCCAAAATTAGTATAGTTATATAGGCGATATAGTTTTTAAGGCTTTTTGGTCCTAACTTCTGCTATCATAAAATATAGTTCTTCACTGGTTATAAATGTATTTTATAAATCTCACAGCAAATCCGTCTTAAAACCTATTATTATTTTTGAGACTTAAAATTTTTCTGATGGAATACTCAACATTCTACTTTGTCAAGTCTATGTAAGATTTCGCAGTTGGTGAGGGTTATGTAATATTTCAAAATTTGAAGGGGCAGTTTCGGTTAAAAAATGTGCACAAATATGTGAAATATTTAAAGTGTCTATGTAAGTACTTTTTACTTTTCTTTTGAAAACAGTTTCAAATTTTTAAATATTATTTAATTAAAAATCCGTGGCTTGCCTGAAACCTTGGCTTCATTAAAATCGAGTTCGATATTAAAAGTTTTCTCGAAGTTATTATTGTTATTTGTTATAAATAGTAGTCTCTTAATGAATGTGACTTGGACTATTGCGTCATTAACCGGGTTTTCAATAGACTTTCAGTAAATGAAATCCCTTTTTAACGGCAAAAAAACGAGCTTGGTATAATTTTATGTAAAAGTACACAAAGGTTGTTACTAATGACGTCAGAGTGAATTTTTATCATAAAGGAGTACATAAACTACCAGTTTTGTGTTTTCTGCAAGCAAAAGTAATAGCTAAATCAATTTTACTATAAAATTTGAGATATAAAGGGTATAAGAATGACCAGTTCCATATTTCACAACTGTGAAAAGCAGTTCATCTTTAAAGCAAGGCCTAAGGAAGCTGAGATGTTTGGTGCTCCTTGCGACTCTTGCAAGCTGGTATTCTGAAAAAATTGTACCTCAATTACCACGACTGAAGCTTGCACAACCGCCTTGATTCAAATATCTCTGTTACACTTTTATGCTGGGTGTAATCATATAATTAAAGACCTTCCACACTTAGAGAAATTATTCAACAACTAGAGACAACCAAGAGAGACTGCACAAAGAAAGACACACTATTGAGAACATTAGAATTAAAGAATAAACAACAGGTAACAGAAATGCAAGATGAGAATCGCAATCTTCTAAAGGATTCAAACGCAAAGGACGCACACATTAAACGCCTAAGCCGGAGAAAACTTTCTAGATTCATCCGTTGAGGAAGGGCATTAAGTCGACGCTATTTACACCAACAGGCCTTCGACAGTGTATACCACCCATTTTTGATAAGAAAATTGTCCGATATTGGTATTACTGACCCCTATCTAGCGTGGACCGAGTCTTATTTCTGGAATCATCGAAAACGCCTGTAAGTATGAGGTTTACTCTCATATGAAATACTTGTAACATCAGGAGTTCCGCAAGGTTCACACATCGGACCAATACTTTTTGTGATATTTTTTAATTATATCTTGTCCTGCTTTCAATTATCCCATGTTTTGTTGTGCGCTGAAGATCTAAAAATTTTCAGTACCGTAGTGTCAGTTTTAAGTGATTTGCAATCTGTCCTGGACAATTTTGCTTCCTGGTGTAATTCCAACTTAATGAGCATCAACGTATCCAAATACAAATCGATTAATTAGCTATGACAGACTGCTGGAGGTAGTGCTACTGCCATTTCCCCTGAGACGTACTAGTCAGCCGCAACGATTACATCTATGTAGGCACCGAACCAATTATAGCCTTATTGCTTTTATTTGTAGACTTTTAGATAATTATAGTAGATTTTACTCCAACTTTGATATTTCTTCTCTGTTCTCCATTATGTGCACGCATCCACTCTTTTTATAATCTTACGTCAATTTCGTATCCTTTTGTGTCTAATTTTAAATTCTTGTGTTTGTTGTATTTTATTTTATGTACCCAATGTGACATCTACTATTTGGAACTTTAATGTTCCATAGTGTATTACTGAATAAATAAATAATTAAACAAAATCGTGTATCTAAAATAACTAAATACATGGCTAACAAGTTTTGTAAACAAAATTCTGAATGTTTATCTAATGAAATCAATTATTAATAAAAAATATTTATGAAGTGTGTTTACAAGGTGTTTATTTTCTAAAAGGAATGCTTATTTAGACGTCTTCATAGCAACAACAAATTTATGAAGTGGATTTATTAGATGATTTTATTTCTTAAGATTTATTTTTATCAAAAAATCTTAAAACCAATAATTTATAGTCTAGTATATGCATAAATACAAGATAAAATAAATGTCTTAGTATAATAATTCTTAAAAAAAATTAATAAACTGTTCTAGAAAAGAAATGTTTAAGATGGTGTTTATGTAGACACACATAAAATTAGATTAATAATAAAAGCACTTATGAGTTAAGTAGTTTTATAATAAATATCTTATAGATGTCTTGAAGACAATTTTTTAAGTGAATATTTAATTGTAATAGTAAAATTTTTCATTTTTAGGATATTGATAAAACTATAGGATTTTATCAACGCCATCATAAAACTACATTTAAGCAAGCATAAATCCATATTGATTTTATCATGTTTCTTGGGTAACCAATTACATCTAATCCAAGCCTGCCCAGGATGGTGGCCAAGTGTTGTTAAGTCTGTAGCCAATATTAGTGGTAAAATCTATATAGGGAATAGTATAAAATAAATTTCACCTTTTATGCAACCATTTACACCGGTAACCAAGCCGGGGGGAATCGGATGTTCCCATGGTAATATGGCGTTAATTTACGCTTCGCACTGGACACTGCTTAACAAATGAACACCTCCATGAATTAGGAATAAAAGATAGCCCGTACTGCGAATATGAACAAATAGAGAACATAAATTACATCTACCTCGAGTGTCCTATGAACAAACTTCCACAAATAGACTTTTATCAAAACTTTTTAAAGGAGGGAATAAAAGCTCCCATCATTATTACCAGTATTCTCGTCAATCTTTCCCCTAATATAACCAATATTATTATTGCATTTCTAAATCTAAATAGAATCATACTCTGATAACCGAAACACTAAAATTTTAAATTTTAATACTTATTTTAATATTTTAAAGATATATTAAATTAGCAACTAGCTTAAAATACATCTTAACTGTTTTTTTTTACCTTGCTGAACAGTCCTTACATTTGTTTAATTATTTCTGATAAAACTTATCAATCCACCACATCCTAGCCCTGAACGTGGCAACTCCTGTGTAGGATACAGATCCTTTGTTGTCAAGGATTATAAAGAGTCTAAACCAACTTCTGTGTTTGTTTGGTCTTTACTAACTTAGGTAATTTTTTACAACAGATCTTTTTCTCCGACTTTCGTGATTGTTAGCACATTGGTAGATTTCGGGTGGCTGACCACGAATCTGAATTCAAATCCATTCGATAATGTTTCGTCTTCGCGTTATTCTTCTTCAAAGTTTCAAATTTTACTTTTTCATGGATTTCCCTTCTTACTTTAGAAAATATCCTTTATTTTAACATAAATTTGGTAGAAGTGATATTAAACAGTGTATTTTTAAATGTGTTTAGATTATTTGTTGCGTTTAGATTGACAAACAAAAATCTTTTTTGGCTTTTTCGCAACTGAATAAAAATATTTAACTTTAAATTAATTCAAGCAAATATTATGTAATTATATTAAATATTTGCTTCAAATAATTAAACTGTGTAGTTATTAGAAAGTGCCTATATTATTGCGGTTTTTTGACTAAGAAATCCATAAAAGTCTACTTTTAAAAGATCTGATTTTTTCACTACGTCAACAGCAGGGTTTTTTTCTTAATGTTGGTGCAAAGCTGCGTTATTGTCATTATTCCGTAAACCGCCCACTCCAAGACAACATTGCCAGGCCCGTTACACCTAATTTCCTCAATTCGGATTTTTTAGAATATTTTGGCATAACAAGTAAATCCGAATAAATTTCTAACATCCCTAAATATTTTTCCTCTTAAGGAAACAAGAACATCCCAAGTTTCACGGCCTGAAGTTCTCCAGCGTATGCGCGTTTTCCGACGGGTGCGGAACTGTAGGTGCACAGCGGACGGTTTTTGAAAATGACACGTCCGATTAGTCGATCGCCGCACGTGGTTTAATATGGCGATGGGTGATTTGCGGCTGCACGGCAGAATGCAAGAGTTGCTTTGTTTATTCCAAATCACGCGCGCGGGCGTGTTTTTTTGTTGATTCGTTCGTTCTATTGGTTCTATTTAGTTGTATACATATAAACTCAATCGAGAATTTCCGAACCCATAGTTTCAGCTCTTTGGTGTGTTACAACAAGATTAAAATTATTGAACTTAGTCGACCGATACCACAAATAAACATTGAGGTTAGTGGTTCAAATAGAAATAAAACGTACAACCGCTATGATAACTATAATGATAGTGGTTTTTGCTTGCGTATTTTTAATACTTGTGCATTTTTGACACATAACACATTCTTAAACATCTTACGCACCACCACTGTGGATTGATACCGTGTGAGCACCAGATTAAGCGTCGTAGGCATCGTCAATAAAGCCCTAATACAAAAGGCGGTCAACATTAACCAATAGCGTACAGCATCACTGGCAGAGGTTTAACATATGGCATCGGCCGCCGGGCCGAATGTTAGACTTCCGCCAGTGATGCTCTCCGCTCTTGTCCGCCTGTAATGTCAGAGCTTTAACTATTATGCCTACGGCGTTTAACCTGGTGTTAACCCGATTCCAATCCACCTAATGTGTCCGCGTTCCTAATTCAAAGTGTCCATAATTAATTTGTATTAATTAGTGTTTCTTTTTAAAGTTGTAACTCGGTAGTTTTTCTTAACCTCAAGATGTAAACATGCAAGAAAAGTTACCAGTCAAAAAATGTGAAATACGGCAATTCTTTTAATCTCTTAAATTTTTAGGATAAAATAGACAAGAAAAACAAAAAGAGAGTTTATTTTACGTCTTTTAATAATTGTTTGTGGTAGTTTCATACAGAACCAGCGGATTTTCATAAAAAAGAAAAAAGTAAATTTGGATATTTACGAACTTTGAAGATGAACGGCTCAAAAACTAAACGTAATCGAAAAAATTTGACTTGGGAGACCTCAAAATCCATCTATATATAAAAAGTCATCAAAATCGGCGATGATGTATGAAATTAAATAATTACCTAAGTAAACTACACTTTGTGAAAACAATCTTTTAGATCTTCGTAACAGCGTCGGCGCCATTTTCCGTTTACACCACAAATTAACAATTTAAAAAATAGACGCTTTCCCGCATTTTCATTTGTTTGAAACTGAGGTTTTCAAATTCAAATTACATAATTTTTCAGTAGCACCAACCTCGAAAAAAAAACTTACGGTTGACCTAGTGTAAAAACTATAGATTTTGACATGTTGTATTTATTGCTTTGTTATTGTGGTTTTTTGTCATAAAACCGGAATAAAATAGATATTTTTCTAATAATTACACAGTTTATTGTGAATGGCATTTCCTAACTGCAGAAGGGAAATCCATTAAAAAGTGAAATTTGAGAGTTTGAAGAAAGATACCTCAGAACGGATCGATTTGACTTCGGATCCGTGATTAGCGGCCCGAAATATGGTAATGTGCATAAACATCAAAAAAATCGGCGGAAAAGAGCTGTGGTAAAAAAATACCCTAACTCTCACTATACATCAACTAACCTTAGCATTACAAATAAACCACGTATCCGTAACTCTATACATGGCACCTTAGAAAACAATTAGCTTTTAAGAGTAGAGTGTCTAGGATACGTATTAATCCGAACAAAAACCTGGGTACCATCAAATCGCTGACGAAATGGCTCTTTAGAATCCAAGCGTCAAAAAATTTTGAAAAAAAAGAAGAAGTAAACTTTCAATTGATAAACCAACCACAACCAAATCCAAGCAACCAACCAACACAAGCAAGAAAGAAGGCACAGAAGTACAAGAAGGCAAAATCAGCAACTTTGGTGTGATAATACAATACTTCAACTTCAATAAATATAAAAATTTATCCGAATTTTTTCCTAATAAAAAAGTAAATTGAAAATGCCAAAAGTTCGTCGAAGTAAAAAACTACCCCCAGAAGGTTGGGAGCTTATTGAACCAACACTAGATGAATTAGAACAAAAAATGCGAGAAGGTAAATTAACCAAAACAAACTTATTATATTGGTTCCAATCGAGGTCCCAACGCGAGACAGGTGTCTGGTTCGAAGTAGTAACTTGTATATTAAAACTGGGCTATAGGTTTTACAAGACATCGAAAAGTCTGTGCTGTTGCAAGAATGATTTGTTCACACAAGTATTTTTTCTTTGCTGATGAACTCATCATCTTTCTGTATCAACCAGTCTTCAATTTAAACTTCAAGCAGTTCTCAAAAGTGCCGACAAATGATGAACTTCTAGATGAAGTAGTAAGATCTTTATAATTTTTTTTTGCTTCTATGAATGGCAACAGATAATGAATTACTGCTGCTACAACCAGCTTCTTCTGAAAATAAACAAACAATTTTTTGGTAGGTATCCTAGCAAAATTTGGTTAAATTATCCACAGGTAAAGTTAGCTTAATTTTCTTTGAGGCACTGTATACTGTATGTATATAATAATATAATAAAGCATACATCTACATTACCTCTTTCCTCTCTAAACATCAACCAAGTCATCATTCAGTTTTCAGATTTTCAATTCACCTAATGATTCCAATTTCTTGGCATTGTGTGAATTTCCAATTCAGTTTCAGATGTATATTGTTTACATTTGGCCAGGTGGTTTCTTAATCTCTCCACTTTAGCACTTATGTGAACTTCACAAGACTTTGATCTATAAATATCTCCAGTTCTGTAAAATTAGTTCCAGATATGTGACTGTTTTCTACCTGCTCCTCTGTTAGTACTCTTAGGACATCGTATGTGTTTTATTTTATTGTTTTCTCCATTTTACTAAACTCTTATTCACAATTAAAATTTAAGAGTGAATTTAGAAACTAATTTAGGCAAAAAAAAGATATACATATACTGTAAAATACATAATTTTTTTACTTATTATTCCTTCTATGAGGTCAAATCATTTCATTAATTTTTTTTTGGTACCTTACTTAATATGTCTATCAAAAGTGTAACTAAATAACACCTGGACAAATACTATTTTTTAATTGAGGAGCAAGGATTCTACTGAAAATCACCTGCTGGAAGTTCCCGGAAATAATTCAGTTTCATTTTAAGCCAGGGTTGTCTGATTTATCAAGTATCGATTTAATAATTTAATGCATGCTTGTTGCCTCAAGTTTAGATGGATAAAACAAAAAAT
Source organism: Kuschelorhynchus macadamiae (assembly GCA_030620095.1). Lineage (NCBI taxonomy): Eukaryota > Metazoa > Arthropoda > Insecta > Coleoptera > Curculionidae > Kuschelorhynchus > Kuschelorhynchus macadamiae. The sequence goes on from JAUTXW010001398.1 coordinate 108,462, forward strand.
TGTCTGTGAAAAATATTTAAAATATGATTGTTATTGAATTCATAAGCATATAAAATTAAATTTAGAGAAGCCCATAATTGCCCAGAAAAGCCCACAAAAACCCAGTGGGTCATCTTTTTCTAAAACAAATGAGTTTTTGGCTTTACACAACCCTGAATGCATTGCATGCATGCCCTTTACCATCAAGATATGTACAGAAGAATAATGTATGTAATCATTATTCACATTGTAAGAAGGTAAATCATGATTTGTTTGTTTTTATTGATTTAAAGGAATTTCTACTTGTAAAAACAATACCTACTAAAACAAAAACTGTCTTAATCTGGATCTTACTTAAGTTCATGCAAGAGGTTATTTGAGTAATATTTGTCACATTTTCCTATTTATGCAAGTCTATGAGTACATACAGTACAATTATTGATAACTTTACAAATAACCAATATTAAATTCAGACAAAATGTTCTGCCTAAATGTAGAATTGACTGCAGCAAGTGCATTTGACTGTATGCAAGCGTGAGAGAGATTTCATATGACTTTATGAGAGTGTGGGAGAGATTGCATGGGACTATATAAAAACATAAAATGAATGTATATGATGGTCTGGGAGCACTTTGCTCTTAACCTAATGTAATTAGCAAATTTTGGCAGGAGTAGTATTATATATCCCAAAACATTTCTTATGTTTTTGTCCTGATCATGAGATCATCCATTTCGTTTCACTAATTGAATCATAAAATTTCATTTTGGTACTGATTAATGAACTGGTGTTAGTCCTGTCATTTAATTTCTATCATATTAAACAACGGGTTAATTAGTAGATTATTTTGAAAAGCTGTCTAGCTGGTAGCACTCTCATAAGTTGTCTATTATCCAGAAGGCAGGTAAAGGATTTTTTCCAAGTTTTTTAAAGATCTACATCCTCATTTTAATGTATTTAACTACTACATATATCATAGCAGTGTCTTTATGTTAATGTTAGTTCATGCAAAAGTAATATTTTGAATTTTCCTTTAGCTGAAACAGAATCACACGAAGGAAAACGAAAAAATGAATCTTTATGGCCCATTTTCAAAATACACCATCAGAAATCAAGATACATATATGACCTTTTTTATAGAAGAAAGGCAATATCGAGGGAACTATATGAATACTGTTTAAATGAGAATATTGCAGATAAAAATCTGATCGCCAAATGGAAAAAGCAGGGCTATGAAAATTTGTGCTGTTTAAGATGTATTCAGACCAGAGATACAAATTTTGGAACTAATTGTATATGTAGAGTACCCAAAGGCAAACTGGAAGAGGTATGTTTTAAGGATGTTTTTTATTGTTAAGCTTATGCCGAATAAAGAAACATATATTACTTTGATTATTCACAGTTTTTCTGTTAATAGATGACTGTAACAATGAATATCTTTCAATTTTTGTTTTTAGGTTTAGAGTTTCTTAAACTATGCTGTCTTCGGCTAAAAGAAACTAATTGTAGTTTTATATTAAATGGCAGATACCATTGTTAACACATCTGTGGGTAGAGAGCATTATTTTAAAAGACTGTAAGTTGCTCAAGTGGGAGCTGCTAGGGAAATTTGAGAAAAATCGCCCTGTATCTTAAATATGTAGACTTAACAACATTGTTTTGGATATACAATAAACAAAGTTCTTTTTTTATGAAAATCGAACAAAATGACTAAAGTTAAATTGTAAAGTTGTGTGCATGTCAACCAACATCGTTGCTTTTTTAAGAAACTTTTTGTCTGCGAATTGTAAAAAAAAGTTTTTAAAAAAATAAAAATTCACCTCAAAAATGCATTGAAAAGTAAAAAAAATGACTTTAAAAACTGGACTTATGAAGTCGGTGTGAAACTACTATTTGGTTACAAGGTACCAAGGAAATCTAAAGTCTTTCATTTTTTCAAAAACTATATTTTTAGTTTTTCTATTTTTAATATTTTCACATTTATTGTATTTTTGATTTAAAACTTATTTCTTTACTTTTAATTTTATTTTTTATAAAAAGAATTTTTGTACATTTAATCAACGGCGGTTAAAAAAGTTTTATGATTTTTTTAAATTGATTAGATTTTTAATTTGAATTTGAAAGGAGGCTAAGTGAAAAGTCCTGTATAAATTGTATAATTTAATGAAATTGTAATATTTTATTCAACTCATAAAACTATACTACAGTATGTTTTACTTCGTCAGGGAAGTCAGGAACGGACTTGCCTTTCTGTCAGGTCTTCCCTGGTGAGTGGAGTATACAAGCCTCTTTAAATTTCTCTATAAAAAGGAATCTAATGCAGTCATGTCGGATGATCTGGGAGGTCCTCGGTGGCCATAATAGGCTCACTTGTTATTTTAATGCTTTATACAACTAGTGCAATTAAGAAGGCCCTTCCTTCTCGACAAAACAATATTGAGGATCATCCAAATGAAGCTTAGATAGGGTTTTGTCATACCATATAGGTATGACAAAATCCATAATTCGAGAAAACGCACAGAAATAAAAAATAATTATCTAAGTTTACATATGATAATTATGATATCTCTGGGCATTGTCAATATATTTAGACAAAGTTTTTTTTGTGAGACAAAGAAAACATTTGTGATGGGAACTGTCATAATAGAAAAAACGCACAAAAATGCTTTATTCTCAAAAAAATGTCATAACAAATATATTACTTGGATTAGAAAAAAATTAAAAACGTCCTGAGCTTAAGGTTCAGACAATATAAAAATGCCACTAAAATATCTTTTTATTTTTAAAACAAATTTGGGGGATAAGGATTTTATTGTAACCATTATATTAACCGCTGTATATAGCTTTGTCAAAGATCTATGCCCATGAGCTTACATGTTGAAGTCAAGGAAATTTCCTATTTAACAAAAAACCTTTAACAAGATCAAAAACAAAATAACTTGTGGTTCGGTTCAGTATAGAATTGGGCGTATTGTAATGAAGTTACTAAATTTTGAGTAATGTATGCATTGTATGCTGTATAGAACCTCTTCTTCCTTATTAATCATCATTGATACATATTGAAATATGTTGGAAAACCGCATTCAATTTCCCGCGATTTTTTCGTAGCAGTGAGACATACGCGAAAAACCGTTAACATTCACCCAAAAACAAGATTTTATAATTGTTTAATGGAACTTTTTACTATATGCATGCAACTCTTTTCAGTCAGGTGGATTTTAAAAAAATTAGCACCTTGAACCCTTCATATCAGTTACCACTGGAAAATGTATTTAAAACACTTTATTCGTATATATAAATCTGCTGAGCTAAAACAAGTAACTTATTTATGGGGTTTAGGAAATAAAATTCTTTTGGCAGTTTCCGATAATTCTGCAAACATCCAAAAGGCAAAAGTTTTCTCCTTATTTCCTTCCTGAATACCCACAATTAACTCTTTAAATTCAAGATGGAAAACCGTTTGGATCCTGACAAACCGGTTAAAGTATCGTCAATTCTCGGTAATGAGTAGCTCTCCTTGTTGCTGAGGTCATTAAGTCTACAGAAGTCTATGCAAAATCAATCTTTCTTGATTACACAAGAACTACCCGTGCTGACCAATGGACTATTTGACTCCTTGATAACCTAAACTTGAAGCATTTGTTGACATGTTTTTCAACTTCCTCTTGCTTTGCTATTGATAATCTTCGTGGCGGTTGTCTAATCGGATGTGCCTGTTTAGTGTCTTCACTTAAAATAAAATCCTTGCCTTTGTGAAACTTTTCTTCTTACAAATGACACCATGATTTTTCCATAGCTTTCAAAATATCCTACAGATGGAACTATAAGTAAACTAGCATGTAAGTTTCAACTTAATATTAATTTTATGTTTTTATTTTTAAAGATGTTTAAATACTTTTCAGTTTATGGCAAATGTTTTCTATTTTATTATTGGATTCGTACCAAAATTGTCCTAGTTAATTGCTATCTAATATTTGATTTTTGTGCAAAAGTTGAAGTAAATTGGATAAAGTAGTTTACTTAGTAATAATCTTTTTAACGTTTACTTAAGCCGCCATATTGGATTTTTGTCAAATTGTTACCAGGTCATCCCCATATGACTTTAGATTATTGACCAACTTTTGAAGTCAATTGTGTAAGTATTTTTGGAGCCATGCCGCGAACAAAAAGTTTTTCGGCATCTAGGGACCCTGAAACCTGAAGATTTAAAAAATCTCAGACTTATTATATTTAATCAGAATGAGGGATTGAACGAAATATCTTGCTTTGATAGTATTGATTTACTACTTAGATACTATTACAAATGACTGACTTAACTCAATTTATTTATATTGTAGACAGCCAATATCATTTATAAAATTAAATCACAAAGTTGTGTGCGTGTGAGCCAACGTTTTTATGTGTTTATCTTTTAATCGTAGGGCATTACGGGGTCGTGCTTTAAAACTATATATTACTTATATATACCCATATAATTCTCAAATATGCAGAATTATTCAAAACAGCTTTCTGATTTTAAATGCTCGTTTTCAAAATACAAGAATATATATATATATATATATATATATATATATATATATATATATATATATATATATATATATAATTAATTATGTATGGTAAACATTTTTATATGCACGTTTTTTTATGCGCAGTGACTTTAATATCGTAAATATTCATTTTAATTTTTGGCTTTTAGGGACGGATAGTAGAATGTGTTCACTGTGGCTGTCGAGGATGTTCGGGCTAGGTGAAAGCATGTTTTTTCTCATATTTATTTATTTGTTACAAATTTTGGACAAAAAAAACTACGAAGAAATGGTTAATATATGTGTACAGATTAGTGGCAGTTAAAGAAACAGACATGATGTGTAATGTACTTTTAGTAATATAAATGTATACTAATAGGGTATATAGTTTGTACGTATGTTATTAATATTATAAATATGGTCATCTTAAACACTGATTACTAAGAAAATATAAGACTTTCACTTAATTACCTAAATATCTCAGACCCCCCACTCCCCCCCCCATAAAAATCAAATTGGATTTTTTTCCTTAAAAATCACATTTCAGAAATTGAAAAATGGCGTATTGTATACACTTGCTACAAAGTCATTTCATTTGGCCAACTAAGTCCGTAGTAAGTACCAAATATCAGTGGCGGCTCGTCCTTGCGAGCTGCAAAACCACCAAAATACCTTCAAATTATCCTATAAATCTATCATAAAAATCATAATTAATTTTCCACAATTTTATTTCAAATAAATCCAAATACGGCAAATTATTAAAATAAAGTATAATTATTTAGTCCTACAAACTATAACATATATCTAATAACTTCAACAATACTAAAACACTTCTCAAGTCGCCCCTGTAAAGGATGCCAGCCTAAACTTAAGGGTTTTTGTGACCATTTTTGTGTATTTCATAAAGTTCTATGTCAAGATAGGGTAAAACAAGCAAACCTTTTTCGTTGTTTATTGATTGATTAAATTTTTAATAATCATAATTTATTATATTTTAAAAATAATAATATTCATTTTTAATAAAATTAATGTTTGTCGATAAAGTTTGGAGTAATAGGAATATCTGTAAATATCTTTAAATAAAAACGCTCGGACATATCGATTTTTATTTTTACTTCTATATTTGTTAGCTAATACTAGAATAAACAGGGTCATCGTCACTTTTTTAAATGGAACATCCTGTATATTATTGCATTTTTGAATTCTAAGGAAAATTCTAGATATATTTCATGTATGATGTGCTATACCCTTTTTCAACTGTTTGCGAAATATTAACACTTGAAATTTGTCAATTTCAAGTGTTAGTATCAACAAGAAACACGAAAAAGTTATAATAAAAACATAAATACAGGCACAAAAAAAGTTACATTTACTTGTAGCCGAAGTACTGCAGAGAGCGCCCTCTACAACTTGCATCAAAATTATCAACAAATTCAAATTCCTCTCCTCAAAAAACTCTCAATCTCTAAATTTGATGCAAAAATATTGTTTAGAAAATAAATTAATTAGAGAAATCGAAAATGAAAAAATCACTTGGACTCTCTGTATCTAGGTTATGAATTATTAACTTTTGGACTAAGCTAAATTAGGCCAATTCTCAATATTTTTATCCAAGGAATCTGCAGTTCTATGCAGTACCTTTAATTTTGGGACACCCTCTATATTCCCCTTATACAAGCATATTATTCATTTTCTTCCCAAGTTTTCAATATCAGGTCATTCAAAACAAACAATGGGTGTGATCAAGTCCAGAAAAAGCTTAAGGGTATTTGAAAAGATCTTTTTTTAGGAAAACAAACAGTTATTATTTTTATGTTTATGTACAAATAATAATTTGTTTGTGAGGCTCATGAAGATAAAAATAAGTTTTATTTAGTGTAGGTTTCTACAATCTTGATATAAAATACATCGCAAGTCGCAACTGAATAAATAAATCGTCAGAATGCTTTTTGTTGCCTTACAATATTTCACCTGCGGTATAATAAATATAAAAACATAACAATTAATAGATAAAGAAACATTGCATCCACTGGTTTTGGTTGATTAGCAACTCTCGCGGCGACAGCTAAACCCCAAGAAGTTCGTTAATTTACGATCGTGTGAATTCGGCCAACCGGGATCAGTTGTTGCCTCAGCTTTTTAGCAAAGAGTGAAACTATGCTTCTCAATTGTATGAATTTGGTCTGCATTGCTTTACAACCCGGGCCCGAAAATTTGTAATATCATCTTCCGTGGTTAGCTTTACATGTTCATCCTGCCGTAGCGTCGGTAGAATACTACTCGAAAACAAAAAGATTACGATTAAGTTAGTATTTGTTGAATCGCGAATATGGAAGTGCCGTTTAAATTAGGCGAAATAAATTTAAAATAGACTTAATTATCGACATTCAACAACAGTTATTACTGAAAGAGAGGGGTCGCCCTCAGCCTGATTTATTTATTGAAGTTGAGAGAAAGTCGCGGAAAAATGTATAAACGAAAATTTAATAGACATGTATCTGAAAAATAATTAGAGTTGCAATTGTGCCAAAAATGCTTCTTCTTGTTTATTACTCAGTAGCGGTAATAAGGAGAAAGTCTGGAGAGAAAAGAGAGGGCGAGATTTGAATCATTGGGGAGGCTACAGCCTCGCGTGCAGCACACCCCATTGGATATGTCACGATCCGCCACTGCCAAATATGTAAAAAATTAATAATAGAATTGGACTAATTAAAATGTAAAATTGAAACAAATGGCCAAGTGATAGTCTTTCTGCTGTTAAAAGTTCCTAAAAAGCACAATAAAAACTCGTGTGCTTTTTTTTCGTTCATGTGATTGACCACAGCTTCCAGGACTATTTGGCCATTGGTACTCTCCTCCGTCTGGAGCTTAGTCAGAGCTGGGGCCTTATTCCAGTTTGGAGGCGATATTTATGGGATGACCGGTTGGCGAGTTCGAAGTTTCTGGTCATTTCGAATACTAAATTATTTTTAGTAGCTGATTATATAACAATGTCTTTCTTTGCTACATGTTTTCGACGGTTCCCCTCAAAATCTGTTTTGCGGTCCTGCACATAACAACTTTCTTTCAAATTTTCCCGGAAGTTTCCCCTTCCCGTACTGAAACGGCCGACACGTTTCCAATACCATGTGGTACTGGAACAGACAAATGAAGTAAACTCCCGAAAAAAATAGGAATCTTTACATTCCTGGAATTTGGATTTCTTTATCACGGGGAGGTACCTACAAAAAAGCCGGGACACAACGGCACTATATGAATAGCTCCATACTAGTCGAGGCCCAACTACGAGTGTCGCTAGTGACAAATTTCTGTATAAATTAGATATCTGAAAATATTTTCCAAACTTACACTTCAAAATATTTACTAGTGAAAAAGGTCGGCATCTTTATTATATTTCTATTTACACAAATATTATTGAGGGAAATTCATACTCCAAAGTAAATAGTTTCTATAGAAAATAGTATAGCGCAATTGCAATTCCTTTTGATATTCTGGATAAAATTTACTAGGATTGACCGGGTTCTGTCTTAAGTTTACCAAGCCTGAAGCCATTGTCAATATCTGATTCAACAAGAAATAGTAAGTTTTTGTTTGATAAACGCAGTTATTGCGTAAGATACATTCTCACTATTAGAAGTAAGTCTCCATTTTGTGTTTTTATATATAGGAGTGACAATATTTTATCAGTTCATCTCTATTTCACACTTAATTTTTGTGCAAAAATTCAATTTAATTGGACTAGTAATATTTTGTTACTAATTTTTTAACATTTAATTAGGGCGCCATTTTGTTTTTTGATAATGACTCCTCACCAACATTTTATTAATTTGTTCATCACAGTTGATTTTTGTACAAAATTTTAGTAATTAGTACTTTTTTAATAATATTTTTTTTTGGATTTTTATACCAAAATATCATCCCAATATGACCCCTAATTTTTGACCAAAATTTGAAGTCGAATCAGATAATGACGGATAAGTAGTTTTTTTGATCTATGCTACGAACAGACAGACAGACTGACGGAATTGAGAAAACATGTCCTTCGGCATCCAGGGATCTTGAAACGTGAAGACCTGAAAAAATCTTAGAGGATGATTTTTTACAATTATAATACTTTTCTCTTACAAGTAAAGTAAAAATAAATAGCATTCTATTTTCTAGTGAACATAAAACATCATGAAGAATACCAGAAAAATATTTAACTAATAATTAAAATTTCTGTCAACATAAGTTGGCCATCGAAACTAAATAGTAAAAGCTAAAGGAGCGATAATAGCATGTAAGACTCTAGTTTCATAAGATGTGGCTCGTTTTTCAAAGAGCGATTGAGATTAAATATCTTATGAAACGAGTATTATTACTTTTTCAATTTTGAGACGGGACCGATTTCAAATTTGAGATGACCATAACTTAGCATTGCCAACTTAGAGAAAGAAAAGTAGTGTCGGAAACGTCTTATGATGGCAAACTAGAAAAAAACGTGGACATTCCTAGTAACAAAATATATCTGCATTTCTTAAAGTATTCGTCTAAATGTAATATTAACTTTTATTTGGGAATGTGCAACTCGATAATTTGCCGAACATTGAAATAATAGCCGAAGCAGATTAATTGGTCTAACTCTACCGATGGGTAAACGCAGAACGTCGGACGGAATTCATGTTGGGATGCGAGGTTGCCAAGTTTATTTTTAATATAATCTATATAAATTATGTAAAAAAAACGGAATAAAACTTTTTGTTGTGTTGGGTATTTTTTATTTGTTTGTATTGTTAGATTGATTTGTTCTAAAATTAGCTTAGGATTGGTTAGATTTACTGTAAAGAAATTCTGCTAATTCTGGTAAAATACTATTGAAGATGCCTACTATAATGTAAATTTGGCAACACAGTAAGACTGCCTTTCTTAAATTTGTCGTAATAGGGAGTAGTTTCGCATCGAAATGCAAGAGATTTTCGTCCATTTATTTGTTTTTCTTTTAAAATAGTTGAAGGAAGGTAAACTTTCTATTTTATATTCAAAGATTATCAAATTCCTAATCTGGGTCTAATTCATTACGAGAAACAATCCTTTCGTTAATGATTTTCAAAAATAATTACTTATCTAGTAACTAATTTCAAAACTACCCTTAAGGGGGTGAAATATGATTTTACTTTTTTTAATATCTCTCTAACTAAATGAGATTTTAAAATGATTCACGTATCACAAGCTTTTAAAACTAGTTATTTAAAAACGGGTTTCTAGATTGTTCGAAATTCCATTCTTAATTGTGTTATATGTTTTTCTTTTTCAGCCAAATGAGATTTTACTTCTTTTTACAATATCTCCTCGACTAAGAGATTTTAAGACGATTATTTCGTCAATGGCTTTCAAAAATAATTTTAAACTTATTTTAGAAAATTCTATGAATAAGCGCCATTCGTCCGGGGTTATGTGCAGCCTAATTTTTCAATAATACCATTTGGATTAACACAAACACATTTTATTCTGGATAGAAAAAAGGAGGATAGCTCCTGGTTAAGGTTCCTAAATATTGTAACTTTGGTTCCAGTGGCTAGTAAATTCCTTTGTTGTATTTCTAACCCAGTGGCGACTCGTGGTCAACTTTTCAGGGGGGTCAATACACAGAAACCACAGTCATCTGAAAAAATCAGACACACGAAACAATAAAATGCCTTTGTTACTTCGCAACCGCATGTCCAGGCACATAAATCGTACATATTTCTACGAAAATAACGATTTACTTCTTTGTTTTTGCCTTTAACTTGCCTGCTGTTCGACAACTGGTCTTAAATTCGAGTTGTTTCTCAAAGTTCACCTCGCCAAAAATTGAAAACGGATTATAAAGCCTTAAAAATTTAAAACACTGTGGTTACCTTTCTTTAAAACACACAATCAAACTCTGCCAACGTAAGCCGTATATTACCTATGCGCCCCTATGCAAATTTGATCGCGAAAAACTCGCCTCCGTTTATAACCACGAGGTCAACGCAGGCCGCCGGCCCTGATCGAATGAAACGAAACCTCTCCGGAGATCGCAGTGCGAGGCATCTCCATCGATCGCGGAATTAAGAGAACGGTCAACGAGTTTATACGCTTAGAATAATAAAGGGAATTTACAAATTTCAAAAATATAAATTATGTATTATTTTATTTCTTTCTGTTTGAAAATATTTATTGGGGGGGTCATTGACCATTTGACCACAGCGGCCACTGTTCTAACTTAACAGCAGCATAACCTCAGCATGCTCTTTGGACAAGTGGAGATCCCAAACTAGATCATTTAATTCAGAAAATAAGAACCGCCATTTTCTGATATATTACCGGATTCTTATCTTTCTTATCAGCATACGTTTCTAAATCTTCCTTCGAATTTGATGGGGGCGCTAGAACTGGTAAACCTCCATGAAGAACCACTCTTATTGCTGAGAGAATATCCAGATATTAAATATTGTTTACTCTTTCTTAAAAAACCAGACACTTTTGTCATGCAAAAGTAACAGTCGTTCAAATGATTTGTGGGTTCTCGCCAAATCATCGGAACTGTAAAGAGCTCAGAATAACATTTGCCATTTAACTAGTTCCTTAGATTTGCTGCACAGCATTGACAACATATGTGAGCTCAGTTCCGAACAAATAATCAATATCTGGATTTCACATTTGAGGAGGTTAAAAAAAGTAAAATGCGTTATTACATTTTTTAAAATATATTTTGCACTAAATAATATTTTGACTCGATTTTATGTTAAACTAATTCAGAGTTAAAGAAATACATTATTTTAAATGGTTTCAACTTTCACATCTATTATATTTTTAGAACAATACTTTTCATTTTACCACTTGAATTTGCAAAGGTGTATTTATACAGGTAAACAACATAAAATAAAAATAACCAATGTCTTTGACGATGGACACAAGGCATATCTTATTGGTCAGAGTTATTTTTATTTTATTTGTCATATAAAAAGTCAAATCGCTATTTCTTTTATTTTATGTAATTTACTTTATTTTGTGTTATTTGTCTGTATAAATCCAACTTAATTGCAACGACGTACACGAGTTCGCTAGTTCTATAAGACCCGCTAAACTCAGTAACCAACATAACACCCAATTTGGAACAAATAACAAAAAAATCTTAGAAATAGATGCTGATCTGAAGTTTTGAATTTTAAAGTTTTTGCAATTGTTTTGTTATTTTTGAAGAATGTTTTTGTTATATTGCTAGTAAATTTTTTTGGGAACTTCACACTTCCAGAGTTTCGGAAATTACCTAAAAGAAAAATTGTAAGCAAGCTATTCTTTGACAGATCCCTAATATATATAAGGTAATACCTATAATGTATCTTTGTCTAATTTGTATCTATGTCTACACTAAACTATAACTAATTTTTTTTGCAATTGCTGTAATTTTATTCTAATGTTTTAATAAACATTTTTTAGTTTGTAATATCAAGTAGTTTTTATGTATGGTTATTTATGACTTATGACTTGACTTTTTCATTCTTTCTAATTCAAAATCCTTGGTGTGCGGAAATCCGGTTTACTTATAACTACATTATATTTTAATTTTTAACTATTATTTATCCGAAAATATTGTATATATATATATATATATATATATATATATATATATATATATATATATATATATATTTTATAAGTTACCACAGTTACTATATCTTTCTATATCCTAACCAACTACATAATAATGGTCTCAAAATGTATACAATTTTAAAAGCTTTTATAGTTAGAGCTTAGCACTATTTATCTTAATCTTCAAGAGTCACATTTCTGAAGAGATATGACATGGATTCTTTGTTATGAATTCTGCGTATGGCTTCTGCAAGTAAAATTGATATATCTACTGTTTTGATCTTATGACATTGCATTTTCTGGAGCTCATGTGGAATGGTATTAGTGACTACCACCTAAAAAATTATAATAATTTTAGTTAAAAGTAACATCGTTATGTTCCTAACAATAAACAAAAAATACCTAGAACTCGAGCAACATCGGAGTACAAAATCTCTAATGATTATTTCATAAAATTAAGTAAGGTCCTAAGTATCTTAAGTCTAGGAAACTACTGTTTATATATGGTTAGTTCGCCAGAGCTGAATTATAATATATGATTAAAAAGGATACTCTTATTGTCATATCTCACACGTCATAGAAAAGACCAGAGCTTTAATAATACTTACCCACACTAAATATAAAAACTTTGAATAAAATAATATCTGTACTTAGTTTGGTACTTATTTTATTTTGTTATGAAAGGATAGCTACACGCTGAGATATTTATCAAGAAGTCTGAAACTATTTTAACTTTTAAACTTTAACACTCTACAATAAACTAGACCAGACTTAATTTTTTGAAGTAAACAAAACTTAAGAAGTTAAAAATAGGTCAAAAATAAATGCCCATAAATCCGAAACGTTGTACACTAATATATATCATAACAATTTCCCAACTCCTAAAATATTAAATGAAAATTAACATAATTTTGTGTTTTATATTTTCATCTATCATTGTCAAGATAAGAGGAGAAGGTGTCTTATCTAAGACATACTCTACAAAGGGTATAATAGAACAAGGTAATAGGCCTCTAATCAGTCATGCTCCTATAATTAACGAATACTAAAACAATACCGCCAAAACGCCCGCATTAATTCAATGAATATGCAGAAAAAATATTTTTTTGTAAATATGAGGATAATCTTTATTAGAGCTTACAAATAACGATTATCCTCTATTGCGTCATTTTTAATTTCAGACTTAATGTCATTAAGGGAAATTGTTATTTACTCTTCAACCTCTTTCTTTCTTCAAATTGTGCATCTTTTTCATTGTCCGACACCAACCTATGTCTATTCAAGAAGAAAGTAGAGTAGAGTATTTATTTGTGTCAGATTAATCAAAACAATGATTTTACAAAAGTCAAAATGTACAATATAAATTAGAGTAATAATAAATTGAAATAGTATATGGACAAAGTACGTTAAAAATAGCATAAAATAAAAATTACATATAAAAGTACAATTATACAACAATAATAATATTAAAGCTATACAATAAAATATAAATGAACTTATACATTATTAAAAATTCAGAAGCGGATGTTATACATGCATAAAATTAAAATGTAAGTATTCATTTACGTCATAAAAAGCATGTTTACTTAAAAAGTCTTTTATTTCTTTATTAAAAGTTTTTTTAGGCAGAGCTCTAACATGTGTTGGCAGGTGGTTGAGGAATTTTGGAGCAAAGTAATTAAATGAAAATCTGCTCTTGTTTAGGCGGGAGTTTGATGGCACAATGTTATCAGAGTTCCTGGTGTTATAATTGTGTATGTCAGAATGACATGAAAAGCCAGAAATACTGGACTTTATCCAGATCAGACATTTATAAATATAGTAAGAAGGGAGACTGAGAAATCCAAGAAAATGTGTTTTGGCAATTATAGTACTTCCCATATATATATATATATATATATATATATATATATATATATATATATATATATATATATATATATATATATATATATATATATATATATATATATATATTGCAATGGTTTTCTCAACTCAAGATTTAAATGCCCACAATTTATTTCTCTCTCTTTTTACGAATTCATCTGCACAATCATATATCTTGATTCTACTGGGCTTGGATGTCACAGTAGGTGATAAAGGCTTCCTACTTTTGACTTCTTCGTTCTGTCCTTTCAAATTCAAATATATTACATCTAAAGATACAAAATAGTATTCACACAAGTCAATTTATGCAATAAAATGTAGACAATTAAATATATTAAACAGAGGACCTAAAACTAAATATATCATTTGTTAAAAACTGTTAATTAAAATTTCCTAACTAAAGCATAAGTACAAACAAAAACATTACATTAAAAATTTCAATTAAAATTGCAAGATAAATAGTCCTCTATGCTATAAAAGGAACCCTGGAGTAAAAGAGACCTGACGGAAGACTGGAAGCGTTTAAGCGGCAAAGCTCTTATACCGACAGGCAATTTGTTATAGAGCTTCACCGCGAGAAACCCAGGCCCCTTCCAAGTCTACAATGAAGGGTTACCAGATTGTTCTTATTTCTGGTATCATGGTTATGTAATTCTCCATGTGCCTTATATAGTTCCTTATTTTGCTTTACATATAGGAGATTCTCCAACATTATAAACACTAGGAACCGTGAGTAATCCTAGTTCAGAAAATGCATGCCTGCAGTCGTCCCTATATCCAAGACCAGTCATTATTCTTATATCTCTGCTTTGGATACCGAAGACTCTAGCTGCATGGGATGATCCGCCCCATATTAAAATGCCATATGACATAATGCTGAACAGGGAAAAGTATATCACCTTCAATGTGCTTTTAGAAACACACCCACACAGTCTTCGTATCACAAACACAGTACTGCCAAGTTGAGTACACACACTTTTGACATGCGAGTCCCATTTAAGCTTTTCATCAAAACACCAAAAATTTTATCTTTTCTGCATCATTCGAGTGCACGGTATTCCTCAGGGAGAAGATCAGTTCTTGCGTTTTGTCGACTTTTAATAGTAGTTTATTTGACTGGAACCACTCCTGGACCTCAGTACGCGCCACAGACAGCCTCTGCCGTGCAATCCGCAATTTCTCCGGAGTATCGTCTAAGGAAGATCATTAATAAGAACCAGAAAAAGAATTGGCCCAAGGACCGAACCAATGGGGACTCCAATATCAATACTCGCTGGTATAGATGACACCCCTTCCACTCGTACAATCTGGCTTCGATTTTTGAGATAGGAATCAATTAAATGGAGGCTTTTGTCGCTAAAGGTATAGTGTTTGAGCTTACGTATTAGAAGATCATGTGTGACACAATCAAACGCTTTGCTCAACTCACAGAAAAGAATTGAAAATTATAAACGATTTTCAAACCCCTTCAATATGCTCTCAGTAAGCTCTAAGATCGCCAATGATGTGCTTTTCCCCTGTCTAAAACCAAACTAACTAGCAGAAAAGATTTTTTTTATCCACAAAGAATCCCACAACTTGACTTGCCACTCCTTTTTCTAAAAACTAAAATTGAGATAATAGGTATTAGAGATATCAGCCTATAATTTGTAACTTGATTTACATCGCCCTTCTTAAAGATGGGAGCGATCAATGCTTTTTTTACGACTACAGGAAATATACCAGCCTGTATACTTTGATTGATTAATTATGTAAGTGGTACTATTATTAATTTTTTATAGTTTTAATGATATCTACAGTTAAGCCATAAATGTCTGCACTTTTCTTATTTTTTAAATTGTTTATAATCTCTTACCTCAATAAACGTTAACTCTCTGAAAGCAAATGTCTCGTTAGAGATATGAAGCCATTTTAATTACTGCAGGGGGTCAACACCGGTCCAAGTCCTTAATTAAGTTTTTAGCTATTTCGGAAAAAAAGTTGTTAAAATCCTGAGCTAAAATTTGATAGTCGTTTTTATGTTTTGCGTTAATACCTCTGTTTTAATTTATAATGTCCCACATACATTTTGTGGGGTTCTTTGATGTGGAAATGGCCTGATAATTTGCATTCCGTTTGACTTATTTAAAAACTTTTTTGTAGATATTTTTATATCTTCTATCTAAGTAATTTTATACTGTTTACACACATCATTTAAAAAATTAGGATGTTTTCTCATACACTTCAAGGATCCATCAAACCAACCTACCCGATATGGCTGATCAGTGCGCACACAGAACACTCTTTCAGGGAAACACTGCAGGTTTATCCCTTTGAGAAGAGACATAAATCTCTCAAATTTGCTCTCAATATCCACTCCCAGTTCATCTACAAAATCCCAATTTACAGTCTCCACAGTGTTAAATTAAACATACCTTTTTGACTTACTGGATGGAAAGTAGATCTTTCAGTTTTTACATGTCCAATATTTGATTCAAGATGTATTAACTGCCCAAGGTGGTCAGATGTATTAAAATTTACATTTTAAACAGTGATGGAGTCACAAGCAAAATTAATAAAAATGTTATCGAGACAGGCCCCCCCCCCATGAGTCGCCCCAGACACAAGGCATCGAAACCCATACATCTCTAGAAGGTTCACAAGACTTACAGATTCACCCCTCCCAGCCTCAAAGAACACATTGAAGTCACCCGCCAGCATTACCCTTCTATTTTCGTCAATCTGTGAAACTATTCCCTCTACTGTATACAGGAAAGTGCCAAAATCTCCTGTGGGTGTCCTATAAATACAAATAATTAAAATGTTTTACTAATACAACACAGCATTCTATACATTTTTTTAAAAATAAGTGAATTAAAATTGTCAATCACAGTCGATTCTAGGGTGTTCTTAATCAAGATAGCAGTTCTTCCTACTTTGGGATAGCTTCCCTACTGAGAAACCCGCCATTTTGAAGTGTTCAACACACATGACCGCCATTTCATTTTCATTTAACGAATGCTCAGTCAAGCAGATAATGTCCAGCTGTTGGTAACTATATATATATATGTGTGTATATATATATATATAATTTTTTTTTCGGAAAAGCACTATTTATATTTTTCGATATCTGCAATTAGGAACAATACTTCCCCAATATAGTATATTAATAACGTATATGGGCTGTTATACGAGAAGTAAAAATGAATATCATACCTCATCTATTGGAGAATCCTCTATAAGTCTCGGAGCATCAGATGACAACAGTCCATGAGTCGCCAAAACGTAAATTTTGTATGCACCGCGTTCTTTTAATACTTCAGCTGCAGCGACAAATGACTGAACATCGTCTATTAGGTCGTCCTAAAATTCATATAAAATACAGTAACATATGAAGAGTTTAATTCCAAAAAATTATTAATTATTAATTAATAATTATAAATTAGCTCTACCAAGTTTTTAATTAACTATGACTGCTATATATGAAGTAAAAATATAATAAGAGACATATGTGTGTGTTTCTATAATTTTATTTAAAAAATAGGTGTGTCTCAGCAAGTATAAAAATTTAAAAGGATTGCTTTCAAACAAGAATTTTATCTTAATTTACTTAATATTTTAGAAATTTTCAAACAAAAATTTGCACGTTCTGACTGTACACACTGTACAATAGATATTTTTATAATCTGTTCCCAACCAGATCTGCGAAAACCACATCTTAATATCTTACCTTGTTAAAAAAATACTAACTTTGAAAAATCTACTAAAAGTGTTATTTGTTTCATGTGGATCGAAGTTAAGTTTTTTATTTATCAAAGAAGATACAAATATTACTTCATGTAAAGTTTAATTAGATATTTCTGTAATTAGATAAATCAAATCAATAATGTATCTAAATACATAACCTTAAAAGACGATTCTTAACTCATAAGTGCGGCAAATCATGTCAGACTACTTGCATCTCTAATTGTTTAACAGCCAGAAGGTACTTACCACCATGATTGCAATTCTACCCCCTACATCCCCTACTACGTTAATTGGTGGTTTCTCTTTTGCAACCGGTATAGGTACACCAACTCCAGCGTCCATAGTACGAGACCGAGGAACTGTTGGAGGGGAATAACGTCCGTCAACCTATTAAGGAGCAAAATTTAAAAACAATAAACTCAACAGAAGTAAAGGATAGTGCCATGTTTTTTAAACCGACTCTTATTACCTAACAGTGAAACAGTATCACAAACCTTGCTAACTAATTATATTTACTAGTAGGTAGAACAAATAATACCAATAATCATTATGACCTCAATTACATGGATCCGATTTTAAGAAATTACAATAAACGTTTTCCAAATATAGACTTGTTTTAACTAAGTTTGATTACCCTGAAAAGTCAATTACAGTTGCTATGATACAGTTTGGCCTGAAATAAACAGGACTGAAGTTATTACTTATTTATTATATACATATATGAACTTAAATATTACTTATTCTTTATTATATGTTTTAAATGTGCACCTCCACGTTCAAAATAGACTTCAAACGAAGTGCTGGTCATCATTCATTAAATAGGGGTTGTGTCAGTCTTGTTGCGACGTCCTGTTCAAAAAACTTACGTGCACGATAGAATCATCGTAGATCAACTATAAACCGTGTTAAAATTTGTACAATGTGCCAATTTTGATTTAGCGTGACTTGTCGAACATTATTTTCGATAAAGTACAGACCGATGATGCCCTGCCCAGATACTGCTTACCTTTGTACTATGTAAAGGAACTTCTTGAACCTCATCAGGTTTGACCAATCCCAGATATAGGTTTCTGAGCCATTTACATATCCTCACAAATGAAAATGCGTTTTATCAGAAAACCAATCATTCAAAAATTAACGATTTTCATACTGTAAAGTGAGTACTCCAACACTGGAATCAGACAGTCCGAAGGAAACTGTAAATGGATACTTTTCATACTCAGAGAAAACTGAAATCATCTTGTATGTAGGCAATAAACACTTAAATAAAATACCTGATAAGCCTAAGGGGAACTCTGCCAAAAGTAAAAATAATGGGTCTCAAGTGGATGGCCATGGAAAACATAATCAGACTGTATCAAGCAGTGCTGAGAGTGATTTTTTAGAACGCCTGAAAAACCTACTAACACCACAAAATCAAAAAGGGCCACGGATAAACTTTCAAGCAAATTTCTCACAAATGGTCGAAAACTAATTGTGATTAAGGACATGCAGGAGCTGATAATTTTCCATTTAAATATTCAATCTTTGCAACGTAAAACTGGAGAGCTGGAAACTTTTTTGCTCTCCAGCAAGCAATATGATATTGTGACTTTGAGTGAACACTGGCTAAAACAGGAAGAAATGGAACATACCATTCTACAAGGTTACTACTTGGCCACCTACTTCTCCAGAAAACAAAAAATACATGGAGGAACTGCGATTTTCATTAGGAACGGGATAGTATCTGACAAGAAGAGGGATATCAATGAGTTGTCATCTGAGTAACATTGTGAACTGTCAGCTATGCATCTTCGAGACTCGCACATTAGTGTAGTGACTGTGTATAGATCACCAAATGGAGACTTCCATACATTTATGAAAATAATAACTAGTGTGTTTCAGAAGCTAAGTGAGAAGCCTTGTAAGGCAATTATTATTGGTGATTTCAACATTAAGTTTTTTTCCCGAGAAAGAACCTTCTTGGATTTTTGTTGCTTGGCACTTTCATTTGGCTTCAGAATAGCACTCTCTGAAAAAACCAGACTAAACAACTGTATAGATAATATTTTAATTAACATGGAAGACGATTTTACAACTCAGGCACGGAACTTGTCTTTGTCGGATCCTAACTCTATTGAGATTAATGTAAGATATAACAATGACAATAAATTAAATAGAATTGTTTATAGTCCAACCTCTGAAATGGGTTTGCTGTCTCTGTTTGGCCTGGTTCAGGGAATGAATTTTTATTTTATTTCCGACACCATGATTCAGTTAGATGACAGATGTGAGCTATTTATTCAGTTATTGGCTGATGCTGCTAACAAGTCATTTCCTTTGAAAAACGGCCGAGCTAGGGATGGTAGAGCCAACATAAACTGGTTTACCTCTGAACTTAGGAAGATGAGAGAGGAACTTAACTTTGCCCACTCTTTTTACAGAATGTACCCCACAGTACCTAATAGGGAAATATTTCAGGGTGTTAGAACAGAATACCGAAAAAATATTGATAGAGCAAAAAAACAAGCTAATATGAATTACATAAAATCTAAAAGTAATAACCCAAAGCCTTATGGGATGTTGTCAACAATGTAACAAAAAAAAACGCAAAAACAAGCTTCTTCATATTTAAACTCATCTGACTTCAACTCTTTCTTTTTAAATGTAGCACACCAAATCAATATTAATCTTCCAAAAACTAGGAATAAACATTTTAGCACTTACTTAAAAAATAAGCCAATACCCTCACAGTTTTCCTTTTCTCAGGTTTCGGAGGTCAGGGTACGAGAAGTAATTACAAATCTCAAAAACACTAATAGTAATGATATTTACGGTTTGAATGTAAAAATACTGAAATACATTAAACATCTTGTTATTAATCCATTAACAAAACTTTTAAATGAATGCATTTGAACAGGATTATTCCCTGCAGCTCTAAAAATTTCGAAAATAATACCGATTCATAAGGAGGGTCACCTAGATCAGTTAGAGAACTATAGACCAATATCCATTATACCTTTGATTGGAAAAATTATAGAGAAGATCCTTGCAGACCAGATTTGTAATTACTTCGAGAGTAATAATATATTTACTAGCTGTCAATTTAGATTTAGAAAAAACAAATCAACTGAGACGGCAATTGTCAGCTTGCTTGGCCTGATCACCTCAGGATATGAGGATGGGGCTTTTGTGGGTTCACTTTTTTGTGACCTGTCGAAGGCATTCGACTGTGTCTCACATGAAATACTATTAGCAAAACTTAAACACTATGGTTTTGACACCCCAAGTCTCAAACTCTCGCAATCTTATCTAACTTGTAGAAAAAATGCAGTGTTCTTTAATAACAGACTATCAAACTTCATGGAGATTAGCAGTGGTGTCCCGCAGGGTTCGGTTCTGGGCCCGGTGCTTTTTCTCATTTATATCAATGATATCTCTGAGGGGATACCGGGTGCCGATCTGATCCTGTACGCGGATGACACTACAATCACGCTTTCTACCGAAAAATTAAATGAGACCATAGTGGGAATCGATGAGGCACAGGCGAGGGTCTCCGAGTGGTTCGAATGTAACCAGCTGGCTTTGAATGATGATAAAACCAAAAGGTTTATTTTTTCTCAGCGAAACTTCAGAAACAGCATTGACTCAGTAAAGTTTCTTGGAGTTGATCTTGATACAATGTCAACATGGGAGTACCATCTTCGGTCATTGTCAGGCAGGCTGTCAAGTGCAGTTTACTGTTTGCATAACCTATGTAAAGTTGTTGATCTGCAGACTACTTTGACTGCATACCATAGCCTATTCCACAGTAGAATGTGCTACGCCATTTTGGCATGGGGTCACTCGGTACACGCAGACTTACCTTTTGGTGTGCAAAGAAGAGCGGTCAGAGTGGTTGCTGGTCTCGGCTATAGAGAAGATGTTAGAACAACTTTTAGGGAGTTAAATATACTTACATTACCATGCGTTTATATTTACAAGTGTCTACTGAATGTTAAGGACAATATAATCTCTTACCAGCTACAAAGACAAGTGCACAATTACAATACGAGATCTTATAATAACATAGCAATAGATTATACTAGAATTTATAGAAGCAGGTATTCATTTAACTATTATGGTCCTAATTTTTATAATAATTTACCAGACGAGGTTAGATCTCTAAATGGAAACCAGTATAAAAATAAAATAAAAAAATTATTACTGGAAAACTCATTTTATACATTTGACGAATACTTAAACCATACATTTTAAGTTGTTTGTTTTGTAGGAACTACTGATTACATAATACGGTGTTTCTGTGGATAATGTTAAGGTTTGTGTGTGATCGACATTTGTTTTACTTTTAATTTTGCAATGGCGTTTTTACAATATCCTATCTACAACTTAATGTTAGTATTGTTCTTAGTGTAGTTACTGTAGTTTTATTGTAATTTTTATTTCACGATTCTGGGCATCCAGCCCTCCTTCTTTTTTGACTTATGTAAACATTTATTTTGAAAACATGAATAAAGTATTATTATTATTATTATTATTATTACAATATTGCACTCTAACACCATAATCCCGAGGATGTAACTGTTGATATACCTGAATAACGTACAAAAACGCACCCAACTCTTACAGAATTGCTTTCAAGGAAGTTCTCTTTAAATTCAGTTGCAATGCCGTTCTCCGCCGGATGACTTTCGGATTATTCAACACATGCATGAACACTCGCTCGTATTTCACATTGGTGTTAATTGTCTTGGAAGGCCCTGATCTCCCTTTTGCAGCTTTCTGAAACTGTTCGCTGAACTGATCACACACGTATTGCAGACTCGCACCATTACGTCGAACATATGCTTATGAGCGAAAATAGTTTTCCACTAAAAACGTTTTTTCCTCTGTACCTATCACCATCGTTGATCAATCGATATTAACACATTACTGTCAAAGGCTAAACTGAAATTTCTCTAATATGTCATTTGTTGACAATGTTGCTCGCACAGAAGCATAATATCTGTGAAAAATGAATTCATAATTTTATACAGTTACTTTGAAGACCCAATGTTATATTTATAACCAAAATGGCAATAAATGATTTGAATTAATTTTATATTTTGACTGCTAAAATCTAGATCTCTTTTTTGTACAATAATTTATAGTCTTTTTAAATAGATTTTAAAAATCTTTGTACCATTTAGAATTTTTTTCTGCAGTGTAAAGTTGGCGTCAGATAAATCTGTATGGTGTCAAATAAGTTTAACTTCATTTTATGATATTTTGATAATACGGACTTTTATTTTTACCTGTTACCTACATTATAATCCTATGGGTTGGGTGGTTTTAAAGGTATATTGAGGTTTCTTTACCTAACTGAAAGATTTGTTTTATATTAGGTTGTTTTTAAAGACATATATTAAACTCATATCAAATATATAAACTAATATCAAAATTAGTATACGGTTTCATCTTTCTGAAAAAAAAAAATCAAAAAAGAAATATTTTATAGTATTAACTGCAAGATATCAATACAAGTAAAACAACAATAAACCACATTAAAAACGACAAACATAATAAAATCAGCAATAACTAAATAGTAAACAATTAATAAGTGTTTTGGAAGAGGAATAATATTTAATTGATGAACCATTAGAATTTAAACTAAAGCAGGCCTCCATGGTATAGAGGAAATCAGAAGATTATAGGTTTAATCTGGAGTAATGTCTTCTCAAATCTCTTCTATCTTCTCCCACAGGTCAATTTGATTTCCTGCCGAAAATATGTACCATATATCCCCAAAAGTTTTCTATGGAATTTAAATCCGGACTTCTAAAACACCATGGAGGATATCTAATATCGTTTCTAGCGAACTAATCCTCAACTAACTTAGACATATGAACAGAACAGTTGTCATGTTGGTATGTCAAATTATTTATTTCAAATAATACATTTGCTGATGGAAGCAGCACATTTTCTAAAATGGTTAAATGTAAGTATTTATTTAAGGTACCCCCGATGTTCTAGTATGCCCCTGGGCCTGGGTTCTTATACAAAACCAAACGCTGACTAAAAAACGGCAACTAGTTTGGTTTTGAGTGTAATTTGGATCGTACCGAGAATTGGGAGGTCGGTAGACACAAATCCGCCGATTACACTACTTACATATTTTTTCATCGGAAAACATTACCTTTTTCCAAATATCTGCCTTTTGTGGCAAATATTGTAAAGCAATTTCCATGCCATTTCTTTATGATTCCCTGAAGAGTGCTCCCCCAAGAGACCAGCCTTGTTCTATTGGTGTAACGATTGCGGTTTTTGTAGCGATATTTAAATGTGGCATATTTTGTGCTATTATTTTACACTTGACAAAGCAAGACTGACATCAAAAATCAATAAACATCAACAATTAATCATATCATCATGTGTTATATCTGTCAATTGCGAAAGATAATTCAGGTAAATAAAGTAGGATGAAGTACAATTTACAATGAAGCAATTAAGAGGTACGAATTTATCTGTTGCCAATTGTACATTTATTGAATAAATATTTAGCAATCTGCAATATATACGATTTTAATAAACATATGATACATATTAAAAGTTATTAACAGATACAATGTGGAAAAGAACTACCCTTATTATTTTCAATATTATCAAATTTTGTAGGCAATTGATTTTTTTAGCTGTTCGTTCGTTCGTTCAGTTCCTTTGAATGGCCTCCGTTTCTAGGACTATACGGCCATCTAGAATACGATGGGTAAAGTTAATTTGCTTTGTGATACACTTTTTTGTTTTAGACGTAACATATAGGGGGAGTGGAAGGGTGCGCGGAAAGGGCGACCAGAATCACCCTTCAAGGAGGGGGGGAGGAATTTACGTCTGAGGAATGTCAGCCAGACAGGCCCTACAGTTTATCGAGGAGGTCGAACCTCGGCCATCTCCACCACCTAAGAGGAGCTGGTTACCGTCCTGAATGACAGCGTGTAAAGCGAAATTAATTTTACACTCTTCCCTGTGGGATTTTTAAACCACTAATATTAGCTGCAGACTTGAAAAGTAGTGCACCCACCTAGGATTCAAACCCAGGACCTGCAACACCAACTCCATGTAGTTAATAATTAATGTGTCCTTACTCATATTTAAATATTTTTTGTTTATACAAAATACAAAATATTCAAATTCAAACATTTATCGGTTCTGGTGACCTTAAACAGGTATACAACATGTCATGACTATAAAATACAAAAATACATAGTAAGAATATCAAAAAACTTAAAGCTAGAATGTAAAAAATGACAGAAAGTTACACACATAAATTAATTAACACTTAACAGAGAAACCAACACCAAAGCATTAACATTAAATTTTATAAAAATCTGTCCCTGAGATATTCATCAACTGAGTAGTATCCCTTGGTTGTTAAAATCTTCTTAAGTTTGGACTTGAAGACATTTATGGAGGTAATTTTCTAAATTATCTGGAAGGTGATTATGATCCTAATACTAGTATAATAGGCAGATCTTTCAAATTTAGTGGTTCGGTGTGCTGGGTAGCAAAGGTTCTCAGTATGTCTCTATTACTTTTGAGCAGTAGGCAACATTTTAGGATGAATAGTTCATTTATGTTAGAATGTGCAAGTTCTTACATCATATTGGATTATTTTATCTGAGAATATCCAGATTGCATTAAATATTAAATAATATAAATACTGATTTTTAAGGGACAATACAATAATTAACATATTACAATAAATAACAGTTTAAAAAAATGACTATTTATAAAGAGCAATTGTCAGTATTGGCAGTTTCTACTCATATGAAAGTGTCACAGGGCTGTTATCTGGGGTCTGCCCTGTTTATTGTATTCATCAATGATATCCATAAGTGCTTCACACATAGTCAGTTCAACTTATTTGCAGTTGACCTTACATGCTCTTCTATAAAACAAAATATCAATGATTGTGATAAACTCTGATATGATCTCAATAACTTGGTAGATGGTGTTATAGGAAGGGAATGGAATTAAATTTATCCAAGTGTAAAGTGGAGTCATTCTGTCCAGTGAGGAACCTGCTAAATGCTGAATATTCAATAAACGGCATACCTCTTGAGCATGTGTCGATCATCAAGGACCTGGGAGTGACTCTTGACTCATCTCTCAACTTCATCATATCCAATGTAACCAACAAAACCCTTCAAATAATGTACGACTGATTTCAACAGTATTTCAGCAATAATGGGAATCTATTGTGCACTGGTTCGTCCTTATCTAAACATGCCTTATATGTATGGTCCCCTTTTTATATTGTCCACAAAAATGAACAGAATGAGTTCTGTATATATTTTTAAAGCATATTGCTTACAAATATCTAAACATTGCACACTACACTGATGATGAAAATAGAGTAAAGATCATGTAAATTTCTATAATGTACTTAACAACATGTGGAATACATCCAACTTCATGTTCCACAAAGAGGAAAACTTTCTGAAATTCATTTTTCTATTCCCACTGACAGAACTAATTACATAGGCATCAGTGTTTCATCTCCAGGGCATCTAAACGAGCAAATGCATTGTGGAATTGGTTTGTAATGTTTTCCCAAAACAATTGTCATGAGAGTTCAAACGAATGTATTTTCCATCAATGATAAACTTTACAACTTTACTTTATTATAGTGTACTGTGATTGTAATTGTCTTTTTGATCTGTAGTGCTATTGTGTTAATCTTGTCCCTTGAAAAATAAATAAATAAAAAATACAAACAACTCAAATTATAATACCTCATCTGCATCAGACTCCTTTTGCTCACCATGGATGACAGCTATTCCTAAGCGTAAGCGTTCTGCATAAGAGGTAGCTTTTTTAGCAGATCCGGGATTCCTTGCTACAATGACTGCATTTCTATAATCAGGAATCTACAAAAAGAAAGCAATTATTAACCTTTTAACACCACTATTACAAAGGGCTGCTATGTTGGGTTTGTTTCCTTAATATGCAGCAAAAATTGAAGAAGTAATAAGTATAATACAAAATTCAAATTAATTGCTTTTTTGTAAAAATTAATATTTGATTAGATTGATATGTTTGGAGAGACTTTGTATGATTTCTATATTAAAAAGAAACCTTCAATTTTTCTGGGCAATAATCAATTTGTTTGACCAAAAAGTGCCTGATCAAATAAGAAATTCTATAAAATGTTAAAATTCAGAACATTCTTCTTTATTTTGGAAAATATTACTGATTTTAAAAGCCTATATATAAAATGCCTCACTCTATTTCAACATTTGTAGATGTCAATATGATTGGCTAAGAGATCAAGTAAAAGAAAAAGTATTTTTAGGTACAAAGAACAGAACAAGGTGCCTACATGAAATTGTTGACTAATTTATTATTCATAGGTGAAAATTAGTTGATAAAATTAAGTTATCGATAGGTATTGCTAGCTATCGATATTTAGGTCAAAAGTGGTCAAAAAAAAAAGTCCTTACTTTTGTTCTCATCTTCACCTATGACGCCTACTTTCTTAATAAATAAATCGGAGAAACAAATAACTATCAATGTTATTGGCTACCTATCGATGATGATTGATGGATACAGTTATTTAGACGAAAAATATTTTTAATGGGGTTAATAAGATGCCCACTCACACAGGAAAGATTAGCAAGTTATATAATGTTATCCGAATTAAAACAATGTATGTTGAAATAATTAACTAAAATTAACCTTGTTTTAGTATTCCTCGTGTTTTAAAATATTTTTTGCTGATCTATTTTAGAACATAAGTATTATTACCTTAAGAGAATTCTAGGCTACTATTATCTCTGAATTAGTTTGTATATGTTCTGTTACATATTAATATCGATATATGTAGTGTGATGAATTGATGTCAGTTTTCAACGATATCTTTGGCTTCTAACAAAGTTTAATAATATTAACTTAAATAGTTGATTACTTTTTATTAATTTAATTAGATATTAAATTAAGATATATTAGGTAATCTACAAATATATTAAAACTACAAAGTATTACATTATCTGAACACATTTAAAAATAATTATACTTACTCTTTCTTGGACATACTGCAGTAAAAATGGACTTGCTCGCAAATTATCGACAGGACAATCAAAAAATCCTTGAATTTCTTTCTGATGAAGATCCATGGTAATTATATGAGTCATGCCTGATTTTACCATCATCTGGGCAACTAATTTTGTTACAACTGCACCTCGTTTGCGCATTTTACACTGCTTGCTATATGGTAAGTAGGGTATGACCCCTACTATTGACTTAGCAGATGATGTTTTAAGGGCATATGCCATAATAAGCATCTCCATAATATTATTGTTAACATCCCTTAAATTAAATAAAAAAGCATGTTATGAACATTTTGTAGGTATTTAAAATGCAGCTTAATACATTTCAAATCAGGTATTATTTAAAAGCATTTTAGATTATTTAAAGCAAAATGTACTAGCCACAATGAAGGTCTATTTTTCATTCAATTGAATCTTAAAATGTAAGTAGAAACTTAGCTACTCATCATTTCAAATAATGATAAAGATTCACTTACTTGCAAGAGAATGAAACAAGTTACTACTAATATAAGCTGGAGCATTAAAACAGATTTTTATACTAAAAAACTAATTTTTTTCATACTGCAACTTCTGTACTTTAATCAAATTAATACAACCTTTCAAAAATATTGTTACACAAAGGGTGTCTGTTCTAACTATCTACACTAATAATTTGATAACCTGCAAAATTTTTTAGTTCAGTCTTTTATATCTTGTGTGAGTCTAGTTTCAGCTAAACATACGATTAGCGGATTTAAATTGTATATAAAATTATGTAATTGATCAAATTTTGATATAATACTTTTACTGTTATCCTACTTAAAATCTGCACGACCTTAATTCTACCCCAATTTATACAGTTATGTTACAAATAAAATCCTTAGAAAATAGACCAAAATTAAAATGTAAGCATTTTACAAAGTGTTTTTATCATGAATGCTATTATAAATCATTTTGTTATGGTCATTGAATTTGTTTATTCATATGTCAAAGACCTTGGATTGAGATCTGTATCTAATATTGCAAGACTACATACCTTGAAGTACGCACCTACTTGTTGCAAATAGCTGCTTATTTCAAAGTATGTGCTCTTGTAATATTAGATTTTAAATGTGTTTTAACATCATAAGAGTGATTTATATATAGTGTGTCTCATAAATGTTGTCAGTTGTTTCTTTTCTTAACTGTAAAAATTAATGTATATAAATGCTAAATATTAATGTATGTATTTTTATAATTTTATATATATATATATATATATATATATATATATATATATATATATATATTAATGTATATATATATAAAAACACAATATACATATATATATATATATATATATATATATATATATATATATATATATATATATATATATATATATATATATATATATATATATATATATATATATATATATATATATATATATATATATATATATATATATATATATATATATATATATATATATATATATATATATATATATATATATATACATATATATATATATATATATATATATATATATATACATATATATATATATATATATAAATGTATATATATAAATGTATATATATATATATACATATATATATAATATATATATATATATATATATATATATATATATATATATATATATATATATATATATATATATATATATATATATATATATATATATATATATATATATATATATATATATATATATATATATATATATATATATATATATATAATATGGTCCCCCTGAAACATCAAGCCTTCATCGTGGAATTGCTTCCGCATTACTTCGGGATGGGGTTTTGTCTAGCCATATCCTTACATCACCCTTCCTAGTGTCCTAGATTAGGGGTTCAGGGGCTCTGCTTTTTGGTCCAGTTTCATTTTTGCTACCTACATTTATTCAGCGTGTACTCTTCCTCTCCTTCATTTCAATTATATTTCGAATTGTTTAATAAGCTTCCTTGTTATTTCACTTTCAGTCAAAGCCGTCATCACATTACTTTCATTAAAATGGCTACCTGTGTTTTAAAGAAACTTTACCCTTACTTGCTCCCATCTAGGGCACATGCAAACAATAGGGACATTGGAAAGACTCTGACCTCCTGCGGTAGAATAAGTACTTCCGAAAACAACTGTGCCCTGACAACCCCTGTGTTAGGAAATAGTATAGTCGACTTCTCCACCATATGGTCTATTAAAGCCACTTTTGAATGTTGGGTATTAATCGGTAGGTCCAACATCCATACTCTGCATTATCCCACTTTAATTGCCAGCTGTTCATAAGGTTTTCCCTAGCTCTTACTTTTTCCATATCCATGTACCTCTGTCTTCTTTCCCTGATTTGGTGGTCTATAGGAGGATTTCCCGCAATAACTCCCACTCCTTCCGCACTCACCGTCCGGTACGCACTACACACCCTGAGAGATATTGTTCATTGAAGTCGAACAAGCTTTTGGGCCGTTTTTTTATTTTCTGTAATAGTATGCCACGCTGGTGAGCGATAAAGGAGCTGGTTAGTGAACTACGCTGGACAAAATCCGTCTCTTTGACGCCCTACGTCCGCCAATGTTGGGCATGAGGTTTGTTAGCGCTCTAACTGTTCTTTCTACCTTCTGGATTGTTTTATTGATATGCTCGGCAAAGGTCAGCTTAGTACTGAGCCAAATACCAAGATATTTAACTGCCTTACTGATCCCAATAATGGTGTCCTGTACGATAAATGATATAGGCTCAATTCGTCTTTTGGTTGTTAGTAGGTCAGCTTTAGTCTTTTCGGGCGCCAGTTTCAGTTTTCTTCGCTCCAACCAGTTTGCTACACCCTGTAGGCTAATATTTGCCACATTCATTAGAATTTCTTCATTTCTGGCTGTTATGACCAAAGCAACGTCGTCAGCAAAGCCCACAAGCGTTACTCCCTCAGAAACAGCTTGTCATATAATATATTCCACAGTGTTGGACCTAAGACTGATCCTTGTGGAACTCCACTATTTATCCTCAAGACTTTTGAACCCTCTTTACTTTCTTTTAATGTAAGGACGTAGCTGATGCACGCATCGGGCAAGTGGCCCTTCAGAAACGTACACTACAGAATGTTAAACATTCCAAATGGTACAAATTCACAAATATCATCAAATAAATAAACAATGAAGTCAATAACTCTAGGAAAAAATATGTCAGATCAGCAAATAAAAATTACCAACAAGAAAGATTTTCAATTGAAGAAAAATAGTACATGAATAATAATAAAACTACACAACTACATAAACAAAAACGAACATCAATATAAGCCAAAAAACATTACAAAACCAATCCGGTTAACTGCCTTTCTAGCTGCAAAGTGCTTAGTCTGAAAATATTCTGAGAAGTGACAAATGTAATTGTGAACTTGGTCAACAAATGCACTAAACCCATAATTTGTTCGGTGGTACGTTTCAACAAACAACTGTGATTGACTTGTTCTTCTAATAGGAACTAAAACGGGACTGATCCCAGCAGCAGTTCACAGTCAATCCCCCCATTGACCAATTTATGCAAAAAGACCAGAAGTGCCTTCTTTCTTCTAAATTCAAGGGTTTGAAGGCCGCAAAGAAGAGCTCTAGTATTAGATGACAGAGCTTGATATGGGAAATGCAATTTATGTAAGAGGTAATTTGAAAACCTATTTTGCACCTTTTCAATTCTGTCAATGTGACACTGGTATGATGGACTCCATATTGTACAACAATATTCTAGAACGCTATGAACAATGAGTTATAGAGACACCCAATTGCTTTGGTATCAGTTACGTGTTTCATATGTCGCTTTATAAAACCCAGTGGTCTAAAACCCTTAAGTACAATGTTATCAATATGTAGATTAAAAGTTAAATTTTCATCAAAAATAACGCCTAGGTCCTTGAAAGAACTAACAACTTCAAGGTTTACATTATCTATGAAGTAGGTGGAGGGTATGGGATTAATACGTTTGTGAAAACGGAGCACTTTACATTTTGAGATGTTAAGAGAGATAATTAGTTCTGCACCATTTGACGAGCCTTTCCATATCAGACTGCAAAGGATTGGAGTCTGAGGAGACTGGTGAAAAGAATTTTAAGTCGTCTGCATATAAAAGACATTCAGAAAATTCGAAACAAGACATTATATCATTTATAAAGAGCAGAAAGACAACTGGATCAACATGCGAACCCTGCGGGACATCCGATATCACAAGAATCTCTCTGGAAAAACTGACTTGCTGGCTTGATCCACTAAGTTATTTTCCACAAAGACCAATTTGCTGTAATTTCCGCAGCTGATGGCAAACACTGTCAACTTTAATTTATTAAAGATTTCTCAAAAGCCAGTGTAAATCTGTAAAACAATATGTTGATAGTATCTTGCCTGATATAACTTATTCAAAGAGATCAATTTT
This sequence comes from Kuschelorhynchus macadamiae, assembly GCA_030620095.1. NCBI lineage: Eukaryota > Metazoa > Arthropoda > Insecta > Coleoptera > Curculionidae > Kuschelorhynchus > Kuschelorhynchus macadamiae. Next base: position 140,645 of record JAUTXW010001398.1, read on the forward strand.
ACTAAAGTTTAAATTATGGTGGTAAGTATAGAAAATTATACAAGACTGAAAGTGAGTAGCAAAAGCACTTGCGATGTTATTTGAAAAACACTGGGCAGGTTGGAGTCCCTTCTTAAGTTTCGTACAAATGACCAAAAGTAGTTAATGTTTTCTGGGATAAGTAGTTCAGTCTGTGTGACATGTAAAATAACACATATCAATTCGAAGTGTAACCTCACATCTTATGTCAGAATAGGCCAAATAGTCAGCAAGTTTATCAGTCCTTTTATATTTTCTGTATAAGCAATTCTTTTGCTCAATAAGCTCTCTTAAAGAAAGGTCAAACCATTTGGGATATTTACAGTCAGCCACGATCTTCTTGGGGACACAATTATTGATACCCTGAAATAAAACCTCATAGAACTGTTCAACCATTCTGTTAATATCAGGCTCAGACAATAAGAAAGACCAGTCGGACTGCTTATAAAAAATATCCAAATTGACGAAATTTGCTGTATGAAATTGGTAAACACTTACATGATTTTGATTTTTTATCGGCGAAACATATTTAAGTTTACACTACACTTCAATTGCTGGATGGTAGGGTCAATCTGTACAAGAGGAAAATTTGAAGATGAAACGAAAACACTAATGAAGTCATCAGCAAATAGCAGATCTAAAATTCGGCCCATGTAATTACATAGAGAATTCATTTGTTGCAATTCAAGAAAACTCATTGTCACAAAAAGAATTTCAGAAGCTAGGGACGGTAAACATTTTGGAACCAGTGAATTGTCTTCATAGATCCATTCCACCGAAGGAAGGTTAAAATCCCAAAGAATAAAAAATGTATGGTTACTGAATTTATTTCTCAGCGACTCACAGGTATTGCAGAAAGACTGATAACATTCCTGATTAGAATAAGGTGGAAAATATACACATCCTAGTACCAGAACCCAAACAGCGTCGAACTCGATATGAGCAGGAGTAAAAATTATAGAAGCCTGAATAAAAAAGAAGAAACGGCCATCAATACACCGGCGCCGCGTTGACACCCTAGTTCCATTAAACTTCTATCTGCTCGAAAAACTATATATTCATTTTTAAATATTTCATTGTTAGAAACATCCCCATTAAGCCATGTCTCGGTGAGAAATATTCGCAAGACATGAAGCTAAGAGAAATTACATTAATTTTGGTGCATAGACCCCTGACATTTTAATAAAACATGACAAGACTACCATCCGCTGAAGATCTGTCATTAGCACCAGTTACCATTTCTAATTGTGCGTTGGAATGTTGGGCAGTTCACAAAAATTTTGCTGGCTGTTATTATCCATGGAATTATTAATCATCTCCACACCTGGTGACGATTGAGAAAAAGAGAAAAATAGTCTGCGTCCATCAAAAAACAATCAAAAAATATACGAAAAAAGCTAAGGTTTTGTTACATAATCAAAAGCTCCGTTCCGTGAAATGGTTATCAATGGGAAGAAACATGCATTGGAACCGGTTATCGTTAACTCAATAAATGCATTTTGTTGTGCTATAAAGTTGTTCAACACTGGACACTTATATCGTAGAGGGAGGCCAATAATGAAAAGATTAGTATTTTTTGTTTTCTCAATCAAATTGTTGATAGTGTCTTGTTGTATTTTTTTGCCCATAATTGGTTCATATATGCCGGTAAATAGCAGAACACAGTCACTCTTAGAAAAACCTCTACACAGAGAAATACGTTCCCGCGAGAGGCTTTCGAAGTTTACCCTATCCAACTGTTGACAAATTATAACATATCTGTTGTTAGTGATTTTTTTAATAATTTGAATTGAACCTTTGACCACTGCATCTCCAATTATCAATATCTGGGGTTGTCTTTTGTGTTTTTCTAATTGTTGTGCTTTTGGTGTCAACTTCCTTTCATCTGGGTTCACGAGTGGTAACTTTTGTATATATTTACCGCACTTCTTAGCTTACTTAATTTAGATTAATAATAATAATAATAATAATAATAATAATAAACATCCTTTATTGCCAGCTAAATCACAAAGGACAAGGCAACGTCACACAAGAAAGTATATATGTTGCATAACAACATTAATATATAATACATATTTTAAATAGACATTCAATGATCAAACAAACAGATAATAAAATATGATTTTGACAAAACATTTTAAAATTAAATTAATGAATAAATAAATAACATTTTAAAAATTGAAGGAATAAAAACATTTCGACTTAGCATATTGTATCACAGATCTTCTGAAAATTTTGACACTATTTAAGCTTTTTATGTGTTTTGGTAGTGATCGGTAGATTGGTACCAGTAATTGTCTAGCTCCAACGTCTTTAAGCTAGACAGCATTTCTTTCATGGTTTGATTTAAGTCGCCTAGTTCGTTTTCCAATTTCCTTGACACTACCTGTTCATGGATAAGTTTTTCAATTAAAGTATTTTTTTCCTCTTCAAAGTTGGATATTTTTTTATTTAACATTAAGATTGTTTCGCGCGCTTCCTTTAATTTCTCCTCAAAATGCTGCTCTGCCTCTGCAACATCTTCTTGGTAACTCAGCGAATTTTTTCGATGCCTAAGTAGAAGGGATTCCTTTGAGTTAAGAGTGGCAATTAAATTTTTTATTTCTTGTTGATGCTCAGCAAGTTGTTCATTCTTCTCACAGAAACTCCTTTCATAAATTTGCTATTTGGACTTCAGAGTGCCTCTCAGTGCCCCAAACCTTTCCTCAAACTTCTCAAATTCAGTGAGTTTATTTTCTTTACTTATATGATTTTCTTCACACTTCTTAAAACAGTAAACTCGGTGATTTTCTATTACTTTGAAATAGCTTCTTCTGTTAATGCACCTGAGATGAAACACATTGCAGCATACAATACAAACTAGACTAGAAAATTCCTTGTTTACACAGCATTTCAAGCAACCAGTCGACTTTTGCGATGAATTAACATTGCTCTCCTTGCCAGTCATGACACTAAATTATTTATAAAATTAGAGAAAAAAAGAAGGTAAACTCAATAGAACAAATAGTGTATAATTATAATGACAGCTATTTTGAAGAAGCAATGAAATGTGAGACAAAATAAAAGCTAAGCAAAAGAAAAAAAAAACATTAAAAACAAGGACACACGCTTCATGCCCAGGGGCCTGTCTGGACAACTTAAAAGACACAAACAAAGAAGACCACTAAAAAAAAAGGGAAAAAAGGAAGGAAAACAATAAGGACCAATTATTATTATTGTTCTATAAATTTAAATATATTTAAAGTTGTCTTTGCAAACAGACACCAATATTGTGCATTGCTAAAACTCTACTAGAACTGAATAATATAAATTATCTTATTTTAAAAAATTATTTTAAAAATAATGGAATTTCGCCTGACTCTGATAAATAACAATTTAGGGTCTTCTTATCAGTAAATTAGTATTTAGTGGCAAGGCAGTGATAAATATTACTTTTTTATAAATGTCCATTCAGAGGATAAACTTTAATTAGCCTTCTATTTCTTCAAATGATAAGATTATCTGTGAGTTAATCACTTATATATTTTTTCAAAGTCAAACCACTAGAAACGACACATATTTATAAGACACAAACTACACACATATATGATAAATCAAGAGTTTATAAACTTTCTATTATAATCTCTCTATCCGACAGGTAAGATGCAATGACACTGATTAGACTTTTATCAATTCCCATGTTTCTTAGCTCTTCTAGAATCAGTTGCCAAGATGCGCTGTTAAATGCGTTTTTAACATCTAATGTTATTAGGGTGCATAGCTTCCATCGTGGATGTGGGTAGTCTGCAGCTTTTCTTGTGATCCTCAAGACATCATTTATGGCATCCACGGTCTGTTTGCCTTTCCTAAAACCAAATTGTCTCATGGACAGACCACCAGTTTGCTCTAATTCCTCGTTAAGGCGCGCCAGGATTAGCTGCTCATGAAGTCCACCCTCTACATCCAACAGGCTTATCGGTCTGAATGATGAAGGGCTTTCTAGAGGTTTATCTCCCTTGCGCAAGAGCACAAGTTTTACCTTTTTCCATTCATTTGGGAAGTTTGCTTGGCCTGCTAGTTTATTGTACAGAGATAGCATGTATCTTGGCTGAGCTAATGCAGCTGCTTTAATTATCTTTGGCGGTATGCAACCTGGTCCTGGAGATTTATTTATTTATTTATTTTATTTATTTGTTTATTTAGTTAGGAAATCCTAATACAATATGTTATCTTTAAAATGTTACATAATAAAAAAAAATGTTACATAATAAAAGAAACGTAGAAACTTATAATTATACATTAAACATTTAAGCTTAAAATTACAAAATACAGAATAAAATTACATACATTAGATTAGGGTTACTTATTTATTATTTGACTACATTGTTTGCAAGGAACATATTTGTAGGTCTAACAAATCACAGTAAGTTTTTGTTTATCAAGGATGTGTTTCTTTAAAAGATTCTTAAAGCTATTTACAGTTATTGCATTTTAAATGGTCTCCGCACTAAAATGTCTGAACTCTGTGTAAACATCTCTAATCTCAATTATGATGTAATAATGCTAACAGAAACATCATTAAAACCTGATTTCAACAGTCTTGAATTGGTTTTTATGAATTATGTTGTATTTAGACAAGACTGTAATCAAGAGCTGACAGGCAAGTCTCGCAATGGTGGTGTACTGATAGCTGTCCATAAGCGTTATCAATCAAAGAAAATTCAGCTTGAAAGAACCTCCTTGCCGGAACTGGAAGAAATATGGGTGTCGGTTGAAAGTGAGGAACTCAAGCTAACACTGTGCTATGTTTACATTCCCCCTGCGTCAAAGGCAGAAGTGTATCAAAATTATTGCGAAACTATGGAACAAGTCTTCGAATTAAATAGTTCGCATGTTTGTATTTTGGGCGATTTCAATTTGCCTGTACAGTACAGTAGAGTAACGATCACATGGGAGTGCTTGTAGATGGTGTCACAGCTGCGGCCCAGCCATTGGCGGAAATATTGCCATACCTTAATTTATTTCAGTGTAATGTGGTGCGTAATTCTTATGGTGTGATATTGGACTTGGTCTTGTGTGATATGTCCGAAATTAGTGTTAAGTGTGCGGAAGATTGTCTAGTTAAATGTGATCGTCACCATCCTGCGTTGGAAATAACCTTGCCTTGCGATGTGTCTAGTCCTGTATTGGAGTATGAACATGAGGTATATGACTTTAAGAGATCAGATTTTGTAAGTCTGGCTGCATACTTAGGTAATGTACACTGGGATTCTGTTTTTGAATCTATGAATGTAGATAAGAATGTTAGTCTGTTTTACTCAGTTTTGTATAATTTTGTAAATCTGTTTGTACCTTCAATAAAAATTAAAAGCAGATTTAAATTTCCTGTGTGGTTTGATGATGAATTAAAGCTAAATATACACATGAAACTGGAAGCCCATAAAAGATACAAACAGACTGGAAACTTAAATGATTATAAGATTTTTGGTGATCTTAGAGCTAAGTGTAAGATGCAATCCAGTGCATGTTATGTAAAATACATTCAACATATAGAGGAGGGCTTGCAGCAAGATCCAAAAAATTTCTGGAGATTTGTTCACAATAGGACAAAAGATGGTGATATTCCAGCATATTCCATGTATGGCGATCATGTGGCAATAGAGGGGAATGACGTGACAGATCTCTTTGCCGGGCATTTCTCTTCTGTCTACACATGTTCATCATCCCAGGGTACCACTTTTAATATGGATAGTAATGCCTATGTCTCCATTAGTTCTTGCAGTGTGACAATCTCTAGTGTGTTGGAAAAACTATATAAAATTGATGTCAGCAAAGGCGCAGAGCCTGATAATATACCTCCTCTACTTCTTAAAAACTGTGCTTTTTCCTTAGCAAGGCCTTTATGGCTCCTATTTAACCAGTCTTTATGTAGTGGGACTTTTCCAGATGCATGGAAAACATCATATGTTGTGCCAGTTTATAAGAACACGGGAGATAAATCGAACGTAGAAAATTATCGGCCAATCACCCTGATCTCTCAGATTCCTAAATTGTTTGAATCATTAATTAATGATCACTTAACTTTTGCTTTTAGAAATGTTATATCAACAACACAACATGGGTTTGTGGGTGGTAGGTCGATAACAACAAATCTCCTTGTATATCAGGATACAATATTGCAGGCTTTGGAGAAAGGCTATTCAGTGGATTCAATATACACTGATTTCTCGAAGGCCTTCGGGTAGACCATAAGATACTGTTAAAGAAACTAGGCAATTATGGATTGGGAGGTAAGCTCATGGACTGGCTGAATTCATACTTAATCAACAGAAGGCAAATAATTAAAGTAAACAATTCATTTTTCTCCCATCCATACTTGGCTACATCTGGTGTCCCACAAGGGGCTCATCTTGCACCACTGTTATTTAATTTGTTTATTAACGATGCAGTTAACTGTTTTGAGCACAGCGAAGTATTGCTTTATGCTGACAATTTAAAGATATTTAGTTGTATAAACTGTCTAGATTCGTCACAGTGGTTGCAGGATGATCTCCTGAGATTTGAAGTATGGTGTAGGGAAAATAGAATGAGCTTAAACATTAAAAAGTGGAGCATGTCACCAACTGTGAACACTTACCCTCTTGATGGTAATGAAATTGAATCTGTCAAGGTAATTCGTGATCTAGGTGTCTTGTTTGACCAAAAACTGACTTATGTTGAGCATATTGATCTGTGTTGTAATAAGGCTCTTAAAATGTTAGGGTTTATTAAAAGACACACTCAAGATTTTAACAATCTGAATGCACTGAAAATGCTCTACATTGGCTTAGTTAGAAGTCACTTGGAGAGTAGTGTTTGTGTTTGGTGTCCATATTTCGCAATACATGTATACCGGATTGAGCGCGTCCAAAATAAATTCCTACGATATACAGCTTTTAAACTTAAGATTCCACTTGAAAATGTCAATTATGAAGATCTTCGAACGCTAACAGGATTAACTACTTTGTCGCACCGTAGGAATAATTTTGACAAACTCTTTGTTTACAAAGTCATAAATGGTGTGATAAATAGTCCGGAATTGCTTGCGAGGTTTGGAATTCACATTCCTGCTTGCTCGTTAAGCTGCACCACTACTTTGGCCCTGGAACGCCATCGTACTTTGTATGGTCAGAATTCCAGTGTGAATAGGATGAAGGCCAATGCAAATAGCATTGAGCAAGATATATTTAATTGTTCTTTGTATTGTTTAAAAAGGACATAATATTTTTAATTTGTAAAAGTGCAGTCATTGTGTATGTTTAGTGTTTTTAAGTATTTTAGTCTCTTGACATGGTTATTTTAATACATACATGTTTTTTAAATAACTGATAGTGCAATGTTATTCAATTATATATAGTTCGGTTTTGACATTGTTTATAATATTTTGTATTTTTTTTAGTAATGTATAATGAAAATATGATTGGGCAAGTCCAGTAATAAATAAATAAATAAAATAAATAAATAAATAAATAAATAAATAAATAAATGTTGTTAGGAATTTCATTAAATTCTTTTAGTCCCTTGAATAGCAAGGATTTCATTGTTGCTGAGTACCTTGGTCTACTTATATGATAATCGTTGCAATTTCTAGTAAAATAACTATGGATATCGTTTCTTAGTGTAGTAAACTCTTTAAAATATTCTGGTACCAAACCTTTTCTTAATTTATAAATAAAGATCATTGTTAGATAATACAAACGTTGTTTTACTGACATCCATTTCAATATACCCAACAAAACCTTTATTGGTGTATACCTACTGCTTCATAACACCAATTACATTTCCCTATTAAATAGTATTTGGAGATGTCTAATCTGGTCTTTTGACATTAAATAAAGCATGCTAGCACAATAATCAAAGTGGGGTTGTACTATGTTCTTGAATAACATTGTTCTTGCAGCGAGTGTAAGGAACTTCACTCCCCTAGCAAAAAAAAATAGTTTTTTATGTACTTTCTTTTTTAAAAATTCAAAATGCTTGTTAAGACTTAGTGAATTGTCTAGCTCAAAACCAAGATACTTTATATGTTCCACCCATTGAATTTCTTTTCCATCAATTTCCAGATGAATTGTTGTTGTATCCATTTTATTTAGTTTTTGTTTTGTACTTATTATCATTGCTTTCGTTTTTTCTACATTTAATTTTAACTTGTTAATTTTAAGAAACTCATCAATATTTAAAATTAGCTGTCTAACTTTCAGTAATATTTCTTCTATATTTTTCCCATTAAATGAGACAAGGGTGTCATCAGCGAACAAGTTTAGGAACTCTATTTCTTCAATGAAGTTTATATCATTGATATATATAATAAACAGTAATGCTCCCAGAATGCTTCCTTGCGGGATACCGCAGAGATTTTGTCTTTTTTCTGAGTTCGAGTTTCCCAACCTTGTATACTGTGACCTCTGTCCCATCAGACATTCCACAAACCAATTCAACGCTTTACCACTTATCTTATAAAATTGCAATTTTTTCAACAAGATCTCACAGTCTATTGTTTCAAAAGCTCTTTGAAAATCAAAAAAAAAAGCAATTACGTATTTTCTTTCGTCCACTTGTGTCTTCCATTTGGACAATGTTAGTTATAAAGCAGTCTCACATGAGTGTCTTTTTCGAAAACCTGACTGACTTCCCAAAAATAAATTATTGACATTAAATTAAAGTATTCCAATATTTGTTCAAAAACTGCTCTCTCCAGTATTTTCTCTAAACATGACAGAGAGTTTACCGGCCTAAATTTGGAAACGTGGTTTGCATTTGCTACTTTTTGTATTGGTGTTACTTTGCTAGTTTTAAGTTCATTAGGGAACTTGTCGCTATGTAGTGATGTATTAATGAAATGCAATAAGACATGTCCTATACTATTAATGGTGTTTTTTAGAAATAGTGAGTTGAGATATTCCCTACATTCTTATTTTAATTTTAATCTTCTAATAATCTGTGATAGTTCATTAAAAGAAATAGTTACAAATTCATTTAATGGTTTCTCTATCAAAAACATATTTTGACATCTCCACTCCTCAGGAGGATTTTTACTCTTTACGATGCTTTCAATACTGCTCACAAAATAATCATTGAACATACATGCAGCCTCCTTTTCATTATTTGCATTTAAAATATTCTCACTGTCACTCAGGCTGCCAAAATTTATGTTTGTGTAACTTATCTGACTTTGAGGCATTTTACATAAACCTTCAATTTTTAATTCATAAAAACCATACTTCTTTTGTTTTAAAAGATTTACAAAACTATTTCTTTTTTCTTTATACTCTGCCCAACATAACTCTCTATTTTCAGTGTTCTTGATAAATCTTTTGTATGCCGTACTTTTCTCTTTTGCTTTAATTTTAAGGTCGTTATTGTACCAAGGAACTGAATTTCTCTTAGTGCATTTTTCCATTATAGGGTAATATACATCTAGAATATATTTACAGTTATTTAAAATACTACTATATATCTCATTAATATCACAGCTGTTTGTTTCCCAAGTACATGCCGCTAATTTAATATTAATATCACAAAATGCTTCTTCACCCAGTCTTCGTGTGTAGTATATCAAATTGTTATTTTTTAATTCCAAATTTTTTCTATTGCATCTCATAAATTTCACACCGACAACCGAAAGATCATCAATTTTAGGAACATGATAAACGGTTACCTTTAAAGAATCTATCTTAGCCAATACATAGTTAAGCAAGGAACTACTACAAACTGTTATTCGGGTACACTCCCCAACTTTCTGATCTATTCCATAAATTTGTAACAAATTTTTTATTTTCTTTGTGTAAAAAGAGTCTTCACCTAACCTACAAATATTAAAATCTAAATTAAAATCACCTAAAATAATACAATTTTCACTACTAAAACAGTCTTCAAAAATTTCTTCCATCTTTTTTAAAAAAACAGCATCACTTGAGCTTGCCGAGTGGTAAAGTCCACCCACATGCCATGTTGTTCCGTACACCGTCACTAATATGAACTGAATCCAGTAGTTTTTATCCTCTACATACTGATTTTTGGTTGTGAATGAAATGTTGTTCCTTATTATTGTGTTTCAGTTTCTTGCATGCGGCATATAAATCATACACTGTAAAATTAACAAAACTATTATTACTATCACAGGTAAATATCACATCTGTGTGTCTTGGAAATAGATGGCTTACTACTTCTTCCATAGTGTCCAGGATCAAATTCAATCTGGGGGGAAATCCAAACATTCCCTTCATTACGATTTTGTATCCGTCTCCCCCTATATCACAGTCTATGTCACAACAATCCCTTTTGGCCTTCTTAATTCTATTTCTCAGTCTTGTTTTGCTCTCCTTATATGCTTTCCACAGGTTTTGTATTACCCCAAATGAGTTCATTCTAGCATTTCTTGTATAAGTTCTCCGTTTTCTTTGCCAGTCTCTATGAAGTTCAGCTATTTCGTCATTCCACCAGTAGGTAGCTTTCCTCCCTGGATACTTTTTTCTCTTTAGTATCACATTGTTACAAATTTGAGTTAATTTCTCTGAGAATCGTTTTGACGAAGAAAGTGAATTCGACAGTTCTCCCATTTTTAACTTGCCATCCTACCTTTTGTGGTCTTAGCCTCGGTACTTGTAGGATCCGTGTAAGGTCAAACATAATGTAGTTGTGATTAATCAATGATTCATCGTCAAGCACTACCCATTTTGTGATGCTTCTCCTGATATTTTCTGTAATGATCGTTAGATCTAGTATAGAACCATAATTTTGGCTTTGAAAAGTAGGTTTTTCTCCCTCATTTATTTATTTTATTTATTTATTTTTTTGCAAGCTAGGCTAAGCCTAATGCATTGAAAAAAAAATTACAAATCATGAAATTCTACTTAAACAAATACTAATGTAATGAATCTTACTTATAATATGTATACACTTATACTAATACTAACTGATATATTACTAACATTTACATTATAAGTTTTAAGAGAAATGCACTCAGCTCAAGGATCAAGAAAGGTCTCACTGCAATAGGGGAGAATCATGTTATGATCTAAGTAAAGTACTCAGTTGTCTTTTAAAAACATCAAGTGATCTACAATCCTTTACCTCTACTGGTAACTCATTAAACTGGTTTAGACCTTTAAAGAATAAAGAATTCATGGGTCTACCAGTGTTAGTTTTTTTAATGTGAAAGTCATTTCTATTCCAGTTGTCTTTTAAAAACATCAAGTGATCTACAATCCTTTACCTCTACTGGTAACTCATTAAACTGGTTTAGACCTTTAAAGAATAAAGAATTCATGGGTCTACCAGTGTTAGTTTTTTTAATGTGAAAGTCATTTCTATTCCAGGTTGGGTAGTCATGTCATCTCTATTATAGATAATATATTTAAAAAGATATGCTGGCAATAAATTGTTTAATATCTTATATATAAAAATCATTGTAAAAAACCAGACGCGTGCCAAAGTCTGCTGGGGCCCCCCCGCAAATTTTTTCACGGGGCCCCCTACTCTACACCAAGAAAATTAATTATCTGGGTGAAGACGCAATTACTGTCTGCGGTGACATTTCAGATCGGTATATAGATAGGAGAAATTTGATACGTTAATATGGTTGCAACCGTATTAATGTAACCAAATGTCATTCATCTGTCATTAACAGTTCTAAAATGCCGCCTTGGATAGTAGTAACACCAGTAACAAAAATAAATAGGTTTCGTTGTTACCTGGTATTATTATACGGGTATGCTTTATGCTTTATGTTTACAAAACTACAGAACATAATAGGACACAACTTTAATAATTAATAAACATACTATATTTATAAGTAACATAAAAACCTAATAGGAACGTCAGGAGAAACAAAAATAAATACAAACTCAATAGGACGCAACATTGATTGATAAACATATATAAGTAAGACAAAAACATAATAGAAACATCAGGAGTAACAAAAATAAATAAAAAAAACTGCAACTCTAAAAAATGTTATTACGGTTTGCATCGCATTTCAGATTGGTTTAAGGAGATAAAAATTAAAATCTCTTTCGTGAAGCAAAATATTTATTGACAATTTTGTCTAAGTCTATTTTTTGTGCTCGTTCATATTCTATAGAAATTAACGCTAATGAACTTAGACGCGATTCGCTCATTGTCGATCTTGCAAAACTTTTAATTAACTTCAGTTTTGAAAATGTTCTTTCTGCTTGAGCCGATGTAACAGGGAGTACAAGAAATAATTGAAATGCGGTGCAAATCTCAGGTACACTACTAATCAAAAATTGATTTATTCAAAAATAAAATCAGAAAATTCCCTAATACTGTTCAGATTTTTAAGGCTTAGATATAGAAGGTTTTTAATTTGAATTAGCTCCGACGCTAGATTTTGTGGGAGATCGTCTGGATATTTTTGAACTAATTCTTTCACTTTATTAATAATTTCAACTTCTGGTACTTTAAGAAGTGTTTTGGGATTCAAAATGTCGAATTTTGAATAGACATTTTTGAACACCTCACATCTATTTTTTAGTTGTACTACAATAATATCAAGGCAAGCGTTAAACACTGAAACTCTTAAACAATTCTTAGGGTCTTTAATTGGCTCATCCACCGCTATTTCATCAAAAAACTTTTTTATAGTATGAATTCTTTTTTCTCTAAATTGTGGCTCAATGCCCCATTGTTTTGCCATTGTTATTGAAGTCTCAAAAATATTTTCAAAATTAGTTCTCAAGTTTGCTAATTGTTCCGAAACATTTGCTATTAAATCTGTGGCGTGTCCAATATCTATATCACTTTTTTGTAAACATTTTGAAAGTAAATTGACTATTTCAAATATTTTTCCTTCGAATGTTAATAAAAATATGAATTCAAAGTTTTCTATTTTATTTTGTAAGGCCTTTGCCTCATCCCTATCAGATTTTTTTTTGGCTATTATTACTAGATTCGACAAACATTTAACGACGGATAAATAGTTACTTTTTAATGAAATTATAGATTCGGCCCTGGATGACCATCTGGTGGGACATAGCTTTTTCAAAGTGGATCCCACAGTTTTACTGTTTTTTATTTCGGAGTTCAAGGCATGCCAACGAGGCAGACTTTCGCTAAAAAAAACATAGAGGGCCTGAATTGTATCAAAAAAATTTCTTATCTGGGTGATATTAACTACAGAATCATTCATAATCAAATTTAGGCTGTGAGCAACACAATGAATGTAATCTGCATTTGGCTGATGTTTCTTAACTAGAGCTTGCAGTCCCGCATATTTACCTGTAAAGTAAAAAAAACACACACTAAGCAGAGCTAACCATTATATAAATTATATAAAAAAAAGTTTTTAAAAACAAGCTTTTATTTAAATGCACTAAACGAATAAAATAAGGTTTTTCTATAAAACTTTTACTATGAACTTATAACGTCTTCACACATTTCATATAATATAATAATATGTCGCGAGATTTACCTGCGTGGTTTTTTACCCACGCATGTAAATTAAATCATATCTTGATCTGACTGGTAATATAATTATTATTTTTAAAATTTTCAAACTAAGTAAATACGAGTTCACTTAATTCTCGCAACAAGCTTTTATATTATATGAAATGTGTAAAGACGTTATAAGTTCATAGTAAAAGTTTTATAGAAACACCTTATTTTATTCGTTTAGTGCATTTAAATAAAAGCTTGTTTTTAAAAACTTTTTTTTATATAATTTATTTTTTACTTTTTAGTTATCGCTGGTCTCTTAGTCTCTTCACCGAACAAACACACCTACATACAAAGCAAGTGAAACAAATGCTTGTAAAAAACTAATATTGTAGCCCTTTCTGCTTACTTTTTTGTTAAAATGCACAATGGGTCTTAAATTTGAAATCTATACCCAAAATAACCCATAAAACCACATACAACTCGACTTTTTAAAAAATATTAAATTTCAACCCTCTCTTCTTTTTGCACCCCAATATTATTTTTTTTTATAATTTTAATAAAATATATTAATTAAATTGGAAATTGTTTTTAGACACCAAAGCATTAAAAAAGGATATAAATCTCCACTATTTTAATAAAATTTAAATATTAACCCCTTCTACCCCCGCCTCTTTTTTTTTTTGTTAAATCTTTTTTTTTGTTAAAATATCAGACATACCTTACTATGAAATATGTAAATCATAAAACCTAGAAAAAGACATATTATTTCATTATGCAATTTTTTTACGAATTTATCCACCTTCCCTTGGATTTAGAATGATGCTACAAAATTTAACATGCATTGTCATCCTACCTAAACATGCATACAAAATTTCAGCTAAATCGGTTAAGAATTTCTATTTCAAAATTAAGTTGCAAGATTTTGCCCGAACAAACATACATACATACATACAAAGCAAGTTAAATAAAAGCTTGTAAAAACGGAAATATATTTAAAATTCACAAAATACCTATACAGTGTGTGATTTGCATTTTTTTTTTACCCCTGATGAAGGATAAGCTGGCGAACTAATTGTCAATATCAATGAGTATTTCTTGAGAATTAAAAAAAATGCGTATTTTGTGTTACAAATAATGTGCGTACTTACCGCTCATATTTGCAGCTCCATCATACCCCTGTCCTCTACATTGTTTAAGACTAATTTCATGTTTCTCTAAAAATTTTAAAATTTCTTGTTCGAAGTCTTTACCTGTTTGATTTTTCATTTCTCTGAATCCCAAAAATGACTCATGAACATGAATTTTATTATCTTTTATATTAATGTATCTTATAACTATACTAAGCTGGTCTTTTTTGCTGATGTCCTGAGTAGTGTCAACTATAAGGGAAAAAAATGGACTCTTTCTAATGTCTTCAACAATGGATTGTAATATTGAGTCAGAAATCAGAGCAATAAATTCATTTTGGGACTTATTACTTAAGTAATGTCTTTGATTTTTCTCTATTTTATTTACGTGTAACCCAAGCACTGGATCATATCTTCCCAAAAGTTTAACTATATTCAAAAACACTCCTTTTGAGGAATCAGCTTCTAGCTTATGTTCATCTGTGGAAAAAACATCTCTATGTCCTCGAAAAGGTAGATTACAAATTGCGAGAGTCCTTGTCACATCGATGAGCCTTTTAAGTACTTCTCTTATTCTTTCAATATCATGTTTTAAATATGAATCCACCGTTTTATTCACTTTCCATGTCGAGTGCAGCAAACATGCTTCTATATGGATTGCAGAGTTCTCATGTTTTGAAATTTTTTTTGAGAGGCCTTGCCAATCATTTAGCTTTCCTGTTGTCCAAGAGGGATTAAACGAATGACTACGCCTATGAGCAAAGAGCCAGCAAGGGTGACAATATACTCCATCCAATATTTGGGAGTAGGATATCCAAAACCTATATAAAATTGCACATTGCACACTTAAAATTTAAAAAAAATACGCAAAATTTTACTCAGCTTTCTAACTCCTGTCCGATCTTAGTAATTTTTTTATAATAAGCCGTACTGAATGACCTGTTTAAACTGTCTTAAGGGAAAGGTCCTAAAGGTCTGTGGGGGCCGATTTGCACAAGTTCTTTTTTGGTATTTTCATCCAATTCCAATTGGGTATTTAAAAATAAAGCTATATCACTAGAAAATACGGATGTTTGTTCTGAGTCGGATTCTTCGTCTTCTGATGAGTAATTTGTATCAGTAATGTTGATGTCCTTGCCTAATTCTTTATTTTCCTCGATTCTTGTCGATTCTGATGTAGATGGTTGCATGGGATCAACCTCACCAGAAATATTTTTTTTTATAAAAAAATTATCAATTTTGATGAGTTTTTTTTTCTCATCCTCCTTGATTTCATTCAACTTTCGTTTTTGTGCTCCACTTAAATATTTTCGTGAGCCACTCATAATAAAGAAATAATACACATAAAACATAAAACACAAACACTTTTTTACCAATACTAATATGTCTTGTATTAAAATATTACGCGGCAATGTAATATCCCAATAACCGTCAATAACGCTAACGCAGCGGCAGTATTCTGTCACGCGAGAATCGCGGCACGGTCTTCGTTTGGGATTCCCGGAATTTAGTCGGTCGTCATAGATACGCGTCGTATTACTGTAACGTTGCCACATCTTGCAGTTTTTGGACATTTTGTTAGGCTACGTTGCCATGTTGTTAAATTTTGCTATAAAATAGACGACTCTGATAAAAAACAAAAAATATGTATTTGATTTTGGAAGATTCTGGGGTAAACGCATATTCTGCCGCTATATAGAATTCAGTATATTATATTTTTGTTAATATGTAAAAAACTCACACGAGGTCCGAGGTCGAGGGGGCCCCTAGACCTCCGGGGCCCCCCAGACCTCCGGGGCCCCCCCGCACCGCGGGCCCTTTTGGCACGCCACTGTAAAAAACTTAATTCTTTTTTCAACCGACATCCATTCCAAACAGGAGAATATAAGTCTGATAGGTGTATATCGATTGCACACCAGTACAATATGCATATCCCTGTTTTGTAATTTTTGCAGTGATGCCCTACTATTATTATCAAAAAGAAAAAGCAAACTGGGACAATAGTCAAAATGCGGCTGTATTATAGTATTATATACCATAATCCTGGAATTTATGCTCAAATGTTTTGCTACCCTTGAAAAAAAGAATAATTTCTTTGAAATTTTTTTATGAATGTATTCAAAGTGACTTTTAAATGATAAAAAATTGTCTATAAAAAAACCCAAATATTTAACTTCTTTCACCAGCTCTAGCTGAGATCCATACATTTCAATAATCACATTGTTTATAGTTGAATATTTATACTTTGTTGTTAAAATCATTGCCTTAGTCTTATTGATATTTAATTTTAATTTATTTACATTTAAATATTTTTCTACTTTTAATAGTTCTTTATTTATATTGGTGATAGCAGTCTGATTCTTATGGCTACAAGAAATTAGAGAATCGTCCGCAAATAAATTTATAAAATCAGGTTCAATGAAATGACTTAAATCATTCAGAAAAATAATGAAAAGCAAGGGTCCTAAAACGCTGCCTTGCGGTACTCCATAATGAATGTCAATTTTCTCAGAAAAACTCATCAATTTTTGTAATTTGTTTTTTATATTTTAGGTACATTGCAAACCATTTAAGAACTCCACCCTTAATGCCATAATACTGAAATTTGGATAATAATATTTCATGATCAATTGTTTCGAATGCACATTTAAAATCCAAGAATATTGCTACTACAAATTTATTATTATATTATCAATTAATTTACTCCACGTAGGCATTGTAAGTTGTAAGGCAGACTCACGAGAATGATGTTTTCTAAAGTCAGATTGGTTTGAGTAGAGTAAACCGTTTGTTTTAAAATAATCTGTCACCTGTTTGTGAACAGCCATTTCTATCATTTTTTAAGTGTTATACATATTAATATATTTTTGTGATGTCAATAATTATTTTGTTCTCCAGCTACTTCTAATAGACCACTAAGTTTGGGAAATTCTGTATATGTTAATACAAATTAACTTACTTTGTCCCTGTCTGAATAATAAAAATATCTTTTCCTCTTACTGAATCACCAATCTGAAACATTGTTTCGCGATTACTCCTATGGTATATGGCGCATTGTCCTATTGATACTCCCAATCTCTTCGCTATCAAGTTTGCTAGCTCTGGGTGGGAATTACCAGCAATGATAATAATATCAGATGTTTTTGGAGCATCCATCCTTCTTTAAGCGAACCTCGCTAAA
Source organism: Kuschelorhynchus macadamiae (assembly GCA_030620095.1). Classification (NCBI taxonomy): domain Eukaryota; kingdom Metazoa; phylum Arthropoda; class Insecta; order Coleoptera; family Curculionidae; genus Kuschelorhynchus; species Kuschelorhynchus macadamiae. The sequence continues at coordinate 158,387 of JAUTXW010001398.1, forward strand.
CCTTAAACATAATGAAATTTATGTTAGTTATGGGTTGATTGCTTTTGTTCAACTCACTTTGAAGTTGTTGCTATGTAACTTAATAACAAAACAATATCTATAGAAAAACTTTAAATGACAAGTTTTTATTAAATTTCACTAAGAAAGAAAAAACAATCGCTTCGCCTCAATAGTTGACAAAAAATAAGTGTATTTATCAATATGCCACAAAGTAAGACAGGCACTTAGGAAGGGGAGTTTCCTCCATGATTCTGACGACAAATGAAAAAAAAATCATTACCAACCATGTTAAAAAAAAATGAATCTAGTCAGTTTACAGCACGGAATCTTCAGTGAAGATGTAGCTAGGATGTATATAACTCACTCTTACTAGTTTACTGTAATTTCTTTGGTTCTAATGTGCAAAGACCCAGCAAAATTTAAAGGACCCAATCAAAGATTCCATCGTTAAGTTTGAAAAAGCATCATACCTGTAGTTTTGCACTTGTTGGTTAGCTGTACTACGGTAATGTTTTGTGAGGTGTATGTTATTTTCCTAATAACTGAAATAATCTTCCTAATACAATTAAACTGATAGAATATGTGATTGTCAACTTGGAGAGACACTCTGAAAAATAGCACTCATTTTTAATTAAAAAAAAATACCAGGGAAGTTATTATTTTATTTATTTAAATTATTTCTGTGATTCCATTTTTTGCATTTGCTGCACTAGTCTATGGAGGCCTGATGAGCACTAAACTGACAGAAAGATCTAGGTCCTTTTACAACAGGAATATATAAAACTCAATATTTTGGTAGTCTAAAATGGTTTGAACTATATCTGAACATCAGGATTCCACTGGACAAATAATAAATCTAAAAAATAAAAGATTGTAGTGTTAGAGGTAAACAATTTTAAATGATACAACCTACATCATACATGTGAAATGCACCAATCTTAAAACAGTTTGATGAGAACAAGTCTGGTATAAAAGATGGCTTGAACCTTATTCATTTGATTTTGTGATGTAAGATCCCTAAAGATGCTTTGTACAATCGATACTGAAACGTCGGAAAGTGATTCGTCTTGAGGGATTTGAATTTAAATATCGTTTAATTATTGCAAATTTTCTAATAGAAAAAAGGATGTCATTAGCATTAACAGTAACAAAAAAATTACCAGTTTACCTAATGATTTTTTTATTTTAAAAAAACAACAAATAGACTCTTCTAATTAGCTGTCAGCTTAGGTTATTTTAATTCAACAGATTACCAAATCCAAAACCCAATAAACTTTCTTGACTTCTTCTCGTCTCTTCTTTCATGCGCGAAAATAAACGTAGATAAATGTTTATAGGGGAAAATAAGCTTGTGGGAGTGGGAGTTGTAGCGACAGATTAATCTGTGCAGAAAGGCTGCTAGGGACGCTATCCATATAATTGAGCTGTTTTATAGTGGTGAAATTGGTTGAACCTGGTTCAAACGTACATTCTTCCAATGAACTAATGACGTCACATCGAAACTAAAATGTTTGGAAACTTTTAAATAAAGTTTATCCGGTGTTCCACCACTTCTTGTTTCAAAACCAACGTCTGCTTGCGCTGTCAAGTTTAAAAATAAAATTTGGTTTTTATAGCTTCTCATTCATTAGAAATATTTACAATATATAGAAATTGTATGTAATCATGGCCACTGGGCAAAGCAACAAACATATGGTACATATTTAGAAAAATAGTAAATTTTTCTATCAAAACATTTCTATTGGCTAGGATAGCTTTTCTGTTGACATATTTATTTTCTTCAGGTTTGAAATATCAATGTCATTTTAAACCCATTTCAAACCAGGTGTGAAAATGTTTTGATATATTAGCGTCACAAGAAAACAGCTTTATTAGTGCTAATCAGTGTTGCCGTGTTGCCACACCTTAAAGAGGGTATTATCAGAAAATGCACATGAAATTATCAGATGTGTTAAAATTATTAGATACTTAAGTAATGGCCGTTTAGCAGCACTAAAAAGTCAGTGTTTATATTTATTTCATATGCGTTTAAGTAAAACTGTATATATTATATGAGCTACATAGCACTGATACATATAATGTTTCAAATAATCATTTGTCTGGCACACATCGTATTTTTTGTCGTTTGCCGATGGTAAAAATTTCAAGAATTTCCTCCTTTTGAATACCACTACGCCCTTTGTTTCGTTTTTGATCTCCCCTGAGGCGACACCGCCATCTGAGTTAACTCATTTGTGGTAGAAATTAAAAATGCAGAAAACATATTGTATTGTGCTTTACTGCAACTAGAAACCCTGGTAGCGGTAATATTGGTAGCAAAATATTAAATTTAAACATCCTATTTCTTTAGAATTACGGTCGTTTTGCTTGTTGATAACGGCTTATTTTCAATTGTCAAATTGACTTAGAAATTATGGTAGGTTCTGATAATTATGATACCAATGGCAATACTGGTATTAATGTAGGAACAGGAACCCTGTCTTTCACTACCGTCCCATGTTGTGTATGTTCTATGTATATGTTTATGACAGGGAATACAGCTTATGTCATAAACTCCGTATAAAAATAGTGATTCCAGAAAAGTAACAAAGCACGGATAACACTAGGGTCGGGCTAGACTCTTGCGCTTATTTTAGAAAACCTTATATCCGCTGGGACTTCTGCCAATTACAACACAGTGTTCAATTTGCTTCCTATTGGTTCGTCTATTTACGCCGAGTAAAACAAGATTTATTGAATGTTCAGTGTGAGCTTCCTGTCCCAGGGGTAGAATTCTCGGCATTGAATGCAACTCATGTGTGTTCGAATCTCCGTTCAGCCGTTTGATTTTTTTTGTTTCTTAACACAACTTATATTTAATAAAATTGCGTATTAGGTTAAGTTAGGACTGGTTAGATTTGCTATATAGAAAAAGAGCTAACAAAATTCCGGGTCTAGATTAAAACAAAGTTTTTTTTAACAAAACTTATACTGTTACGTGTATCTGTCACGTTAGCGTTATGTTAGCTCAAGTTGGCCGATAAACCATCATTAACGCTGTAAAATCAAACTCAAATCATCGAAAATCAAACTTGAAATACGCGCGGACTCTAAACTGGTACGATGGTGGAAGTATTAGGAATTTTGAGGTTCTGTGAATGTTCTCTGGCATTCCCTGTCCAGTTTCCTTTCACTCGCAGCGGCGACCGTTCCCGCTTCGAAGGGGGGTCCCTGTTCAATAATATGAATATGATCATTGTGGTCATTTCATTTGGGGTTAAATTAGTATTGTTTAAATGGGGTCGAACACCATACTGTGTTGGTAATAGCATTTTGCCCTGTAGAATTAAATTGTTCTTTGACTAAAATCAGTTGATCTAGGATTCTGACTTCTAATTATATTTTGATTTAGTTCGAGTGTGGTATCGCAATACATTTCACGCAAAGGATAGCGACTTCGGCTGACCAGTTTACTAGACAATGTTTGATGTTTTATATCATCAATCAGCATGTAAAGCCTCGAAATTTTGCAGCTAGTCACGATACTTTCAAACGCCTGTAATTCCAAAACGACTATTACAAATGAAAAATATAAAACACGAAAGTTCTAGAGCATCAAATTTTTTGTTTAGGGAGCGCCTAATTTTAAAATGTTGCTCTTTGCTATGCGTAGTATAGATATATTAAAAAAAAAACAAAAGCTGTCGAAATGCTTATTTTCCGCCTAGCGAAACTTATAGCTGTTCGAACAAAGTCAACCCTTAGGCCTCAGCATCTGGACGACCGCAGGTCGGACCATTTAACATTAAGATTTTCTACAAGCCAAAATACTATTGCCATTAGAGTGTTGTGCTCGACATCATCATCTTACTCCAAATTACTACCATGATCATGCCATTATGGAATAGAAGCTCCCCTTCGATGTGGGAAGGAAGCCACTGCGAATAGATAAAAAAAAAACGTAAAGAAAAAAATTGAACGGTCAAATTGCATACAAATTTGATTCCTAGTGTTCCACTTAGTGAAGGAATGAGTAAAATTTATTGAAAGTAGGTGCTCCTTCAAAGCAGAATTTTTAGAACTTTCATATTTTACATTTTATATTTTTCATCCGAAATAGCTTTTTTGGGGGGAAAATTCGGGTAACGCACTTTTCAGCTGAAATGGAAAATTTTGTTCATTTTTGAATGGTACTTATGATCAAACAGCTGAATCAAATCTAATGTTTAAGGAGGTTGTTCGACGCCGACGCAGAATTTAATGTTCTTTAATTTTGATGATGTCTGTGAAATTTTCTGTGCGATATACCCTTTATATATTTTTAAAAGGTTTATCTCACTTCAGAAAGTGTCGCTAACTAACTCATATTACACTTATTTGTGATGCCCAACGTGAAATAAAATCATTTCTAACTTTTTACGAATTGATGGAAACCAAAATACCCTTTTTCCGGAATTCTTGTCCGGAAAGCCTAATGAAAACTGATATCAGTGAAAATTGAGTCCCTTTAGGCTATAAAGTATGTATGGTTCGACTGAGGACAAAACGATTGGCACATTGGGCTGTCTTAGGTTCTTTTAATGGTCTTTATTCTAGCACAATTTTTTGGTCTAAGATGAAGTGAAAGTTTTTCTCCTTTTGAATACATATAGGTATCAGAAAAAAAATAGTATCATGTTAAATTGGAAAAAGACACGATATGAGAGAAGATGAAAAAAAGTATCGTAGGAATTCGCGTCTAGTTTTGCTCGAAGCCGAAATATTTACATTTGAGTGTAATTCGAAAGTCTCAAATAGTCAATATGCGATTGTCAATTCCTCGAACTCAGTTGCATCGTTGTATGAATGCTCATTCAACGGTTAAACTTAGATTCAGGGAATGCTTTATAAAAAAACAAAATTTCGACCAGACCTCAAGTATGAAATAGACAATGACGTATACGATTAAAAAAATACTTATAGAGTCTAAGCGGATCACATATTTTGAATTAGTGTAAAACTCACAACTTATTATTTACGTATTTTAATCAGAATTAATTACCTAAATTTTAATCGTATTTATGCAAGACTTTATATATGCCACAATCAACACATGCGCCTCCTGCTGATTTTCGCATTAAAATTAGTGTTTTTAAATAACCATTTTCCAGCAAAAATTCTATTATTTAATTTAAAATTAAAAGTTATTGTTAATATCAATATCTCAAGATAATACTCAAAACATTCACAATTCCGCCCATACTTTTATAAAATGACGTTGCTGTCACCACGTGACGTCAAGCCAGAAATCTTTTAAGAAATTGTTTGGAAGTGTGAGGTTACCATTTTGAGTAGTAAAATTATGATCGATAAAAATCGCCCAGCCACAGCGTAAATGTCACTAATGTCAGTTTCTATTTTAATTGTGAAGAAAAATAAATATAAAATTAAGCCAAACTAAAATAATAATCAACTATAGAGATAAATTGCTACCAAATGATTTTGGTTGTAAGGTCACATTTATCAGTAAAATGTAAAGCTCTTTTTTAGGTTCGGAGAAGTTTGTTTTCAAATGGAAAGCTATTTGCTTTGTAAAATTAGTTCTAGGAAAATGCATATATGACTTGTCTAATGGATACTCCAACTATATCAAGTTCTTTGAGCAGTGTAAATAAATCTCCAAAGAAATCTATAGCTCCCCATTCAGAGTCGAGTATTGCCTATGTGCCACTGAGCTGGGATAGTTTGGCAAAGCGATATGATAGAGAGTCAAGTTGCTCTCCAACAACATTGCAAAAAGTAAATAACTGGATAAACAGTAATAACAGATTAAATAAAAGTCATGTAGAGAATAATTACTCTAACAAACTTTTTGATAATGGGTTAGATATGCAAGGAGATTTCATGAAGAATATGAAGGAATCTTTTGACTTCGGTAAATCTGAAGCGAGTGGTGAAGATAAAATGATTGAAGGTAAGTTGAGATTTTTACATGTGAAATGCATCTCTAAATATTATGTTGGACATACTTACCTGTGTAGGTATTGATACGAAAGTGAACAAGGAAATGTTTTTTCGTTATGTTGTTTATATAATTATCCTTGGATCCATGTGTTCAATATGTTGCATTTAACATAAATTTGGTCTAGTCTATGGTGAACTAATTTCTAGCATACATAATTAACATGTTGACTGCCATCCAGAATGTGTAAATATTACTTTTGGTGACAAAAATATTGTTGCATTAGTGACTTTTATACATAGGTAATTCAAATTCCTATTTGCCATACAGTCCCAATTTTTTTAAATAAACAATAATAGTTTTACTTTCTTTTGTGCCAAATCAGTCACTATACTGGTCATGAAGGTAAGTAGACATTTTTTTTTAGGATCTGTCCAAGCACTCTAAAAATTAGTTAGAAAGAAACTTGTAAATAACCACCAGTGGTGGAAGACCTAACTTAGATTGAACAATTTTCTTTTGCATAATAAATGCTTTATCAAAGTAACCAGAGCTACCCCAAGATATTATTCTATAGGACAGATTAGAAGACTATACTAAGCCATAATATGTTAATTTTAGAATGCCAGTTGAAACCAGTATCCTTAAGTAACGTGCTTAGGAACCTCATACTATCAGCTTGTACAATTGATAAATGGTTGTATTTTTTGTTCCAAACTGCCTGATTCACCTTTGCAATAGTTATCTTTGCATCTTTAATCTTGTAGATTAAAAAAGTTTTTATCATCAGTGATAAGCAACTGCTGAATTTGAAGGACATGCAGAGGGTGTATTATTAGAAAAATTAGAAACAATAACCTGAGAATAGAAGTTTGAGGGAAACCAATCTGCACTTTCCTAAAATCCAGTATAGTTTGGTCTATTACAAATTCCTGCTTTGTATTATCTAAGTAAGATGACACCCACTGATGTGCACACTCCTGATATCTAATACATAAAGTTTCAAATGCTCTACCGAGTGCTCTACTGAGATGAAAGAATAATGTGTCTGGGTAAGGTTTATCATTAAGAGCCTCATAAACAGTCACAGGTCATTAATTAACTAAATGTTGATCGGTATTTCCTAAAATCAATTTGGAAAGACTTGTACAATTGAAATCTTAAATTCCATCAACTGAGAATTGAAGGCACTTTCATACATTTTTGCCATCTTAACTGCAAAAAAAATTATGAATTGAAATTGTTTTAATCTAACGGTGACCCCTTATTTTTAATATTAGGATAGATTCGGAAACCATTAGTTTATTGGGATGTAGCCCTGTAACAAAGGATTCTCTTATTAAGTGTGCAAGCAGTTTTGGAATTTAATCAGTGACAGCACTCAAAACCAGCCTCTTCAATTCCTACATTGTTTTTACAATTCTTTTTTTTAACTTCCTTTCGCATTTCGGTTTGGATATTCCCATAGTGCTTGTCTATTTATGCAACCATACCTATTTTTGAGAGGTCAACGGGTTAAAGTTGGAAAAAGTTTTTCTGATCACTATGTAGCATCATCAGGTGTGCCGCAGGGCAGTAACCTTGGGCCATTACTTTTTACTGTGTTTATTAACAACCCTCAGTTGTTGAATTCTCTGAGAGTCTCCTGTTTGCTGATGAGGTGAAGGTGTTTAAAGTTGTAAAAACAATAAAGCACTGTAAACAGATTCAAATTGATCTTTACTCAGTAGCAGGTTGGTTTCGTGAAAATAGAATGGCTTTGAATGTTAATAAATGTCAAGTGATTAGCCTTTCGCTAACAGTATACAATTAATGATTCTGAATTAAGTAGAATAAATAAGTAGAGGCCTATGAAGATATTGTAGGTAAGGTTACATCAAGCATTTTAGGATATGCTCCATAATCAGATTGTATAAAGCATTAGTAAGACCCCACCTAGAATATGCCTCAGTTGTCTGGGCACCAAAAGCTTAGGCTCACAGCAATGCCATTGAAAAATGTGCAAAAATGCTATCTGTATGTCAAAAAATACAATATGTATCCTTACCTGATATCATATAACAGCATGTTAAATGAGTTTGATATGGTGATCTTAAGTAAAGGGCAGTCTGTAAAGTCTGCTATTTATTTACAATGTTATAAATAATATTAAATATAAAAATTGTTTTCTAGTCAATAGAATAAGCTTAATAAGATTAATTTAAGATTAAGAAGGCCACTGCTATTGTTCTGTGATCCACTAAGTTTCTTGTCATTAATAGATAATATGTTAGAATGCAACCTATTGATCCGCAAGTGTGATGTTGATTTCTTTCACATTGTGAATTGTGATACTTAATGGATTTTACTTTGTAATATTTGGATTTGTATTTTAAATTGTGTGTTTGTGAATGTACTTAGTTAATATTGTAATCATTTAGTGTTGCAGCCATTAGGCACTGTTGTAATTACCTTGTAAAGGTGTTTGTATGACAATAAAATAAATCACAAGGTCTATATAATAATAATATAGCTTTATTATCAAAAGTAAATTAAGTTTTTATAGACAAAGCATTAATTATTTAAAATACAATAATAATTTGATAGGTTGGACCATAGTTTGGTCACTTAAAAAATGAACTGAATGGGATTTCACTGAATTTTTGATTACAGTAAATATTTGCTTTTTGTTAATGAAATGAAGCAGTACAGCAAAAGTATGTGCAAAAAAAGTCTATATCTGTTATTCACCATAGAATTGAGGAAGACTTTATTTACCTTATCTATACAAACAATATTAAGTTCTAATATAAGTTATAGATTTAATATCTTCTCGAATGTGGTATGGACTTTTTTATAAATTGTGTTTTTGTGATTGTCTATAAGTACATCATATATTTCTTCATTATAATTATGAATGTTGGATATAGAAGGGATACTGTCATTACTTCTTTTAACGTACAAGCCTGCCCCTCAAATTTATAAACAAGTCAGAGTAAGAATGTTTTAGATTGAAAAGTTACTTTACGAGATTCAATTGGATTAAATAGTTATTTACATAACAAGTGCGGAAAGTGTTATTTTCCACATGTGCCGGGGTTCAGTCAAGCCCTCAAGGGCTGAAAAGACACTTTCCGCATGTGTTAGGTACACAATTTTTCCTACGATCGTTCAATAATAAAATACTGTAATTACAAAAAATTATTGAGCATACAAAAAACTACTTAACTTTGCAAGTATTTCACCTTATTGAGTATTTTAGATAAGATATTCATTAATTTAGCATATCAGGCAGAAAAGTTATTCAGGGCTAGTAGTCCTGAAAAGTTACTTTTCCGCATGATAAATCATAGGATTTCCATATACTTTAATTGACTAAAAACTAAAGCGTAATCTACATTAACCACCCGTTTAGTACCTAAAATATGTTTTAAGTTGACATTGGCATAATACAATGAGTTGAGTTTACCACCAATACGAGGAACTTACAGCTATTTGTCTTTTTTTATTTCTATACCATTCATTTGGAGAGAAAAGTATGGAATCAATTGGCACTTAAAAAATACAAGATAGTGAATTTTGTTTTCATTTATTTTAAGTCTATTAGCCACCAACCACTAAATTTATGCAAAAAAATGTTAGCTCAATTTATGAGAGATTCTAATGACATACCTGTTGGTCAAAACAAAGAGGTGTCTTTTCTCCAAAAACAAGTTAAACATTAGCAAAGTGGGTACCTAATGCACTCTCAGATATATTTTACATCAAATATAGGTATATCTTCATTATTACATATGTTTTTTTATTGATTTTAACATCATAAACAATGTTATACTTAACATGTAATCAGTATTTATATATAACTGTCTTAAAAAATGTTTAATGACAAATATATTATCGGTATTTGTTGAAAAATAATCACAAAATAGGTTTAAAATATCTACATGATTAGTTGCCGAGTTATTATTTTTAGTTATTTTTTGAGAGCAATTAGGAAGTTTAATGCAACCTATATTTAAATTTACTACTTGCCATGTAGCCTTTGAAGGAATTACTGATGTTATTATTTTATTTTGAAAAAGTTTTTTTTAGTTAATTCTATTTTTTGTTTTGAAAGTAGTTTTGACTTCACAATACTGTTGTTTAACTATTTCGGAGTCTGAATGAACCATTAGCCAATATAAGTTCTTTAATTCTTCACTTTTTCTCCACAGTTTCTGGGTTCATCTACCTTTTAATATTTGGACTTTGTAAAGTAATTCTTCTAATAGAACATGTCAGACCTAAAAGAAAAAAGTACATAGTCATACAGCTCAGACTTATCATACCTACCTAGAAAACACGCAGCTCAAGTTCCTTAGATTATCTTCATTAAATAACCTTTTGTGAACAAATACTTTTTCAGTAATTGGTACAGGCTTATTTTTTTTTGTTATTATTTTTGGCTTGAAACAAATCAGTATCGAAAACCCCACTAGTTTGATTGCCCTCTCAACTCACTAGTTATGACTAAATTATTGTATTCTGCTTTTGTACGGTATCCTAATTATAACATGCACATGAACAGGCTTGAGTGTGTGTACTAGAGATTTTTAAAATATTTGGCATTTACCTTAGATCCCGTATAGCCAGTAAGGGGATTTGATAATGAACTGCTACTGAGAAGATACAATTTCTTGCTCTTAATAAATTGCACTAGCCAAGCAAGTCAAATATTCCTTTACAAATTATGTAAAGCATTGAATTGAACTTCTTTAATAATTTGAATAGTACCACCTGTTAATACACATAGATATTATACTTTCTGTCTCCAATTAAATTCTACTAACCCCTCACAGCAAGCACCTATTAACTGAGCCTTTTCAAAGTTTAATCATATGAATATCAGTATTGACCTGTTCAATATTAACCTGAGTGGCTTTGAAAGAACCATGTCCCAGTTTTTGGCAATTGAATCCATTGTAAGACTGACTTGATTTTACTGTTTATTATAACCATCAATTGTTGTGTTCATCTGTGATTCTATGCTGTGCAATGTTGCTATGATATCTGTGTAACTGAACAGTTCTCATAATAATTTTAAGGAAATTACGCTATGAATTTAGAGACATTTTTCATTGCCAAGAAGTACCTTTAACTTTCTCAAATACTATTAAACATGAGATTAAAGTAAAAGATGATCTGTACAAAAAGCTATAGATACCCTGAATATATCTCGTAGAAGTAAAAGACCAAATTTCTAAACTTCTACAGCAAGATATAAGATATTCGAATTCTCCATGGTCCTCCCCTAGATAGATGGTCTTTAAACACTTGATAAATCAGGGAAACAGCGTTGGCGAATGTGCGTTGACTACAGCAAGCTCGATGACGTCAGGATAGGTCAGAACTTTCCTATTCCTCAAATTTTAGATAAGTTAGGTAAAGGCCAATACTTTTCAACCCTGGATCTTATTAATGGATTCTATAAGATACAAATGAATCTAGAAAATATTCCTAAAACATCCTTTAGCACTGAAAAAGAGCATTACGAATTTTTACGCACGTCATTGCACCTGCGACTTTTCGACGTGTCACGAATAACGTTTTACCTGGTTTGCAAAACGAAATATATAATTTAGTTTTAGTTTTTAAGAACACAGATAAATTAAAGAAAGTTTTTACAAGATTACGAAATTCCAACTAGATAAATCAGAATTTTGAAGGAAGAAGTACAATATTTAGAACACCTTAATAAATAATGACGTAGTAAAACATAATAATAAAATCTGTTTTAAAATTTTTTTGAACAACCATTAAAAAATCAAGTCTTTTCTAGGCTTAGGTTATTATAGACGATTTATAAAATACTTTGCCAAAATAATAAAACCTTTAACCTGTTGTTTAAAAAAAAGACATACAAATAATACATACTCATGAATTTATAATTTGAACGTTGCAAAAATCTCTTAATTAATATCCCACTTTAATGTACCGATTTCTCAAAACCGTTTCTTTTAAATACCAATGCAAGCAATTTTGCGTTATACGCTGGATTATCCCAAAAAACTATCCTTAATGATAAACCTATAGCATACGCATCTAGAACCCTAAATGAAACTTGAACAAAATGTTCAGTAATTGAAAAAAAATTATTAGCTATTGTATGGGCATGTAAATATTCTTAAATTTTACATTAACACAGCCCATAGACCTTTAGTTTGTCTTTTTAATATAAAAGAACAATTAAAATCTAGGGTTTATAATTAAAAAAAAATATAATTATGAAATTATTTATAGAATAAGGCCTTCAAAACTCTAATGCAGTTGCATTATCTAGAATATAATTAAACGCCTATGAAAATGAATTAACAATTAATAACCTCGGTCACACTGGTAGAAATATCTTAGAGTTCCTGCAAAACCTTTCTGAAATTCCTATAAATTATGATACATTCGAAGAACAAAGACCAAATTGTAGTAAACAAAAGAAAAATATTATTGCTGACATTCAGGTGGCGCCGCCTTTGACTTCTGATACAACAGTATTCAAGCTGATATGGAAAACAATAGTATCAGCAACCTTGATGAAATGATAAAAAGGGCTTATTAAAAAATCCAGTCATCAAGAAATTAAATTTAACTTAGACGTAAATGAAAATATTTAAAAAAATTTAACCTGGATGTAATGAAAATATTTATTCGAGAATATTCAAATTCTGAAAAAAACGTGTTATCTGTGTTTTCAGAATTTGAATATTATATAATAATATAATAAAGAATTAATGCCAATTTTTACTAATGTTTATATTAAAAGATTTAATAAACCAAAAATTGTGCTCGAAATTGCTAATATTTCGGATCTAGAAGAAAAAATAATGATAATGATGGAGCAACATGAAGACAAAGCAAACATAGAGGCATAACAGAAACGTATAAAATGAACGCCTAAAACAAATTTATTACTGGCGCAAAAGGAAAAAATCGGTTACTTGGCTTTACCTAGAACTTCCCTCCTTTTGTCAAGAAAAGTGAAGCATATACATAAATTAGAGGCATATGGCATTCGAAGAATAGTATTAGATGTCTTTATCAGTTACTTGATTAACAGAGTACAACACGTAAAAATTAATGATAGTTTTAGTGAATGACAAATAATAACTACAGATGTACTACAAGAAACCGTGCTAGCTACTTGCATTTTGTGTGATATATTAATGATTTATGCCTATTAAATGTCCCAGGAAAAATAATGTTGTATGCAGATGATAGAGCTGTATTTGAAGAAAATGGTATTTTAACTATAAAGAAATGGTTAGATTACAATTGATAGTCACTTAATATATCTACAATAAAATGTATACCCTTTCCATACATCCCATAAACTGTAATCAGGCTCGTTCTGATAATTTAAAGTACTTAGGTGTGATTATAGATCAAAAAATGAAGTTGAAAATGCACATGCTCTATATATCTGACATAAAAAAACTTTACACCGGGTGTCAACGAATCTATTAGACAAGCCATAACTTTTGAAGTATTTGATGTATCAAAACGAAATTTCGTATAGGTAAATGATAAATAAATAGGAGAGTTTTCGCATATGTTTCACTTTCCGGTCACTTCTGATGAAAGTAAACAATTGATTATAGAGTATTTTTCTTATTAATATTTCATTTTTGAGCTTATTTTTAATCCAATCACAAAAAAGTTAGTACCGTTAGATTCGAAAAAAAAATCCTCTTTTCAAAAAGTGCCTGTTTAAAAAGGGTCGCCATTTGAAAAAAAAATAGTTAGACACAAAAAATTGATTTTATCAACTTCTCTTGTTCCTAGCTATCAGACTAATCACTAAAACCTATTCTGTCATCATTTCAGGTCCTTAGATTAATTTGCGTCCGGTCATAGCCACCTAAATGCAATTTTAAAAATAGCTATAAAAATCAAGTAGGCGTAACAAGTTTTTAAAATGTCACACTCTGATTCAAAATTGTCTCAGGAATCCAAAAATGTAAAATTATACAGAGTGTTCCATTTAAAAAAATCGAAACTGGAGTCATTTCTGGAGAAACCGGAAGTGACCGGAAAGTGAAAATATGCGAAAACTCTCCTCTATGTACCATTTACCTATACCAAATTTTGTTTTGATATATCAAATACTTTAAAAATTATGTTATGGCCTGTCTAATAGATTCGTTGACACCCAGTATATTGGAATGTGTTAATTTTCATAAAGCTATCATTACTAATCGACATACAATATCCTACTCATAATCACAATACTAGAACAATCGAAAATAAAAATATAACTACTCCTCAGGGTAATAAAGCTATCTATTTTATTGATGATCTTGGATCTTACTATTATAATAAATTACATTTATCGCTAAAATGTGCTAACAATAAATTTAAATTGTTGATATAGTCTTGGATAAATGAGTGCCTACACCTTACAATGAGTTTGATTTATTGGTAATGATAGAGTACGTAATGTCAACTTGGTACCTTCTCTCACACATTGTAATACAAAATTATTTCTCTGACTCTGTCACACCTATTTGCGATGTGCACAATATGAGCATTTAGCTCAAGCACAAAATATATTATCAATATGAATGTATTGATATGTCTCTTTATGTAACATCTGATATTTGGTAATATATTTTTTGAATTTGTCTATAGTTATTTCATAACGTGTACAAACGTACGCGCGATAGCTCCTGCATGTCTGCTAACTAATGAATCGATTTTGACACAATTATTTCATTTGCCATTCAATATAGCAACAAATTGTAAAAACATATTTAAAAACTGGTGAAAGTAATTTTAAGGAATGAGATAACGAAAAGGTTCATAAGAAACCAATGTTCAGAATTTGCAAAGAGCTATAATGCTTCGATAGTTTTTAGTTGGAATAGCTTTTAATATAAGCCTGACCTTTTAATAAGCTTGCGTGCCTTAAAATAAAATGACAGTGTATCCAATCCAATTTATATTCAAAATCATCATTTCAAATTCAAAATTGCTTTATTATCTTTAAAGAACAAATTTTCGTTGACAAAGCAGAATCTTAATTTTAACAAAAATTAAAAAATTAAAAAATAAATTGAAAATATAAACAATATAACTTATAATAAAGCTTATATAATAATAAATGCCTTTATATTATGAAAGAAATAATACAATGTTTAAAGGTGTGGCGAGATCTAGCCTAGGGCTACTCTATATCTAACCACACAAACCCCAATTAATAGTAAAATTGTATAAATAAATACATTTGAACTTAATATATCAAAATATAAATATCACACATAATATTTAAAATTAGAGAATTTACAAAGAAGATACTGATTCGAGTTGAGCAATAATAATGAAAAAATAAATAAATAAATAGAAATAAATTCAACAAATAAAATTTTTGTATAGCTTGAGGACAGTTTGACAGTTTTCCGAAACGAGACAACTTCTAGAAAAAATTTATGTTCATTGGACAATGCATTTAGTTCAAAATACTTAATAAATAATTAATATGAGTAATAATCATTCAAGCTAAAAAAATAAGTTTGACAGCTTTCTTAAACGAGGCATCTGTTGGTTTAGATTTAGGGATATTAGGCAACGTATTGTAAATTTTAATGGCGCTGTATGAGCTGTTTTGAGAGTGACGCAGTTCACGACCATGAATTTTATTGTTACTGATGAATTTGTCATATAAGTATTTAGGAAGTTCGAATAATTTTATATACAAGAGTGGCCATATTTATTCTATATATATTCTATATCGATCATCCAGTTTCAACCACTGAGACGCACTAAATAACGGAGTAACATGGTCAAACTTTCTTTTATTATACGAAAACTTTAGGCAGGCATTTTGTAATTTCTGTAAACTAAACTTTTCTTTTTGAGCAAGGGCTGGCCAAAAGAGGATATTTCCGTAAGATATAAGATTAAACAATAGTTTGAAACAACAGGTGAACAATAGTTCTGCCGATTTTATTAATTTTTCGTAGTTAAGAATAAATTTAATATGGTTATTGTTGTTGTCGCGTTCCTAAAAAAATGTAGTTTTCTGTGGTGCTATTTTAAAAAACTTTACACATTGTTTAGTGCTTCAAAAATGAATATATTCATATTCTTATCAGGACATTCAAAGAAAAAACAACAAATCTGCTGATAACAAAGATTCCCTTTGATAATTCCAAATGTGCTACTTATCTTTTATTTTATTATTTGGGGGAGTCTCCAAATACATTTTATTTAAGATTAAGGTTACCACAGTGGTTTGGATTGTACAAGTTTTAGTACAATTAGGTGTCATATCTGTGTTTGAATGTTCTGGTTTTAAAAAGCAATGTGTTATTTGAATGCCTTATCACTGTTCCATTTGTGTTTATATACATCATTACTTGTTGTGAAATAATTCATGAGTACTCTAATTTAATTCAATAGTGTGTCATTGTTGTTTAATAATGTACCGATCCTTTAAGTGCTGTAAGAACAAGGACTTTTCAAATTACTGCTGCATATTCTGCTTGGCTGTCTTTCACCCTAGTTGCATGGATAGAAATTCAGAAGTAGTAAAACTGGGTTATAAAATCTTTTGCTCACTGATTTGCCGAACAAAATTCAATGAGCGAGAGGAGGAGGAAAATCTTACAAAGAAACAGATGGAGGAACTGGTAGCGAAACTAAAAAGGAAAGACATTTTGATAAAGAGAATGAAGCGGAGTAGCAAGTCATTTGAGAGTACTGCTCTGGAAGCGGAAGAGCAGTTTAATAATGATTTGCAGAGTTTGAAAGACCGGAACTCTGCACTGGCTGGCATTGTGAAAGTGAGGGAGAATGAGGAAGGGATGTGGCAGGATTCAGAAAGGGAGATGCGGGTACAATTTGAGAAACTCCAAGAGCATATAGGTTGTCTTCAAGGCACAAACAAGAAGCTGGAAGGTGAGGTTAAGTCTTATGAAGAGGAATCAGTTAAACTAAAGGAGAGAATAGAAGACTTAAAAGAAACAAGTAAGGAAATGGTGAACTCAATCAGAACTTTGAAGGTGGATAATGGACTGTATCAAGACGAAATTTTGAGACTGAAGAGAGAGCTCAATGTTTCAGGAAGTACTTCAGGAAAAAACAAAATGATCAGTGTTCAGAAGCCCAGACAAAAAAATAATATTATTATATTGGCTGATAATTTAGGAAGTCAATTTAGGGAGATACTGAACAAATATGTAGGTACAAGTTATAATATACAGTCGATAATTAAGGGAAATGCCTGTTTAGAGGATGCAGTAGAGAACATGAATAAGATGACAAAAAAATATACTAAAAGTGATTATGTGATTGTAATGGGTGGAACAATCAACTTGTTAAAAGGTATAAGGGTACAAGAAAGAACAATTCAAGGGCTAAAAAACATTAATAAACAAACAAACTTATTACTTTTCTCAGTGCCTCTCTTCAATAATAATATGCTCCTTAATCAGTATATTAATGAACATAACAAAATGATGTATAATAGTATTTTTGATAAGAAAGACTTTGGTAAATTTTTACATTTTAATTCTGTTCTTTTGTCTAAGGATTTTATTTGGAATGGAGGTTTGTACATTACACATTGGGGTAGAAGTCAGGTAGCGCGAATCTTGAGTAGGATGTTGTTAGACAGAGCTTCGAATGCATACTGTGAGAATAAACATTTTTTATAAGTCAGAAAGGTATGTCTGTAATATTGACAAACAGTCAAAGTATTATTTCAAAATTTGATCAATTTCATAATTTCATACTCAACTTAAATCCAATGATTGTATGTTTAACTGAAACTAGACTCACGCAAGACATAAAAGACTGTGAAATAAATATTGTAGGTTATCAAATTGTTAGAGTTGATAGCGAGAACAGACATACCGTTGGTGTCATGATATATGTGAAAGATTGTATTAATTTAATTGAAGTACAGAAATATCAGTATCAAAAAAATTATTGGTTACTTGTTATAAAAAATCTGTATTAATGATTCAGCTAATATTGTTGGTAACTTGTATCATTCACCTAGTGCAAGTAAGTCTGAATATTTGTCATTCTTTGAAAATCAATTTGAGAATTGGGCAGATAGTTCTTATCCAACTTTTATAATGGGGGATTTTAATATAAACTGGGCGTCACAATCTACCTATCCCATTAGATTAAAAAAAAGTGCTAAGGATAATGAATATGAACAAATTATAGAAAGGGTTACTCATCCAACAGTGAATGGTGGAAACATAATAGATTTGTTTTTTACTAACAGACCAGAAATGTGTACTTACCAGGTCTTGGAAACGCCGCGAATTGGTGACCACTACATAATTAGGGTTTTTATTCACTCGGGAAAAACGGGAAGGGATAATTTAATTATAAATTGCAGGGGAAGAATAGATTACATAGAGATAAATAACATTCTTCGTGATATCCAATGGAATTATAGAAACGATGGGGATATAAATAAAAAGTATATTGAGTTCTATAATATTTTAATAAGTTCTATTGACCAAGTTACCCCAAAAACAGAAAAAGTAATAAAACCAAGATATAAGGAGTGGTTTAATGATAGAGTTTTAAGTGCAATTAAAGAAAGGGATGCTGCATATAGAACATGGAAAATTACTGGGAAGGATAATGATAGAACTAGGTATAGGGAGTGTAGGAATAGAGTAATTGCTGTAATAAAGACAGAAAAGAAGGTTTATTATGAACAAAAAATTGATTTGCAAAGGCATAACCCCAGAAAAATGTGGGAAACACTTGGCCAACTGATTAGTGACAAAAAGAAACATATTAAAATTAATAGGGTTGAAGTTAATGGGGAGGTCAAAACTGATAGTAGGGAGATGGCAGAGAGTGTGAATGAATACTTTATAAAGAACATAAAATTGATTATTCATGATATTGATAGAGATATAGTATATGATGAAAATCGAGGTGTTCAATGTTGTCAAAGGTTTGCGAGTTTTCGTTTGATTAGTCACCTAGAACTTGAAAAAGTCATATTCTCACTGCCTAATGAAGCAAGTCTTGAGGACATAACTGCCGAGTTTTTAAAGCATACTTATGATGTAATAAGGAATCCTCTTTTATATTTAATAAATACATCTTTAGAAATGGGAATAATTCCATCTTTATTGAAGGTTTCAACAATTATTCCTATTCCGAAGGTTAAAGGTTCAATCAGGGTTAATGATTTTAGACCGGTTAACATACTTGGGACAATTGAAAAAGTACTGTAAAAAATATTATACCAGCAACTGATAGATTACATAAGTTCGAATAATATTTTAATTGTAAATCAATCTGGATTTCGACAAAAACACAGTTGTGAAACAGCTTTGCAAAATGTTCTTTATGACTGGAAAAACTTATTAGATGACAATTATGCTATAGGAGCGGTGTTTCTTGATTTGCAACGTGCATTTGAAACAATAGACAGAGCTACATTAACGAAAAAATTAGAAAGTTATGGCATAGTAGAAGGTGTTTTGAGTTGGTTTGGGGACTACTTGGATAATAGGAAGCAGGTTACCAAGGTAAATGGCAAAGTATCATCTGAGATTTTGAGTGATGCTGGAGTGCCGCAGGGTAACACACTAGGACCATTGCTGTTTCTACTATACATAAATGATATCTCAACGGTGGTAAAAACGTGTTCCATTCATTTGTTTGCTGACGATACTTTATTATATTTTTATTCTAAAAATCTTGATCACCTTATCGCTAATATTAATGAAGATCTACTCCAACTTAAGACGTGGTTTACCAAAAATATTTTGAAAATAAATGTTGAAAAAACTAAATGTATGCTAATTGCAAATAAAAACTATCAACAAGAGTTTATTGTGAGGGATATAAATGTAAAAATAGGTGATGATATAGTTGAGGCTGTTGATCAAATGAAATACCTAGGATTTATTATTGATAAGAATCTAAATTTTAAAGAACATGTGTTATATATAATTGACAAAGCGTCTAAGAATGTGAACTTTCTTTCAAGAGTAGCGTCGTTTTTGTTTTGCCCCACCTAATTTACAGTTCTTCCATATTATACACAGCAAATAAAAATGAAATTTCCAGGCTACAAAAATTGCAGAATAGAGCGATGCGCATTATTTTGAACAAAAAACGAGAAACTCCCATAAGGGACATGCTCGAAACATTAGAGTGGCTTCCAGTTCAAAAGTTTTTAGAGTTTCAGGTTATGGTATTAATATTTAAGATAAGTAATGGATTAACACCAAATTATTTATCCGACATGTTATGCACTCATGATTCTGTCCACCAGTACCCTACTAGCAATAGAAAAAATGTTTATGTAGTCACCAAAAATAAAAAAAGCACAGAAAACTCCTTGTTCCATAAGGGGGTTATTTGTTTTAATGCTCTTCCCGAAAAAATAAAAAAATTGGATAGCCTAAATTTGTTTAAAAAACATTTAAAGGACTACTTAGGGTAATTAATTGTATAAAGTATAATGTTTTAGATTAATAACGAAAGTGGATAATTTTATGTTGAAATGGTTGTTTCTTTTTATCTGTGTTTGGATTTTTAATATACTGACCTCAACATTTTTAAATTTTTATTTATGTTAAAATTGCTGTATTCCTGTTTTTTAAATTTATATGTATTGGGAATTTATATGCATATTGACTTCTTTAGTTTCTATTAAGTACACATGTGACTGTATTGTTTTTTTTATATAATCTGTCATGTGTTGATATTCCAAGATATGTTTTTTTTTTGTATTGTGACCATTTTTTAATTGACAATTATTATTATTGTTCTTTTGTATATTAGCCAAGTGCTAAATAAAGGTTTATTATTATTATGAGATAGGACTAAAGAATCAGTTAATTTTAGTTTAACATTGATCGATAGAATATCTTTATGCATATACAAAATCTTCAGTTTGTACTTTTGTCTTTTGTAAAATGCTAGAAATATGATTTTCAAAATTAAGTTGATTACCAGAACCCAAGTTTTTTTCGCAAGTGGATGGTTGTAAAATATTTTTATCAATGGTTAGAATAAAATCAAAATTATTCCAAAAAGTAATAATGTTCATTTAGTTCCATTAACAACTAGCTTGTGAAGGCGAGACACTTGAACAATCGCATCTAGATCCGCATTGATGTCCCTTATAGCATTCAATATTTCACCCTGTGAAAACGAGTGGTAAAGTTGGACATCGTCTGCATACTTTTCGACCTGCAAGTCTTCAAAAACTATCTAGTTAGTCTAATAACATCAAGTAAAATAAAAACTATATAAGTCAAGAAAATATTAAATATTAAGTATATAAATTAACAAACAACAAAATAATAATAAAAACTACAACAAATATTAAAATAATAAAACTAATTAAAATTATCGTCAAAAAATTCGTCAATGTTATAGTAAGCCTTATTCAACTATAAATTTTTTTCGCATGTTTCCTAATTTTCTTCTCACTCTGAATTTCTCTCACAGTTAAAGGTGATTAAAGGTCTTCTTGCTTCTGTACAAAAATTGAATTTTTAATTTGAGTAGAAATTGTAATTGGTAAATTAATAAATCTTAAGTGTTTGTCGGGTTCGGTGATTCTTTATGATATATGTTACTTTTATATTTTTGTGCATAAGAGATGTGGATTATAATATAAAAATCGATGTCAAGGTTGAATTTTTTTCGGGTAATAACAATGGTTTACAGGACTCTTTAAAGTGAACTTTACACTTATATGTTAAGACTCTCTCGCAGATCAGATTCTAATAAGGCGAAATAGGCCCTTTGAACAATACTTAAATTCAATTCACTTGAGATAACCCTCATTACATAGCACTTTGAAGCTAATCTCCCACTCAGTTTTAAAAAGTGATCATTAAATTTTAATTTACGATCAACATACAACTCCAAAAACTTATTTACCTCTAGATATTTAATTGATTGGTTTTCCAGTAAAATATCACCCAATTCACACTTAAAATTCAAAATACTCGTTTTGGAAATATTTAAAGACAGGGTTTTACAATACACTAATCTTTAACTTTCTTCATATTAGAATTTATAATAGGTACCCACAAGGCTGCAGCTGTCCAGATTATGCCATAAAATTGTTGCATCCTCCGCAAAAAATGTGAATACGCCAGTTATATTGATATGCACTATGTTATTAATATATAGAAGAAATAACAGTGGATCCATAACTGAGCGTTGAGGGACACCAAAATTGATATTCCGCTGCTCCGAAAGTTCGTTGTCAAATGTTACAATGGGACAGCACCCAGACAAATATGATTCAAACCATCCCGGCACCTCACCTCTAAAACCATAGATTTCCAACTTTCTTAGCCGTATTTCATGATTCACTCAATCGAAGGCTTTTGATAAATCACAAAACACCGCTATCGTTTAGTTTTAGGTATATTTTTTCAAGGAACGAAAATATCGCATCATGCCTAACTTTTGTCGACTGGAAGCCAAACTGCTCTGCACTCAGTAAGTTATGCGAAGTTAAAAAAGACATTATCGCTTCTTAATCCGTTTTTCGACAGTTTTCGATAGTGTTGGCAATAAGGCAATGGGTCGAAAGTTTGATGGATTTTCCACTCTCCTTAAAAATAGGAATAATAATAGCATGTTTAAGGCATGCTGGAAAGATTCCTGCATAGAATGAGTGGTTTATGGCATTAGCTAAGACTTATCGGGCTGCTTTAAAAATATATTTAAGGATATATATCATCCCATCCAGAACCCTTTTTTTTACAGACATCTGAAAAAAAGTCAGTAATATCTTGTACGGTCACAAGACAAAGATAGACTGAATCAGATACATTAATACCATGTAGGAAAACTTACAACTACATAACTTACACTACATAAAGCAGCCCGCAGCCGTTGTCGCACTGCGAAGTGACGTTTTCGTCGCGGCCAATCCAATGGCGGCTCGAAGCAAACACATGTGATATTTGTTGTGATATTGAAGCGACCAATAAACGACGAGCTTTCTACCACATGTCGAGCTGCTAACAATTTACCCGCACTGTTTCGTCTGAATAGGGGTATGCCATATTTGATTACTCTTCGATTCTAAATAATGTCCCAGAAATACGAGGTGGGCTCAATACAAAGATTCCTTTCGTGTAGAGCCAGTGGGTGTGAGGGACGCTAAGCGACCGCCAAGTATGTAATCTAATGTGTAATCTAATCTAATTACGTTCAGCACTAAGAATAGTAAATATTGGTATTAGTCGGGGAGTAAATGTAGTAAAAAGGGGTTTAAATTGCGTTAAGTTGGGTTTTACATTCAATAGAAATTAAATGTGCAGAATAGTCCAGGTGCGTTATGTAAATTGAAGTTTAGTTGAAATAATTCGCTTGTTGGAAAAGTGTTTTCTCAACATACATGTCTGTGCAAATTTTTCAAAAGGTATTTAAAAATATGAAAATTAATTCCTTTTACATAATTTCCTGACAATGAAAAATGTATCAATATGTTTCTAAAAATAAGTTTATCAAAGTGAAACTTATTTTTTGTTAATTATTTGACACACTTTTGGGCTCCTATCACTACTAATACTTGGTGTATTACTTACATTTTATTTTTGCTTCTTTTTTCTAAGTGTAGCAATGATAATCTTTTTTAATTCTGCAACACCATTTATGTCAAACCTCCTAAAAATATTTATTATAATGTAATTAAATGTTAAGATAACTTTAATTTTTACTAGTTTTTTTTTATTTCACGACATGTTAAGTTTAGTCTTTGGCATATTAGATTTGTAGTTGTGCTTCTTTAAAAACATAATATTTTGCATTATGCTAACCTTCTAATATGAGAAGCAATTTTTTTAAATCCAAAAATTATTATTAAAATATTTTGGGTAGTATATGTTTAAAAATCATATTTTGCAAAATTTAACAAAATGTAATAAAAATTCATATATTTGTTAATATGTTTGAAACATTTGACACAAAAATTATGAAAAAACTATGAACTCTTTAGTTATTGCTACATTTAGTAAGTGAGAAAAAAGTATTACTTTAGAAATTATGTATTTTAGCAGTAATATAAAATAATATAAAACTTTGTTAATTAATATACAAGAAAAATCCTTTGCACTTTGATAAACTTATTTTTAAAAAAATATTGACAAAGTTTTTCATCAGCTGAGAATTATTTATAAAAACATATATAATTTTCATATTTTTAATGTAGCCCATTAGCTAATCGTATTTTTGCGAATTTACAAATTTGTTTTTTAAATTTTTCGGTATGTTGGATGGCAAATGACATATGTCAAAAACGATTTATTAGTTATCATGCATGCAAAATCGATTTATTAGTTATCATGCATGCAGAAGCGATCGCTCGTTAAAATTTTCCCCATATGTCGCAAACATTATGAGGGACACTGTATAATTGAATATTATAAAAGAACACTCATCGAAAACTTTTTCCGTCACCATCTTTTTTAAAAAATTTTTTACGTCTACTTGTTTCAAAACTCTTTGAAAGACCATTTTTCTTTTAGGCACTTGCCAAGTTTCCAATTTAGAACTGTTTCTTACTTTACAGCAATAGGAGTTCCAGAGTTTGGAACTACCTAGCGTCTGTTAACCTAATTGTCCATAATCAGTTTGGTTTTCAAAAGGCAAAGGGAACACTTGACGCCATATTTAGCTTTTTGGATAATGTTTACACCAATATAAATTAGAGAGTGATCTGCCAAAGCGTTTGACTGCGTGGACCACCTAATACCGTTTTCAAAGCTTCAGTGTTATGGATTCAGGGCCTGTGCGGTTGCCTGGTTCGCCTCTTATCTTTCAGACCATAGCCAGGTGGTGGTTGTTTCTGGTTATTGGTCTTCATCTCTTAATATTGATTGTGGGTTCCTCAGGGATCTATCCTGGGACCTCTTTTATTCTTAATTTATATAAATGACCTAGTTCAAGTAAAAATTAGTGGTAAATTAACGCTGTTTGCCGACGATACTTCAGTGGTCTGGCATCATAAGAATGTTAATCAGCAGAAACAAAACATTACTAATGATGTATTGGAAATTAAGAAAAGGTGCAATTCTAATCGTCTTTCCTTTAACGTAGAAAAAACTAGTATTGTAGTGTTTAGATGCGACATGGATAACTTGGAGTTTGACGGCAATCTGCTCCACGCGAGAACTGTCATAAAGTTTCTAGGTCATATGTCGATAGTGAACAGCGTTTTGAGGATCATATTGTGGGATTGG
The DNA here is from genome assembly GCA_030620095.1 of Kuschelorhynchus macadamiae. Lineage (NCBI taxonomy): Eukaryota > Metazoa > Arthropoda > Insecta > Coleoptera > Curculionidae > Kuschelorhynchus > Kuschelorhynchus macadamiae. The sequence goes on from JAUTXW010001398.1 coordinate 183,521, forward strand.
GCAAGAAACTTTCATCGTGGTGCTATGCGGTTAGTTCTGCGAGAGACGAGCTTAGTTCAGCGGTGGCACGGGCAGTCTATTTTGCGCTCAGATATACGTTTTTGGGGAGTATGTAGTCAATATCTTCAAAAAGCCCTATTATTTATACTGCAAAAGAGAGTTGGCGCAGACCGAGTAGAATCTTGCAGGCCTCACGTCATTGCTCAAACAATTATGATACTCAGATCTTTGTTTATTCTTGAAACTGCATCACTTGTGTTTAAGAATCGACACAGCATTCAACTTCCTGCATGTCGGCAGGCTTTGGATTTACCCTTGCCGATACCTACCAGAACACTGACAAAAAAATCTCTGATTTATGAAAGCAGAAAGATCTTTAATCACTTGCTACCTAATATTAAAACTTCTAGTTCACTAAACCTTTTTAGGTTACAACTAAAAAAAAATAAATTATTACTTAAAGCTTAATACAGCCTGGGTGAGTTTTATGCTGATGTAATTGTTTAAGACTACATACATGTATTATTGTTTATTTTATTAATAATTAGATTATGTCCTATATATAACTGCAAGATGTAGTTTAGTTAAGTATTTTATTTTGTGATAATTTGATTGTCTTTGGTTTCTCAAGTTTTTGTTTATTCTGTATTTTGACCATGCATTTTACTTTTAATTAATTTAATATTATGTGCTTATTAAAGGTATATTTTAATTATAATTTAATATATATATATATATATATATATATATATATATATATATTATATATATATATATATATATATATATAATATATATATATATATATATATATATATATATATATATATATATATATATATATATATATATATATATATATATATATATATATATATATATATAGCATAAGAGATATAATACAACAACAAACAATATAATAAAATAAAATTTAAAATTGATAACTGATAATATAAATCAGTGAAAACCGACAATCAAACTCGAAATCTTATTTTAATTGTTTGATTAACTATCTAGTATATGCTTTGTCAATGAAAATTTATATTTTTTCTGAGAATAAAGTATTTTTGTGTGTGTGTATTTACCTCTTTTGAACTTTTACCTTAAGAGGGAGAAACTCATGAAGCAACATAATCGTGTTAGCCATAACTTAGAAGAAATAACATTCGGTGACAAGGCTAAGTTAAGGAATGCCATCAATTCACTAATTTCAAATATTAGGAAAGGGGAGTAAATACATCATGAGGAGGGACCTCTCTTCTTAAATTACTGCTGACTTATGATGGAGAAGAAAAGTAGATACCACAAAAACGTATTGAAAGGTGTAGGGAAATTGAAGGACTGCATATACATATGGACCCACAAACTCATTCTGTATCTCAAAGTGTGGATGAATAGACCCTATGGAGACGTCGACTGCTATTTGATACATAGTTGCTTCAAGAACTACCTTTATACAAAATAACAGGTTAGACACTGACAGGTATATATAGCTACTGGAAAGAAGTCGACAACGTCCAGCACACGTTTTTAATGTACCAGTTGACATGACAATAAAAATAAAACTATGAGTCCAGCAGACTCAACATTGAGTCTGGTTGCTTCTGAAAACGACTGTATTAACTTAATATTGTTTTGTTCGATCCAAGTTAGAGTATGGCACAATTATATGGTACCCAATTTATAGTTGTCACATATGGGATATTGAGTGAATTCAAAGGCGTTTTCTTTAGTTTCTCATGTTTAAAAAAGACGTAGTATGCCCTTTGCGAGGGTTCGACTATAATCAGGTACTATCTCATTTCTCAGAAAGATTACTCACTAACAAAAGATAACTAAACTCCATCAAATTTCTTGCCTGCTTCATAATGTAATTGATTGCCCTTCTCGTCTTGGCAAAATCTCATTGCAAGTTCCAATTCATATTATGTGTTCTAACTTTGATTTAGTGAGTAATTATTGCGACATTAACTTCAGCAACTTATCAGATATTTAAAGGTGCTTAAGTAACCTCTAGAACAGTTCTGCGATCTCACTCTCTTTGTTCGGCTTTAGTTTTTACTTTTTCTTCTTTTTATATTTAAACTTATTTTGTTTTTTTTCTTTTATATCCCAGCAACAGTCCTAAAAAATGCATGTGAAGAACTCAAAGACGGTACTCATTAATACATCAATTATCTCAGGGAAATTCCCACATGCGCTAAAATTAGCAACCGTAATACCGATTCATAAAAAGGGAGACAAAACAAACATCGAGAATTACAAACCTATTTCGCTATTTAGCAGTTTCTCTAAGGTCTTTGAGCGTATTTTGTATAACAGAATTCAGGATTTCCTTGGAAAAAACAAATATATTGGAGCAGAGCAACATGGATTTCAAACTGGGAAGTCTACAGAACTTACTGCCTTCGACATCACAGAGTTCATCTACAGTGAACTAGAAAAAAATCGCATAGTATTGTTCTTCGACCTGTCGCGTGCGTTTGATACCTTTAACCTAGAATTTATAGCTCATAAGTCGAATAACATCGGAATAAGAGAAAAAGCCAATTCACTAATTCTTTCATTCCTCACAGAACGCCAACTCATTGTCAACATCGATAATTGCACATTATACAACTATAGTGTGAATATCGGTGCAGCACAGGGATCGGTACTGGCTCCACTAATCTTTCTGATTTTCATAAACCACCTACAATTGCCATAAAGTTTGCAGATGACACGACTGTATTAGTATCAGCAACAAATGTCGAAATAGATGTGAAAATCAAACAAGCTCTTCAAGATATGAGTAAGTGGTATGTTTCAAACCAGTTAATATTAAATAATGAAAAAAACGCTAATAATTCCCTTTTACAAAACAAAGCTAAGAGCTATAGAGGATGGTCGCGTCGACCAGTAGTCAAATACTTAGGTTCATATCTCGATTCAAGACTTTCATGGGATATACAGCTTGACCATGTTTCATCAAAAATAAATAAATCTTACTTCGCATTTCAAAGGCTCAAACAAACAGTTCCCACTACAACCCTCAAAACAGCATACTATGCACTTGTATACCCACATCTTAGCCATAACATAATGCTTTGGGGACAATCGACCACAATAAATAGAATATTTGTGGGACAGAAAAGGATCATGTGGCTTATATTTGGACTAAAACCTACAAAAACGTGCAAAGAAACATTTAAAGCCCAAAAGATTCTCACACTGACTTGTATATATATTCTCAAGTGTTCTGTATTTGTATATAAGAACAAACAAAGGTTCTCAAGTAATACTGAGAATCATGAATATCAAATAAGAAATCGCAATGATCTCGTCTTTCCAGTACACAAGTCTACATTCTTTGAAAAATCTCCATACTATGCTGGTATTAGAATATTTAACAAACTACCAAACGAATTGAAGGCAGCAAGTACGATCAGACAATTCCGCAGTCGCATAATGGCCTACCTGGTAGAAAAGTCCTTCTACAACCTGAGGGAGTTCCTAGACAGATAAGACAATTGAACATATTAATGAACTTTTTCCTGAATATGCGATCTTTTTTATACAGTTTTTAATTCTGAATTTTACTACTTAGACTGAATAGTGTTTGTTGTTTGTTGGAGTGGTTACCACATAATTTATTAATGTTTTTATTGCCAAATTTTTTTGTAATTACTAAGGTGCAATCTTATCAAATTGTTTATCTTATGTTTAGTATTTAGTATTGTTGTAACAACAGTTAGTTTTGAATTTTCTGTATTATTATTATTATTATTAAAATTTGCTAGATAAGTGTTATTATTCTTTTGGGTTTGATATTTAAATGTAATTTTAACATGTTCACTGGAACTTGTATGTAGGTACAAGTTTTATTTAAATATTTTTTTATTTTTGTGTAACCTTATTAGTTTTTTCTATACATAGTTCTTTTATGTTTGATTACTATATAATTCCTATACATTTTTGTTTAATTATTACTGTGTGCCTTTTTAAATAATTTTAGTTTATTCGCTATAATATGCATTTTGACGTTGCTTGTTCAATTATTGATATTGTTGGCAATAAATAAATAAATAAATAATTAAAAAAAGAGAAGAAATTTAACTTTTTTCCAAAATATTTTTTTTATATATATATATAATCATAAACTTTTAAATGCACTATTAATCTTACAAATATATATTTTTTTTCAGATGAACTAAAACAGTACTGTGATGCCACGTATGATTCCTACAAGATTGTCAAAAGATGTCGATCTGCCCCAAAAATGTCTGATGAAATTCTGCTCGGATGTGGTCTACAGAGGCATGCACTTTCTAAAGGAAGCAACAGGTGCAAACAAATCTCAGCTGGTAATGCATCGGAGACAGAAGTTAGGAAGTCTGATTATTCCGGCAACGATATTCCTTTAAGCCCAGAAAGCGAGAAAAAGAAAGAATTGTGTAGTTATCTACAGTTGATGAAACCTACGGATAAGAAAACGGTCATGATCTTACAAAACAGAAGATCTGTTAGAGTAAAAAATTTAAATATTTTGCAGGAGAAGCGAGAGTTGGAAAAAAAACTTAAAGAAGAGCACTCAGAAGGTACAACTGATAATTGTCTTCCAGAGTTACCTGGTTTCGAACCGTTTCAAGACATGAATAACGTTGCTACCTCAAAGCATCAGTGGTTGGAATATAGTGCAGTTAAAGGACCTTCTAATGAAACCTTCAGATTTCCTCGCCCTAAATATGATTTAAAAAACCTTGTGTCTGACTTTGATGATGCTATACAAGAAGACTGGTTCAAAGAGTGGAAAGAAAAAGCAAATAAAAAAGCAGTAGCAAAGAGTAATCCTAATAATAACAAGAGCAGTAAGGCCGAGATAGACAATGGTATTAGTAATTCTAAATCGGCAAATGATTTCATACAAAATATGGATAATCGTGCTAAAGCCAAAACGATACTTGGTAATAAGAGAAGGAGTGTGGTTAGCCAGGAAAATACTAAAAATGAAAAGAAAGTGAAATTGAACAAAGATGAGTACAAATTGATTTATAACAAAGTAAAGAATCAACAGTCGGGTCAAGAGAGGAATATAGGAGTTAACACTTTGAAAATAAATAATATTTTAAATGGAATGCAGAATAAAAATAATAATAAGGAGAAGTCCCCAAATCGCAGTAGAAGGCAATCACAAAAAACAATATTGCATTACCGAAAACCTGCATTAGGGGATTTTCCTGCACCTAAAGATTCATTACGTTTGGGAAGGGGTATTTTTGATTTAGGTGATGTAATTCATAGTAGTAAAGACCTCATCAAACATAAGTTTACCTCTCTTGGGTCAAAAAAGACTGAAAATAGGGGTAAATTAATGAATCTTGATCACACCAAACTAGCTCCCTACAAAAAAACGTATAAAAACCCACAAGTGCAATCATCAGAAACTATTTTTCACTTAAGAAGTGTAACTCACGGTAACAGAGAAGTTAATAAAGATGATCTTATTTCTGCTAAACCTAAACAAATAGATTCTGAAAGTAAAATCACAAGCCGTGTTAAAGCTAATGTAGCTCTATTTAAGAAACAGGATAGAAGGGCTACATTACAATCAGCCACTAATGTTCCAAATGTAATTCAGAACGCGGATATCATCAAAGAAAATTCTATATCTTTGGAAAGTAGAAAGGTACGAAAAGAATCATCTAATACTGATAAAGTTAAAGGTAAGAAAAAAAATAAAATGAAACAGTCTAAATCGGCCCTTTCTTTTAAAAGAAAGAGCAGTTTTAAAATTAAACTTGTCACTAAAAAGAAGAGTTTGGGATCGCCCAACAAAGGAAATAAAAGTTGTCTCAGAAGAGTTTCATCAGAGGGATCAAATTTTGAGAATTTAGGAAAATGTCTTCACAACCCAACTTCTAAGGCTTGTAACAATTTGCTAAAAAAGAAAGAGCAAGTGAGTGAAGAAAATTTAATTGAAAAAGAAAGTGCCTCCGAAAAAGTTAAAGGCAGTCTCAAAACAGATAAAAATATAGAATTATCTCTAAAATCACCTCTTAAAGACACAAACGAAAATCCGTTAAGCAGCACAGTTATTGACCAACATGAATCAAATTCCCATTTCTCAGATAAAGAATTGCCAAAACGATCAAATGGAATGCAAAATATTGTTCAAGCTAATGCTGGTAAGGCTCGCAATACAAGAACATATACTAAAAAGGATGAAGGTAAACAAATATCGCCCCCACCAACAATTATAGCCATTTTGAAAGATGACCTGAACTTAGTCTCTGATCTGACTTCCGACCTGTTGCAGGATGAATCTGTTAATAAAAATAAGGAAGAATTTTATTCTCAAATTATTAATATTGAAAAAGGTTCTGATGGAGATATGAGTAATGGGTATATTGAATGTAAAAATGTATCTGAAGTACATTCCTTCTCTATGCAAATAGCAAAGGACTCACAGACCTTTTTAAAGTCAGCTAGAGTCGATAAAGTCTGTTCATCGCCAATTTTAAAAGAAGAACTGCCACAACTCGAATGTTCTATTACTGAGCTTACTCCATTTATATCCTTTAAAAAGGATAATGGTGGTAAACCACTGCATAGATGTTTAAATTCCTCCAAACAAAAAAGTGTAATAGTAAATTCAGAGACAGACGCTAGTCCTAACTGGGCTTCTACCAGCCCAAGCTATATGCAGAAAAAAAATCAGCATTCAATTCAGATTTCTAAGGATCATGGGGCACTGTTAAAGATTTTCTATATAGAGTATAATTTAATCCTTTGTCAGGAATCTCTTGTGTCTTTTTGGACTCAGACTGCCTTAGGCAACGTTTTAGGTGAGTATAGTGAAAATATTAACAAAAAAAAAATTTTTAATTTATTTTTTTTAAATCAGGGTTTTAATTTACTAAAATGCATATCAAACTTTTAGTTTTGTGTTGAATTTTATTAACTATATGCCCTATAGCGAATATTTTTTTTTGATTTAAAATTTTGGCAATGTCAAAATGGTTTATGGCCCATGTTTAACAAATGAAAGTCGCTCGAGATTGCAAAAGATGCAGAATCAGTGTGTACGTTTTATAGTTCATGTTCCACGCTTTGCACATATTTCTCCATATATTCGCGGTCTGAACTTTTATAAATTGAATGAGATCAGATTTGTTCACTTGGCCTGTTTTGTACTTCAAATACTGAATACTCAAACACCCAAGTATCTTTTTGCTAAACTTACACTTCGGTCTGATATTCATCAAAGAGAACTGAGAAGGGTGCGTGAAACTCTTAATACTCCGTCTCATAAAACCATGGCTTTGTCCGTTTGTCACTAATGCATTGAAAAATATACCGAATGTAACAAAGGCTACTTTAAAAGCAAGATTGAAGCAGGAAATTCTGTTGCCTGTGATAATAAGTCGTGATTTTGATTTTAATTTGTTTTAATGACTATTTTTTGGGTATATATCTAGTTTATAGGTGGTACTTTAAAAGCAGGACTAGGTTATAGAGATCACTGGAGACAGTGTACCTTGTTCTTTTGTGTATATTTGTGCTTTCTTATTGTATGTTTCTTATGCTGAATTTTACATAATAAATATTATTTGAATTTGAAATATTAATATAAAGGTTGGTATGTTTGCTATTAAAGAAAAGAGGCTTCTGAAATAGATATATAAAATTGAAATTTAGTATAGATCTAAAGCAATGGTACCAGTATATAGGGAAAATTTAAAATTCCTTAATTTCTATCCTTTGAGCTGGTTATAAACATGTTCTGTAAAACAATGATTCTAGAGGATATGGTGACACAATATATTGTTTAGAGTCTGACACGACCGCTGCAGCGCCAGCGTCTAATAGTATGCTTTGCCATAATGGTATATGTCTCACTGCAAACTGTATCCATTGCTGGAACAAAAATTGATCACTGGATTTCTTGATTTCAGACGTTCAGTTTTATATACCTCTTCTAGAATTACTGAAAGAACTAATTGTATTTTGGTATCAAAGGGACAGACTAATGATTATTAGATAATTTCAATGCCACAATATTTGCCTGTATATGGAGCCTTCGAAATTTTTATTTTCTTGTGGTTGTAGTGACTTATTTGTAAAAAACTGCCACATAGTTTCTATGAAGGATACCTATTTGACCAAATGTCGACAATAAGTAAAACTGATTTTTTGTAACATTTTAATTTGCTTTGGATCTTAAATCATTTCAGAGTTACAGATCTTTATTTGTTTATGTGTCTTTCCATGTTACTGTTATCCACTTCTTTTTACTTCCCTGTAAAAGAAAAGTATTGTAATCGTGAAGAAATCACCCTGCTTGATTTTTTCAGATATTTACGTTTCAAGGCCCTAGATGCCGAAAAACATATTTTCTCGATTCCGTCGGTCTGTCTCTGTTCGCAGCATAGCTAAAAAATTACTTATTGACCGATTGACTTCAAATTGTGGTCAAAAATTAATGACTGGCTAATATTTTGGTAAAAATTCAATATGGCCAAACAAATTTGAGACCTAGTGAAATGTTAAAAAAATGTATTACCAAAAACTATGTATACAATTTATCTCAGATTTTGCGTAAAAATCGTAATATTTACGTAGGAATCAACTGGTAGAATTTTGGTACGAATCCAAGATGGCGAAACAAAATTGCGGCGTAATAAAATATTTAAAAATTCAGCCTGAAAAAAACTATTTAATAGATTTCAAATTTTGCGCAAGTATTAATTGTGGTATAGAGATGTACTGATAAAGTTACGGTACGAATTCAAGATGGCGGAACAAAATGGCGGCCAAATAAAATTTTTGTTTCGTGAGAAAAATCACCCTCGTACGTTTTACATATCTTTACGTTTTAGCGTCCCTAGATGCCAAAAATATGTTCTCGTTTCTGTCGGTCTATCCGTCTGTCGTCAGTTCGCGGCATAGCTAAAAAGCTACTTACCCGATTGGCTTCAAAGTTCGCTCAAAACTTAACGCTCATATGGGGATGACCTGGTAATATTAAAAAAAAACTCAATATGGCGGAACAGTGAAATGTAAAAAATATTACTAAAAAACGAATTGTCTCGTTTATCTCAAATTTTTCAGAACATGAAGCGTTAAATAGGAATGACCTGGTAGCATTGTAGTACGAATTCAAGGTGGCGGAACAAAATGGCGGGCAAATAAGATGTTTATTAATTCAAAGTTAAAAAAAAAATCATTCTTAGTCATTATTCAGCTGACTTCAAATTTTGCAGAAGAATTAAATGTGATAAGGATAAACTGGTATGAATTCAACATGACGGAATAAAATGCCGGTCTTAAAAAAAACAGTGTAAAAACTAGGGATGGAACGGACGTCCGGCCGCGGTACAAAATCCGGTCGGTCTGGCCGGACTTTTTATGAAATCCGGCCGGATTTCTATCTTATAGTACTTAGAGTAAAAAATAATTTTGATCAATAATTATAAAACACAATTGGACATCAGATTAAGCATTGTTTTATTTCATAATAAAACTGACAAATAAACGACACATAAGCCATATAAGTCAAGAAACGTAAAAAAGAACAAAATATTGCTGATTAGAATCTTCATTAGAATTTAAATAACTAAAATGAACATTAACATTTGATATAAAAATATTAATAAAAATATTAAAAACTCAGTAGTCAAAATTTAATTTTTTCAAGTTATGATGTATAAACAAAAGTTTTTCTGAATTTTTTGGAGTTAATCTGGAACGTTGAGCTTCATAAATATTTTCAATGTCAGACACGGTCTCTCGGAATACATACTACTTAAATGTTATTTGGCCACCTCGGCCAAACTAGGTAACAAGTGTTGATGTTGTTTCCACCACAAAATTGGATTAGATTGTCTTTCTTGTTATGGCTCGATTAGAAACTTCTCTAATCTAGCAGTAGTTCTGCTCCACGTCTAGACTGGCACTGCACTTATTTGAAGTGGACGGAGTGGCGATTTTCTCGAAACATTTCCAAATTGATTCTTCACGTTTTGCAATTTTTGACAAAGGTTCTTCGTCACTATCATCACTAGCCTCTAAATGTACCTTTTTGGCTAAATCTTTAGAAGTTTCACTACTCTTTAGCAATTTTTTAATTTCACTTATAACAGTCTGCTTTAGAAGTAAAACATTAGGTTCTGAAAAAAAAGCTAACTTATATCTGGGATCTAATACCATGGCAATCATATAATGCTGTTTGGTTTCAATTTTATCAAACCTTGTCTCAAGATTTTCAAATAGCTCATCTTTTGTTGAAGCCACACCATATTCAGCTGGCTCCAAAGATAGATTTTTTTTTTAAAATGGCCACCATAGGAATGACATCAGAGATTACTGACTCTGCCGAACTAATGGATCTAGTTATCAACAGATCCCACTGAGTACTTGTCAAACTAGGGAAAACTAGGGAAAACAAGATTTTCTTGTTCAGCACAGTGTAAGGTAATAAACCTTTTTAACTCCTGTAACCTTTCTAACATATAAAATGTTGAGTTCCATCTAGTTGGAACATTCTGCACAACTTTTTTGTGGGGAATATTGTATTCATTTTGAATTGCCCTCAACTTGTCACAAGCTAGTGAAGAGTGATTAAAATGAGTAGTTATTCGTTTTGCCACAGCAAGCATGTCTGATACAGCACGTTGCGTTTAAAGATGTTTGTGATTACCAACCGCAAAGTATGTATGAAGCAACTTTCGCTACTTATGCTAGCATCTTTGCAGCCTTTTATTGTATTTGCGCCACTGTCACATAACAATAAATGAATACTGTCTGTACTTACACCCCATAAATGTATCAACTTTGAAATTAATTTTTTAAGATTCTAATATTTCAATAAGTATTTTCGGGCCAAAGAAATAAAGCTCTGTCACCGCACGAAATCGACATTTTTCTCTAAATTTGAAGCTGTCAAAAAAACTTATTTATTTATTTAGAGGCAAGTGGCCTATTTACAAAGTAGGAGACAAAAATTATTTAATAAAAAAAAGATAAGTACTTAAAACTAAGACTAACTTATACAATATAAAAAAAGGAACAAAATAGATATAAAAGAGAACATAAATTAAACAAGACTAACAGCAAAGAAAATAATATTACAAGTAAAATATACATAATTAACAGTTGATTAATTTGCCAACGTATATGCCTTTCACTGCCCTTAAAAACCCTGTACTAGAACCAAAAAAATCTATTGTGGGATTCTGATTTGCCAACCTAACTGCGCTACTAACAAAGGAATTGGTGCATAGTTTGGGCTGTGGTTTGGCCTTAAAAGTAAGTCACAATTGCGGGTAGGTGTAGCTGGGACATGTAAGCCTATTTTTGAAGAAGGGCAGGACATAATCCATCAGTCAGGACCTTATGGAGAACTTTCAAGTTTCCCGGTTTTCGACGCGTGCTAAGTGGGGTGAGGCCCAACTCTGTACTTACCCCCAATTTAAATTTACTAGTCAAGACTGGAACACAATGTAAGGTTCTCAACACACATTGTGAAATACCACAAACCATAAAGTTTTGGAATCGTAGAAAATTCCCTAAATTCGAAGTTGTGTTGAAAACTTAACCTCAATTGACCATGAAGATATACACTAAGAGTTTATTTATTTTTATTTATTGAATAAAACATTTACGGCATTTAAGCCAGTTACCGATACCTCAATTATAATGAACTGAACAGTACCTTATACTAAGCAGATCAATCCTGAACGTGAGAAGCAAACAATTTTTGATGATGTTTCAGAGTATTTTTTTTTTCTTACCAGGATTCCAGACTTTTCAACGTTACATCTATTCCAAGGATAGATAAATATTTACCAATTTGATCAAATCTTTTTCAGTGCAAATCTGACATCTAAATCCCAACTGTTTTGGGTTTCCCATGTAGAGGCATTTAGGAAAATTTAAAATCACCTACAAATTCGGTGGCAGATGAAATACTCCTAATATTAACCAAAAGACAAATTTTGTCAATTCTTTGCCCATAAAATGAATTTTTTTTGGCGTTTGCCCGCTTCCTCTCAATTAATGCCGATTTTTTGATAGTTAAGTTTTTTACCTCCCCGAGAGCTGAATTGAAAAACAAGCATAGTCGTGTACGGGTTTTCTTAAAATCCATTAAAAAGCAACATTTATATTGCAACTGTAGATCGCATAATATATACAAAAATATTACCATTCGAAGATGTTTTATACTTTTTAAAATTAATTGTACGGAAGCTACCTTGTCAGCTTAAGCGAAAAAAAATGTTCTTTATTTTAAAATATTAGCTCTCAGTGACAACCAACTTGGATATACTTTAATATTAAAAAGCCGCTAACACCGTATTCCAGAATGACCATCTAAAAATATTAACTTGGAATATTTTCAACGTGATTTAGAAATGCTCCCGTTAGACTTTATTTATACTATAAATAACATTGATGACAAAATTTATTTTCTAAATCATATTTTACTTGACCTACTTGATCATCATGTGCCGGTGCAAACTTATTCCTCACATAAAAATAAGTTTAACCCTTGGATAACAGACAACGTTAAACTATTACAAAAACTTAGAAATAAGGCATTAAAAGATTTTAAAAGCGCTAGATCTGCCACCAAATGGGAATATTACAAACAGTTAAGAAACTATACTACCTCTGCAGTTAGAGCTGAAAAAAGGGCGTATTATAAAAATTTATTTAGGAACTCCACAGTTAAAGAAAAATGGAGGGAACTGAACAAACTAAGACCTTCAAAGTTAAAACATATACCTGAATCGTTTAAAAATGTTAACGACTTTAATAAATATTTTGTAAATTCTTCCAAAAATACTGATGCGACCAATGATGAATTTGTAAACTTTTATTCTAATAATGTTAAAGAAAATACACTTAATTTGTTCCAATTCCAAGAAGTAGAATATAATGAAATCTCATCTATAATTTTAAAAATAAAAGCAAAGGCTTTTGGCGCGGATCAGTTGAATATTACACTAATACATCTATGCTGTCCTCACATTGTCGAATGTATTGTAATGAATTATTTTCCCATTGCATGGAAAGAAGCATTTATTACCCCTCTTCCCAAAGTAAATAAACCTACGGACTTTAGTCAGTTTCGTTCCATCAGTATTCTGCCAACTTTTTCGAAAATTATGGAGCGCGTATTAGATAATTAAATTCGTAGGTACGTAGAAACTAACAATATTTTGCCTCCAAAGCAGTCAGGTTTCAGAAGTGGCTACAGCTGCACCTCTGCAATGGCTGATTTAACAGACGATATCTTTCGTAACCGTGACAACAATGAAATAACTGCCTTAATCTTGCTGGATTTCTCAAAAGCATTCGACTTTGTAGATCATAAAATATTAATATCAATTTTACATTATATTGGTTTCTCTCAACAGTCTTCAAATTTAATTAAATCTTTTTTAAGTGGTAGAACCCAACGACTTAAAATAGAAAATAATATGTCTGACTCTCTCAGTGTTATAACTGATAACTGGAGTTCCTCAGGGAAGTATTTTGGGACCACTGTTATTTAGTATATATACATCCTCTTTTTTTCTTACATCTTAAATACACCAACTATCATTTATATGCAGACGACACACAACTCTACCTCTCTTTTAAACCATCTGAATACATTGTTGCAGAAAATAAAGTGAACTCTGATTTAAATGCCCTTTTTAAAATATCTTCCAAACATAAATTAAAACTTAATCCTTCCAAATCAACAGTCATATTAATTGGTAACAAAACATTAACTGCAAACCAGAATTCCAATTGTTGAAAAAGCAAAGAATTTAGGACTTGTTATCGACTCCCAACTGCGTTTTAAGGATCACTTAACTTTTATTTTGAAAAAAACATATTCTGCTTTAAAACTAATTTATCCATATAGACAATATCTTGAAAAAAAACGTAAAAAAACTTTTGTGTGACTCTTTAGTGCTATCACATTGTAATCACTGCGATAGTGTTTATGGCCCCTGTCTAGATTATTCTGACAAACGTAGAATTCAAAAGATTCAAAATTGCTGCATTCGGCTGATCTTTGGAATAAAAAGACGTAATCGAGTATCTCACAAACTAAAAGAACTTTCGTGGTTGAATATGTATAATCGGAGTAGTCTGCATTCGACAATATTTTATTACAAAATTATTAAATATCATTCACCTCCATATCTATATAATAAAGTAACTTTTCGAACAGATGTTCATCATCTGAATATTCGTAGAAAAACCCTTAATATTCCTAGACATAATCACGAATTTTTCAAATCGTCATTTTCATATAATATTGTTAAATCACTAAACTCTTTAAATTTAGATTTAAGTCAGCTACCAACCTCAGTTAATATCTTAAAAGAAAAGCTAACCGTAAGTTTATTGAATGAATAATAACTGTTGAACAATGTCAAACCAACTTTCCCTCCATGTATCTTTCCTGTTCCTCTATTTTCTCTCTCTTTCTCTCTTTTTCTTTCTCTCTCTCTCTCTTCTCTCTCTCTCTCTCTCTCTCTCTCTCCTCGTCTTCCCCTCTCTATTATTATTATTATAAGGAAAATTCAACGTTTTGTATTTGTAGTAATAAAATTATGTGCAGTGACCCCAATAAAAAAATGGAAGTTCATGCATTCTATTTTCAAAAAACTTTCATAATAGTTAATAAAGTTAAAAATAAAATTTACGCAAATCTTATATTCCTTATATTAGTCTTATTTTATTACATTATTACTAAGTCAATAAAGTCACTACTATGGGAGTTTGTACTTCATGTGCATTTTATATATTTTTTTAGGTGCCCAAAATATGTGGATTAATAAAGGCAATGTGCAAAGATTATTAATGAACAGCAATTGTGTATTCAAGGAATCTTTAGAAATGGTGGTATCCACTGACACTACTGTCGCATATATTGAGCTGTGGACCAAAGAACATCTAAGCGATATACGCGAAGGTCCCGTTGCCGATGTCTTTGCTATTGTTTATTTTTGGAAAAAAGGTCACAATGGTTTAGATAAAAAAGTCTTACAGTTGGAAAATATTAATGGGTAAGTGTTTTTATAATACACCAACGCGTTATTTTCATTAATAACTATAATAAAAACGATAATGAATGAGTATTTGTTGTTGTTGTGATACATTTATATATATATATATATATATATATATATATATATATATATATATATATATATATATATTAGTCCTTCACAAATAGAAAAATACAATGTGTTTTATACAAGTTCATTCCGGGTGTACATCCTTTCACTACTGTCGCGTCGGTCTGAAAGTTTTGCTGACGTTTCACCAAAATCGCATATGGCATTTTTGAAGCTTTCTTTCTCGCGTCCGAATAGAGACTGTTCACGTGATGTATACAGTGAAACCTCTCAACAACGGACAGTCGCCGTGCCACAGAAACTGTCCGTTATATAGAGGTGTCCGTTGTGGGGAGTGAACAGATTAAATACCAATGTAATTTTATTTAAAAAAATATTTTATTTTTAAGTAAAAAAATAATATGTTTAGTACAAATTATTAATACAATTGTTACTACGTATACGCCAACATCTTTTACATACATATATGCATACAATAAAAATGTACTACCTAATATAAAATATTATACTGACTAGACATACAGTTTCATACAGTTCTACTTTATAAAAAGTTTATTTAAAAAAATTATGTTTTGTTTGTCTTAAACTAGTTAATTTATTTTTAATAATTTGAGATTCCATTTTAGACGCAACTTCTGAGATTTTTCCCCTAAAACAGAATCTCCAGAAAACATACAAAAGTTTTCAATATCCCGTAACATTTTATATGCTTCCTTAATGTTTTTAATATTGGAAGAAATTATTTCTTCATCATTACTGTCGGATGAAATCTGACCATTCTCATTATTTTGAAATTCACTGATGCACTCACATACACTTATGTTAGGATTTTCCGTGAATAAACTTTCATCAATTTTTGAATATGAACTTAAGTCGGAAGATAATACATTGATGTTTCTACATAATTCCGACAATGGCACATCATCTTCACTATCGTAGTCAACGTTTTCTTCGAGAATTTCGTCGAATCCAGCTTTGCGGAAACAGTTATTGATGGTCTTGGATTCGGCTTTTTTCCATGCAAATCAAGGCACTTACAACATTTATGGATTTCTCCAATTGTTCGGTAGATTCAGAATACTCCATGGATGACAAAAGACGCTTGATTAAAAAGTTTCTGTAGTGGTTTTTAAAATTTTGAATCACGCCCTGGTCCAATGGCTGTGGCAATGTGATGTGTTTTAACTCCAGTTTTGGGTACTGGTTTGGGTAAAAATAAAAGTACATTTTGGTTTTGCCTTTACATTTTTTCGGTCAAATTTCATCAACCAATCCGACATTATATCGCTTGTCATCCATGCTCTCTTGTTATAGTACCGTTCAAGTGGCAATTTTTCCACGCTTGATCCTTTAAAACAATGGGGTGTTTTACTTTTTCCAATCACCGTTGATCTTGTTCTCCATTTATAGCGGATTAAAGTAAAATAGTGAGTCTCTCCTTGAACGCTTTCCCGCCAGCACGTTTCGTCTTTTAAAGAAAACGTTTTATTTGGCAAGGCGCGGAAAAAGAGTTCCGTTTCATTGGCGTTATTAGATTCTTCGCAATTTCTTGTGCTTTTTCCTTTATTATTGTACTGGATATTGGAATGTTTTTGGGTCATACTTTTCAAAACCAGTCGTAGACAATTTGGTCTATGGCAGCACCTTCAGTTTTCGCAAATTTCTTTTTTTCAATCATGTTCCCGGTCTCCGCGAATCGCTTATTAAGATCGCTCTTGTTTCTCAAAATATCATTAATTTGAGATTTTCCTACACAGAATTTTTCGGCTAATACTTTAACACTAAGTTTGTTTTTTTCCGCGTACTGGATTATTTCAACTTTTTCTTGAAGACTCAGAAACTTTCTTTTGTTTGAAGATATATTGATCGCACCAGAGTAACATCAAAACTATTGATTCTATTGATAAAGACTACATTTTATAAAAATAAGGTGATCTATTTATTATGAAATTCACCGCAATTTACCTACAAGTCAGACAGTATAAGCCAGCCTATTATTAAACTAGTGCTATTAACAATAGGTAGGCACCGCGCCGCTTATTAGCATAGATCTAAATACTGCCCGTAATGTGTTTTTCAAAAATTATCTGAACATCTGTCCGTTCTAAGGAGGTAAATTTTACTGTTTTTATTAAAAATGTTCCAAATTTTACTATCCGTGTCCGTTGTTGAGAGTGTCCGTTGTCAAGAGGGTTTAATGTACAGGAATAAATATACTGACGGTCGGTGACTTCAAGATTGTCCTTTCAGTAGAGGTGTCCATTGTTCGGAGGTGTCCGTTAAGGGAGGTTTCACAATTTCTGTGCGGTTCTTGGTCGTAAAAAGTTATACAAAACGAAACCAGTAACGGTAAGGATTACTCCTTCACCATTTTGTCGAGAATCGACCAAAACATGACGCTATGTTTATTCCCAGGGCCAAGGTGCCATCTGCTACCGTGGTATCTGCCCCGGCAAGGCTCATCAGGCAGTTTCCTTGGGGGGTATCGGTATTAAAACCGAAATACCCAAACCCTGAAACAAACAAGGTGTCATGTCATTCGACTTTGAACTATATATATATATATATATATATATATATATATATATATATATATATATATATATATATATATATATATATATATATATATATATATATATATATATATATATATATATATATATATATATATATATATATATATATATATATATATATATATATATATATATATATATATATATATATATATATATATATATATATTTCCTTGCCTAGCTCCATTCTGACTAGCGATTTTCCCTTTTTCTTGAAAAAGGCTTTAGTTATTCCTTTATTTAAGGGCAATGAGAGGGATCTGCCTTTCAACTACAGACCCATGTACTTACTACCTACCTTCAGCAGAGTCATGCACTGTCAACTTCTCAATGTATCTCAGTTTGGTTTCCAATTCCAACAGTCAAGGAACACCGATGATGCAATTTTCCATATTCTGTGGGAGTTATATCTCCGACAACGAAAATGGCCTCGGCGGTGTTCTGTGACTTACAAAAGCTTTTGATTGGGTCAGTCATAGAATACTGTTGAGGAAAATCGAAGTAGATGGCTTTAGGGGGCTATACATGTAGTCTTGTCTTTCTGGGCGAAGGCAAGAGGTCTAAGAGCAGAACTCGAAGGTAATGACGGCGTTCCTCAAGAGTCTGCCCTGGGTGACCCTGGGAAGATTCTGTTGGAGGGCAAACTGTAGTAAATCTGGGTGTTAACAGGTTTTTGGGTGTATACATTGATGTCAGTTTAAGATTTGAAACTCATATCAGAACTTTATGTTCCAAGCTGGCATCGGGGTGTTTCACTCTTAAGGCAACAAAAGATTGTCTTTCTGTCACACTTGAGATATGGCATCTGCTTTTGGGGTGCGTGTTCTCTTACCTTGTTTATGTGAGTTTTTGTTTTACAGAAGAGAGCTATTAGGTTTCTTTGCAATCTGAAGCCTCAAGTTTCTTGCTGACCTTTTTTTGTTTCTGAACAAATTCTGACTTTTCCATGTTTGTTCATCTTGTGAACATAAGGAGCTACCTTCCTCAACTCTAATAAAAAACTCACTGCTCCATAATAGTAAGAAGATATTCAATCACTTTCCAGTAAAAAATTCGCAAAATAAAAAATCTTAAGGTGTTCAGAGGTAGCATAAAGCATCTTCTACTTTCCAAAGCTTATTATAGGGTCGAAGAATTTTTCAACACTAGCTTTAAGACACCTTCTACTTTGTATACATTTACATTGTTTTTCTTTGTGTTGTGTTTGAGTATAATGTTTATTAAAATGTCATCAACCAATAGTTCATGTTGCCATTGTGTTTTTTTGCTTTTTTTAATGACATTTTGTAATTTAATTTTGATACAACATTATTTAGTTTGTTTTAAACCTAATGTTTAAGTGACTATGTCAAAATGTTGAGACTTTGAAGACATAATTAATAAATAATTAATTGCTACATCAGTAAATGTTTAGGGGTGTCAGTTTTTTTATGCATTTATCAATTTCGTTTGTTTTATTTTATATTCTTTATTTTCTTTTCCTTACAGCTTTGTAATGAGAATTTTGTTCTTATACAATAAAGCATATTTGATTTGATTATATTTGTTGTAAATAATTATTGCAATTATATTTTTATTAGTACATTTTTCAATTTGACCGGTTCCGAGATTGTTTCGTATTGGATCAGGTCGCATCCGCACAATTGGAGAGTCTGTCGTTGTAGCCGCGTTTCCTATGTTCAGGAACTTATTTCGTTTCCTTTTTGCCACCACGTGCGCTCCTCTGTCGATATAGTCTCGCGCGTTTTACTACCAGCAAAATTTGGGTCCAACACTGTAGAGTTTAATAGCCCTGGTTTTTTAATTACATATAATTAGCGTCATATTGTCAATAAGTTCTAACATGAATTAAATTTTCGACCTCTAATCGCTATGAGTTCTGATGCTGGGGATGTTAATGCACTAACATTGCATTAATGCACTAATTACTTCAGCATATACATCTTTGGCAGTGTTAGTACAAATAATATTTACATTCCTTACAGCAACGCCTCAAATGGCACGATCCAGTGACTGCCCCCAAAGTAGATTCAGTAATTTTGATTAAAACCGATAGTTCTATGCCATTTCATTGGTCTCTCGTCTGCGTTGATAATTCATCAGAACAGAGTCCGTGGTAATATCTGTAAAACAGAGACCGATCGCCCACAATGCGACGTGATCTAGATGATTAAAAGATGGCGGAGAACGCCAACGTGACATCGCGAGCGCAATAAAAACGAGAAAATAATGTGTTTTCATTGTAAAAAACCATTTAAAAAATTCTTAAAGTGCGCGAAATTAATGAGTTCTTTCATCTATCGTGCTTAGTCCAAGCTGCAAATAAGCAAAACACAAACGTGATTATACGATACCGATAGTGTCGACCCAAACAGGAAATGAATTAGCAATCAATCTATTGAGAAAACTAGTGGAAGAAATGAAAGAGAAGAACATGGTACTTACACAAAATGTGATTTTACTTAAAGAAAAAAATTGGTTTTCTGGAAGAAAAGCTGAGGAATGCAAAAAACCAAGAAAATATTTTAGTAATGCAGAAATCAAATTCCAGTCATTCTCAACAAAATGAAAACAGCTTGCTCCAGGAGCAAGCGCAAACAAAACTTCAAATCTAGATAGTAGATAACAACGCCGAGGAAGGTCAAAATCAATCTCGCACACCGAAATCACATAATTCGGCAATCTTAAAATTAAAACAAACGTCAAATTGTAAAAATATAAATAAGAGCAACAAAATCGACTTTGCGCGGACCAGATTTGACGAACCTAACCCCAAAAATTTCTATATCTGACGGTGAAAAAGAAAACATAGAAAACCAATCAAATGAATGTATTCGCGTTGAAAGGCAAAAACGCAATAAATTAAGTCGCCCTAAACCAATTAGAGGCAGAAATGTAAATATAAATTCACTTAATGTAGCAACGAAACCATCAACCCAACGGGCCTCGATCCGAACACTGAAGCAAAAGATATTTTAGAATACCCTAAAGCTAACCATTCAAGTGAGAACTATGTCTGTGAGAAGATGAGGACCAGAAAGGAGCACATTCAAAGTGCTTTTAAATTAACAGTACCTGCCAGCCTACGAAAAGCTGCAATGTTAGCAGAAATATGGCCTTAAGGAGTCTACATAAATAATTTTATGAATTTGCAGCGCCGAGCACCCTTGGTAGCCAAGTAGCTCGGGAGCCACTGGAAGTAAAAAATACCTGGATAAAAATAGTAAATATCAATGTTCGATCCTTGTGAAACAAGAAAAACCAACTAGAAGCTTTCTTGATGGACAACATCAATTGATATTCTATGCCTTACTGAACATTGGTTAACGAAAGACATAATAAAGAATTGCCAAATTGGAAATCTTGTCTGCATTTATTTTACAGCTAGAGAAAACTATGTAGGGGCGGATCTGCTATTTTTGTAAGGGATACTGTAGAGGCAAATCCAGTTGGAGCTCTTGAAAATCTAAATATTGAAAAATGTGTAGAAATTTGTAGAATTTCCTTAAAACAACTTAACTTATACGTTTTGGCTGTTTACAGGTCGCCAGTGGGTCATTTCGGTACTTTTCTGGAAGTTATGGTTGAAACAATTGATAAGGTGGGTATTAACAAGAAAATTGTGGTTGTGGGCGACTTCAATGTGCAATTTGAACTGCTCTATGCTAATACAATTACTTTATATTTAGAAACTTTTGTTTAGATGGCATTTTCATAAATTTTTCTAAAGAAAATTTTGAGTTGAATATTTTAGATCCAGAAATATCTGATCATAAGGCTTAAATTCTGAGTGTTATGTTACCAATCCAGTCTCTTAATAAAACATGAAAACCATTAACTCAAGCTGGATTACACACTTTTTATGGCATGATTGAGAGCAGTTCTTTTGATTTTGTTAGTAATCCCTAAATCAACATTAATGATAAATTTACCATGTTCATTAGTATACTGCAGAGAAGCTGCGAGTCTGCTTTTTCACAAAAAAACTATATTATAAGGTCGGACCAAGGGGGAAATATAGCATGGTTTGATGAAAGGGGAATGCGGAAACACTTGCAACTCTTAGGTGAGTTAAGTGGACGACACAAGAGTGAACCTTATTTAAACAATTATAGGATCTATAAAAGGGAATATAAATAGGCAATAAAAAAATCTACACTATCTGCTAATCAAAGGCTTATTTCCTCCTTGGCTAATCCAGTTAAAGCTTTGCAGAACATCATAAACAGGGGCACGGGCAGATTAAATAAAGATGAAAGAGATACTTCTATAACAGCTAATGGCTTCAATTATTACTTTAGTAGCATTGCAAAAAATATAGTTGAAAGTATACCAAAGTTAAATATTAAACCTTTAAATAACTTAAAACATTTAAACATTCCCACTGATTTTAACTTTCGTGAGGTTAGTTTTAATGAAATGAGAGACATTATAAGTAACTTAAAAAATAAAACAGGTTGTGATGTTTTTGGACTTAATGTTAAGATAGTCAAAACCGTAAAAAATGTAATAATATATCCACTAACAAAATTGATTAATATCTGTTTGAACTTGGGTATTTTTCCTGACATTCTGAAGAAAGCATCTAATTATAGACCAATTTCATTTTTGCCTATCATTTCCAAAATTATTGAAAAGTGCATGTCTGTACAAATAATAGAGTTCTTTGAAAACAATCCCGTTGTCAGTTTGGTTTCCGTAGAGGACGTAACACTGTTATGGGTATTTTGCACTTAGTTCAAAGAATTCAGGATACTTTTGAGCGTAAATACTTGAATGCTGCTTTGATTTGTGATCTTAGCAAGCAGTACAATTTTAACAATGTGGTAGTTCAATTAATAACTTCTTATCTTCAAAACCGTGTTCAGACTATCAGAGTGAAGGGGTTTGAGTCTGCGGAGGCTGAGCTTGCTGTGGGAGTACCTTAGGGATTAATACTAGGATACAATTTGGTTCCTAATATATATAAATCATCTACCACTGAGAGAAACCATGGCGGTTTTCAAGCTGTTTGCTGACGATACCACCATCTCTAGCTGCAAGCACCCCTTGAAGAAACAGTGCGTAATTTGAATATGGTCCGTTCTAGTGCAAATGAACTATTACTAAATAAAGATAAAACTAAAATGATTGTGTTCACTCTTAGAGATACCGCACACATGAATGATGAACAAAGGTCGCTAAAATTTCTGGGTGTTCACTTGGATCCTGATCTCAGGTGGGATGGCCACACTGATTGTCTTGCTAAGAGACAAAGTAGTACTTTGTTTGCATTGAGATATCTCTCAGAATGTGTATTCTATGTCGTACTAAGAAATGCATATTTTGGTTTGTTCCATATGGATGCGGGGTCGGAAGTTTACCAACTTAAAAACAATTCAGATTAGTACAATAGACCCCTGTTACTGATTTATAATTAGATTCTTAAACGAGGTACGCATCGTTTACCTTGTTAACTGGGAAAAAATATTAATTAGTCTTAATCAATTATTTCACAACCACCAATCCACAATAACTCGACTAACCAATATAAGCTAAAGATTATACTATACTAATAATAAAATAAGTTACGAGATTCGGTTCTTATGTACGCAAAAACGTTATAGAGTCGAACGACCGAGTTGGCGTGGCTCGTGGATGACACAGGCATCAAGCAAACCGACACGAAATTACACGTAGAGGTGGTAACGGCATATCGATATTTATTTTGTCTCGATAAGTATAAAAAAATAACCTCCGGGCGCTTAAAAGCTCTTGGAGGGGGGGGGGTGAACACACACACCCCCTGTATCCGCCCTTGAAAAGGTAGATCAACGGGAAGGATACATTCACAGAGAAATCAAAGGGTTTACGATTACGCTAGTTCACGAGTGATCAGAATGGCGAGCAGAAAGAAGAATTTTGAGGGAAAAAGAAAATACCAAAGTTCTGCAAGAACTCAGAAAAATATCTGACAAAAACCTTCAAGATGCTGTGGGCACAATCGGATTTATTAGTCATTGCGAATGGAAACATTTCCAGACTTGACTAAATTGAATAAAACAGAGCGCATCTTGGAGTTCGCCATCACAAAGACTTCAAGGAATGGTGCCGAAGATGTGACACCTGTTCAACAACTAAAGGTTGTTGAACACCTCTACATCCACGATAAGATGGCCTGGTGGAACGATTTAACAAAACTCTCGAAGAACATCTTTCCATAGTTATCTTTAGAGTTAGTCTTATAATAAATGTTGGTTGTTGGAAATTGAATATAATTGAACATTTGTAGTTTTTGGAGTTTATTAAAATTTTTCATCAGAATCAAGTTGCCTTAGCTAGAAACAAAAACTTTTATTATGGTGAGACTTTATCGGCAGAAATAAAAGGGCGTTACAGTGCAAGGCCCATTAACTCTATAGGTTACCTCGATGAGCAGCTATCGGGCGAGGGAGACGCGCGGGCGAGGGAGACGCGCGGGCGAGGGAGACGCGCGGGCGAGGCGGAGGTCGTGATGTCGACTGGCGACCCGATCTGACAAGGCGGCCAGTTTACTGCTTATCTAGCTTGACGTCTTCGGTGCGATAGTTGTCAGTTCAGTCAGTGAGTGTTGTCAGTGTTTTTCATAGTATTTTTTTACTTCCTCAAGTGAAAACTTTAAGATATTTTAGTGTTAATTAATTAATAATTCATACTAATAGGGAATTAATAAGGAAGGAAGGAACCAAAATAACCAAATAAACTATTGAAAATAATTATAAATAGACACAACAACATAAACCTAGATGCCGCAAATGTGTTCTTAAGACAAAGGTTATTTTTAAGAATGAAATATTTAAATGAACTGGCGGAGGAAAAAAAGGTAAAAAAAGAAGCCATTCCGAAGTGGACCCCACGAAAGGCTGTATGAAAAATGCAAACCGTTTTGTCCTAATTTGAACCGTTTAGACTCTACAGTTGTTCAAAATTGAAAATCCCAGTTTTTAAATGTCAATATCTCGAAAACAATTAAACTTAGGCCTATGACATTATATGAAGTAGACGTAGAATTTTAGATACAATTCAAAAATGTTATAAAATATAGGGTGTATCATATATGAAAAACTATTTAAAAAGGTATATAAGTCATCCTATATACTAATATTTATGTTTAAACTTTTAAACTTTTTCTCTATCTCTAACCATTATCACCAAAACCGAGAACATCCTACTGGGACACCTTGTATAAAAAAATATACATTTTCTAAAGTTATACAACTATTTGTCAAGCCAAAACTTTTGACAAGAATATTTTTTTGAACTTTAAAAATACATCATATTTTTTCAAATACGATGCGAACTTTTTGAAATGCACTCAGCAAAAAAACTTGGTTCAAATTTGAATCAACATCCCTAAACGTAAGTTTAAAATTATAATAACTTATATCTTGAAGGCTGCATTTTATTGTAACAAAAAAGTTTCAATTTTGAACCAAAAAAGATTAATATATGTAATTAAACGCACACAGAAGACATATGGACAATGCTGTGTTAAAGCAAACCGGTCGCCGAGTGACGTAGATCGCTCACACTGAGCTGGGATAGGTCAAGATCGCTCGCTGTAACCTATAGAGTTAATGGGCTTTGGTTACAGTGTACTTTTAATATCTCGCCCTTTGAAGGTCAAACATCTCAATTCTCTTATTTTTTAGAAATTACTAATAAGAACTCGTTTTATGCAAGGTCACTGTTTAGTTTGGTGTGTCATAAACATCCTATATTTATTTAATTTCAAAATATGGAAAAATAGAAGTTTTACATTTCTTGGTTAACACAGAGGTGGCTGTAAACATCGTTTGTTTCTTGCCCTGGCAACTTAATTCTTTGATAATCCCGATTAAATATTAAAAATTACAGATTTTGAATTGTTCTTTCTTTGTCTTCCTTAACCATTCCTACCCGGAAGACAAGATCATCGATCCGCATGGGTCCCTTCACTATCCAGCTGCAAAGTCCAAAGATCTATTACTTGGTTCGCTCCTTTAAATAGAGATTATATCGATTACTAGCACTCAGGCCTTCAGCTTTTATGATCTGCCCATGTTTATAAAATGACTAAATTTTTTTTCAGGGAGGTTTATTTGAATCTCACCCAAAACATTTCAACCATGCTAATTCTAAGACTAACCACAGCAATTGCGATGGCGAATTATTTCAAAATAAATCACCTCAAAATGAAAAAAATATATATTATACATTAAAATATTAGTATAAAAAAATACGTTAAACTTTTTTAATATACAATAAGAGTAGATTTCGTATCATTTCATGTGATTATATGTAACGCTTTCATTTTAGGTTTGCAGATGATGTTCAATATTCTGTCTTAAAATCGTCCCAAAAAATAATTGTAAGTTGGCATTTAACCAATAATACGCTGGAAAACAAGAAAACCTCGATTCACTGTTACCATCTGGCAGCTGATTTTCAGTCACTTTGCAATATTAGTGAATTTGAAGCAGTTAATCACTATGTCTCATCATTGCACAATATTGAAGGTATGCTAGATATAGGTATCACAATAATTTTTCTGTATTGTACTCCTGTTATTTTGTAGTGATAAATATTCAATGTTAAGAATGGTCTTGATTACTATTATTAATTTATGAGAATATCGCAGACGTAGTTTTTTATGCACATATATTCTTTAATTTCCTATTATAGTATTAGATTCGTGAAAAAGATCACCCTCAAATGTTTTTACAGATCTTCACGTTTTAGGGTTCCTAGATGCTAAAATACGTGTTTTCTCAATTCTGTCGGTTTGCCTATATATTCGCGGCATAGCTAAAAAACAACTTATCCGAGTCTTATGGGGATGATCTGATAACATTTTGGTAAAAATCCAGTATAGCGAAACAAAATGGCGGCCTAATATATTAAAAAAACATATTACTAAAAAAAACTACTGATCCAATTTACTTCAAATTTTGAACCAAAATCAAGTTGTACGTAGGAATGGATTGGTAAGATTGTCCAATCCAAGATGGCGAAACAAAATGGCGTCTTAATAAAATATTTTAAGAATCAGCCTGAAAACTACTTATTAGATTTAATTCAAATTTTGTGCAAGAATTAAATGTGATATAGAGATAAAATGATAAAATTGTGGTACCAATTCATGATGGCGGACAAACAAAATGTTTGTAACCATGAACTAGTCACCCTCCCAGGTTTTTGTAGATTTTCACGTTTTAGGGTTCCTAGATGCCAAAAAATATGTTTTCTCAATCCCGTTTACCTACTTACCCCCCTGACTGCAAATTCTGATAAAAAATTAAAGGTCATATGGGGACAAAGATTTAACAAATCGAAAAAACCGGGAAAAATTGAAGAAAAAAAACATGTTTTTGTTTCTCACACATTGGAAGATAATACCTGTAAAAATCAGCTTTATTCAAATTGGACGAAATTTTCTGTCGCTATCACCCGGTTTATATCAACTACATCAACAGATTGGAAACATTATTGTGTGATGAATAGACTAGCAAACATACAGGCGACGAAGCTAGATGGCGCACAGTGGCCTCGATTGCTATTTTAAACGTGCAAAAACATTTTAAGGTCCACAATGTTTATTTTAGTAAATATTTGGTTCATAAATAAAAAAGTTACATGTATAATAAAGTGAGAAATCGGCCAAACCCAAAAAAACATAATTGTAGATAAGAAATCATGGTTCTTGGGATTAGACCGTTTCAAATTGGAATTACTATCCGACGTTTCGCCTTCGATTGCACGAGGCATCTTCAGGAATCTTTACTCCACGAGATCTGAACATTGAATGAGCTCGAAGAGATTTAGGCGGGCTTTTATACCCGACTTGTGCTCGCCGAACCGTGACCCTGTGTTAAAATCGGTTTCCACGTGTGAGGTAGACCGTAACCCGTATCTCTATTTCAATAGATTCTCTAACTTTTCGTTTATAAAAACCTGGAACCGATGCTAGAACCTTGGTTTCCTTTACATTTATGAAATGGCCAGTGTTATGCTGGTGTTCAGCTACAGCAGATTGAATAATTTGTTTCTTTTTAATCCATCGTTCATGTTCCTTAATTCTAGTTGATATTGAGCGTCCTGTTTCTCCCACATACACACACAGGAGCAAGGAATTTTATATACTCCTTCTGTTTGGAAAGGTACAAGATCTTTCGGGGATCGCAAGCATTGTCCAATCTTCTTATGTGTATTGAAGATTGTACGTATGTTGGACCGCCGAAGTAATCGTCCTATTTTGTCTGTAGTGCCATGTATGTAGGAAAGAACAACACTACCTAATGGTGGCTCTTTATCATTCTCCTTTGGCGGAGTTGGTTTACTATGTCTTTTAATTGAACGCGTAATATCTTCAGTGCAATAGCCATTCCCTCTGAGAGCTTCGGTCAGTTTCGATGTTTCCGATGTTAAAGAATCTTGATCAGAAATCGAAATAGCTCTGAATACTAGTGAGTTAATAACCGATTTATTTTGTGCTGGATGGTGATGAGAATTTGTGTTTAAGTATCTATTTGTATGCGTCGGTTTTCTATACACAGAATGTCCTAATGTACCATTTTCCTTCCTTTGAACACATCTAGAAAGGGAATTGTTCCATTAGATTCAATTTCCATCGTGAACTTGATGTTATGATGTTGCTGATTAAGGTGGTCCAGAAATATGAGGAGATTATCCTGTCTATGAGGCCAGATAACAAAAGTATCATCTACATATCTAAACCAGTGCTTCGGTTTTAGTGGAGCAGATGTTAGAGCAATATCCTTAAAAGCTTCCATAAAGATATTCGCTACCACAGGTGATAGAGGAGATCCCATAGCTGCCCCTGAAGTTTGCTCATAAAAAGTTCCTTGAAAAATGAAATAAGTAGATGTAAGACAAGCTTCCACTAGGTGTATTAAGTTCTTATCAAGATTATTGTTATCCAGTATGTCTGATATAATGGAAATTGAGTCGTTGACAGGAACATTTGTGTAAAGTGATTCTACATCGAAACTGACCAAAATATCTTCGGGATCCAACTGGATTATCTTGAGTTTTTCCACGAAATGTGCAGAGTTTTTAATAAAAGAGTCTGTTTTTCCAGTAAATGGATTAAGAAAATTTGAAAGATATTTACCTAATTTGTATGTGGGCGAGTCTATTGCACTGACGATCGGTCGAAGTGGTACGTTGTCCTTGTGTATCTTCGGAAGACCGTAGAGCCTGGGAGTCTTGGAGCTGCTTGGTTTTAGTAATTTTTTCTCCGCTGGTGGTAGACTGGATGTGTTGATCAAATTGGTAATGCGACTTTCTATTCTACTTGTGGGGTCTGCCTGCATAACCTTATAGGTGTTGTTGTCCAAAAGTTGAGTAACCTTTTCCACATATTGTGTTCTGTCCATGACGACTGTGGCGTTGCCTTCGACTTCGGTGGTTTTGAGTTTTTAATGATCTTCGCTGTCTCATATCTGACTTCATAGGCTTGTTCTACTGGTAATCTTCTGATTGCTGCTTCAACAGAAGATACTATGTCTTCTACGGGAATGGTACTTTTGGCCCTTGGAAAGGACGGAAAGTTCTGCTTCGGATAACGGCTTCGATGACACGTTGATAACTGTGTTCTGCGGAAGTTTCACTGGATTTTTTCTGTTCAGGAGGGCTTCAAACTTCTTTTGGTGCTTAAGTGTAACTTCTTGATGGATTTTTTCTGCCTGTGCGTCGGTAATGTTGTCCAAAGTTGTAAATGTAGTTCTTTCTAGTCTAGAAGCTAATTTCTAGATGTATGGTTCAAAGGAAGGAAAATAGTACATTAGGACATTCTGTATATAGAAAACCGACCCATACAAATTGATACTTAAACGCAAATTTTCAGCACCATCCAGCACAAAAGAAAACGGTTATTAGCTCACTAGTATTCGGAGCTATTTCGATTTCTGATCAAGATTCTTTAACATCGGAAACATCGAAACTGACCGAAGCTCTCAGAGGGAATGGCTATTGTACTGAAGATATTACGCGTTCAAAGACAGTAAACCAACTCCGCCAAAGGATGATGATAAAGAGCCACCATTAGATAGTGTTGTTCTTCCCTACATACATGGCACTACAGACAAAATAGGACGATTACTTCGGCGGTCCAACATATGTACAATCTTCAATACACATAAGAAGATTGGACAATGCTTGCGATCCCCGAAAGATCTTGTACCTTTCCAAACAGAAGGAGTATATAAAATTCCTTGCAAATTGTTCAATCTGCTGTAGCTGAACACCAGCATAACACTGGCCATCGGTTCCAGGTTTTTATAAACGAAAAGTTAGAGAATCTATTGAAATATTTAAACATACAAAAAATTTCAATAGAGATACGGCTTACGGTCTACATCATACGTGGAAACCGATCTTAACACAAGGTCACGGTTCGGCGTGCACAAGTCGGGTATAAAAGCCCGCCTGAATCTCTTCGAGCTCATTCAGTGTTCAGATCTCGTGGAGTAAAGATCCCTGAAGACGCCTCGTGCAATCGGAAGCGAAACGTCGGATAGTAATTCCAATTTGACACGGTCTAATCCCAAGAACCATGATTTCTTAATTGACCAAAGCCGTGAAAGCTTCCATTCTATATAATTGTAGATAGTTTGGTCTCGACAAAAATTTCAGTTAGGGTTGTCTTGAGAATCACATTCTTCCCAGTAGTTAATAGTTTTTTTGTTAACGTATATTGCAAATTTTTCGCTAGGTGACAACTAGGGTTGCCAAGTCCTGATCGGCGTTTGGCGGGATTTGCTTTAAAACAAGCGGGACATTAAAAAATAGCGGGACATTTTCCTTAATATAGGTACTCACCTGCGTGGTTATCGATATATTTGAAACACTAAGCTATCGTTTCAGCAGGTTCGTGAGAGAGCTACTGTACCATTTAAATGATCGTCTGATTACCGAGACCTTTCAACATTATTTTTTTATTGTTTTATTGCATTATTTTTCTATAAAACTAATATGTTTTTCTTTAGTAACATTTCTGCACGATGTGGAAAATGCGCCACATATACTTATAATTCCACTGGAAACTCATCGCGTCATATAACGGAAAAGACAAAACAAGGTCTACGCGCTGCCGGGCCAGCTAGTATCTTATAATTACATTGCTTGATTGCATTACCTGCGTTGGAGAGGAGCTTTTATCCACTTCTGAATGCGCCGTGTTTTGATGAGCTGTAACTTTTTTTGTTTTTAAAGATATCAAAATTAAACAAAAATCATTTTGCATAGTTATCTAGCAAGTTTTTTCCTGTTAAAAATAAAACTAAACACTAATGTTTTTTCAAGATATTAACCTAACATATTTTTTAAATGGAAAGCCCTATATAGTTTCGGATATTTTGATTCTACATGAAGTTTCAAGTATATTTTATAAAGCATACTCTATACCTATCTTCACAAAGACACATTTTGATCATCTGTAACTTTTCTGTTTTTAAGGATATCGAAATGAAACAAAAATAATTTTGCATAGATAATTAGGTTTTTTTTTTAATAAAACAGACTAACACATTGTTTAAAAACACTTTTACAAATATTGAATTATTCTAAAAATGGCTCTACGTGTCTGCCATTTTTCCCAACACATTTTTCGTACGCTCTAATAGTTCCGGATTTTCTTTTAACTCATTTATTGTATTTATAATTCTTCGTCTCAGCTCTTCAGCACATGGTGCTTTATATATTATATTCTTAATGTGCCCCCGAAAGAAAAAGTCCATTACAGTCAAGTCCAGATTTTTTGGGGACCAAGCAATTGTTCCTCTCTTTCCAATTCAGCCATTTAGATATTCCAAATTAAGTTTTTAACTTGAATTACGCTATGAGGCGGAGCACCATTTTGCTGCTTGCTGCCACATTATTCTAGGTGAAATGTTCAGCGGTAAATTATCAATCTGTTGTGCTATCTCATTTTGTAACAAATGGAAATAATATTTTCCAGTCAATTTTTGATCAATAAATATGGGACCTAATATATTTCCGACTATCACACCATTCCAAACATTAAATGACTGATATCCTTGGCTTTTTATTTCTTGGATTATATGAGGATTATTTGTAGACCAGTGTCGGATGCTCTGGCGATCATAACTATGTTTGGTTGCTGTAAAAGAACTTTCATCAGAGATTTGATGATTTATCACTCCTTTCTCGATTACTAAATCATGTTTAGAATACCGAATAATTTGAACCGAAAATCATAAACAACTAAAAATATAATGTGTCAAAATATTTTGAAAGGGATATAACAAAATGTAAACAGTTTTGTTTCATCATGGCACATATCGTTTAAACGACAATAATAAATAAAATGGTAAAATATCGTTTAATTGTGGCATGTTTTGATGCCATTTTCTCGCAAACAGTTGAAGATAGTTATAGGGTATGCTTTATAAAATATACTTGAAATTTCATGTAGAATTAAAATATCCGAAAATATATAAGGCTTTCCATTTGAAAAAATATAAGTTAGGTTAATATCTTAAAAAAACGTGTTTTGTTTTATTTTTAAAACAGAAAAAACCTTGTTAGATAACTGCAAAATGATTTTTGTTTTATTTTGATATCTTTAAAAACAAAAAAGTTACACCTTGATTAAAATGATATCAAAGATAAAAAGACACCCGGTACCTACATAAATAAAAAATCGAATCTAGAATTTAAAAAATATATTTATTTATAATATATTTAAACAAACAAGATACATAACTTATGCCTTAACGTTTATCACGGTATCTGGAAGTTACCGTCGCAGCGAAGTATGCAAGTAAATTGCTCCAGATTCTCTAAAGATATCTACGCGTACTTTAAAAACGGAAGACCGATTGAACTTTCAACAATTTTTAATTGCTTTTAGTTCCTTTTTGCATTATGGTAGATGTTTTGAAATGTACTCTAAATTTATTGCAATTAAATATATTTATTATTTACATTAAAAAGCGGGACATGTTGCAACCCGCTCAAACACAGAGCGGGACATGGAACAAATAGGCACTAAAGCGGGACACTTGACAACCCTAGTGACAACTTCAAAAGTGAGAGAGAGGTAGTTTGACTTTTTATTTATTATTTGGGCTGTCTCAGGGGAAGAACAAGAATGTTGGCATTTTATGTAAGCTCAGTTGATTTTGGACATTCCGCAAAGTTGAACTGCAGTGCACATATTATTTAAATATTATGGTAACAACTGGATGTTGAAAAACACATACATATTGTTCTCCGCTAGAGAGGGGGGATAACGAAAGAAGTGATTTTTTTGTTGTCACCATTATGGATCTTTTTTGCCTTCATCATATATATATATATATATATATATATATGAACCACAAGTTGTGAAAACCATTGACATATATAAATGAGGGTTTACTGTGTTTACTAAAACGCATTTTTAAGAGAAAGAAATAAACATTTTTTTAACATTATTGAAGTTTCCCATTACCATCATAATAAATTTTTCGAGGGGTTTAGTTTTGTATACAACATTTTTAATATGTAAAAAATATTTCATTATCCTATCGAGCTTAACCGTTAATGCGTTGCCGGACATTAATTTGGTAATGGGGCGGGGGAACTCGCTGGAACACGCAAAGTTAATATGGATCTAAATAATTTGCCATTCAAAGCCTTCCTATGATATGCCGCTTTGCAATATTATGATTAAAACTATAAGAGATATGTATTAGAATAACTTCAATGTGATTTTAATAAGAGCTGGTATCACTTTATATGCATTTTATTTTCTTTTAATGTTCGAATAATCGACGAATGGCTAATATCGAACATTGCGGCGGCTTGTCGACTAGAAATATGTGGGTTTTCCTCAAACTCAAACATAATATCCAATTTAGTATCATGATTTATTGAATTGGCATGCTTTTTTTATCTGCCTCACATGTCCAAGCTCGCGAAACTGCTTTTCTATTTTACTAATTCTCCCTTGGGATATATGCGGCAAATTTGGAAATTTTTCATGAAATAAGCGAGCAACTTCCACTTGTGTTCGTGTGTTATCTCCATAACCAATCATTTGTAGAATTATTAATTTATGCATTTCTGTTAAATGAACCATTTTTCTGATATTAGGTAGTATTGAGTGTGTTGTAGCGAATTTTTGTAATCAAATAAATAGTTCAGTAACCAGAGCCACTTTCATGAATAATAATAAATTCGAAATAAATAAAATAAAAATAAATTTGAAAACACTTAATATTGCCGAAATAGTTGAAGATAGGTATAGGACATTGAACATAAAATATGTTTAGAATCTCCTAAAGAATCCAAAAATTAAATAATATCCGGGGTGTTGCATTTGAAATAAGAAAGTTGGCATTGACCACTGTTACAGGACACACCCTGTATAAAAAGTTTTTATTGGAGAAAATGAGCAACTAAAAATACCAATCGACGGGTCCAAGCGTTTTTCCGAACACGCCCCCATTTATTTATTATCGAATTTATTCCATTTGGCTGATACACACTGTATATATATATATATATATATATATATATATATATATATATGAACCACAAGTTGTGAAATTTGTCTATAAAAGAAATAAACATTTTTTTAACATTATTGAAGTTTCCCATTACCATCATAATAAATTTTTAGAAACGTAAAAAATATTTCATTATCCTCAGCTTAAGTTAATGCGTTAAGGGGGAACTGCACGCAGTAATATGGATCATTTGCAAGCCTTCCGCCCCTGCAATATTATGTTAAAACTATAAGAGATATGTATTAGCTTCAATGTGATTTTAATAAGAAAATATGTATAGTTGGGCGCTAAAGGCGAATTTTTATAAAAAAATCAAATCTAGTGTTATAAAATAAAAGTAGATTTGGACCATTTTTGACCACTTTTTGACGCACATGCCTTCGCATATAATTTTTTTTCCACAAAATGGCTCTTTACCGCCTTACATTGATCCTTTTTCTACGTAACTGCAAAATTTGATATGGTAAATCGTACTCTTGTCTTTGTATTTCTATAGCGCGTGAACTCTTTTGAACCCATTTTTAACCGAAATGTAATTTAAATTGCCTATACATAACACATTTTTTTGAGGTCGGACGTGCAGTAAGTTTTTTTTAATGCGTAGGTACCTTTTCATCTTACTTTCAACTCGACTAGACCTTGTCGCTGGTTTTTCACTTTTTGCGTGCAGTTCTCCCTTAATAGAAATATATATATTTTTTCAGGTTGCGACACATTGATAATGGGTTGTGGAGAAAATAAGATAACTCTATGGAATATTGAGCATTGCAACGTAGCTGCTACAATTGAGATGCTTGAGATAAGATCTCCATTATCTAATTTATGGGTTAGATGTGATAGAGTGAGTACAGTATTTTCAATAGCATAAATGTATACAGGGTGTTACACGGAAAACGATATATAGTTGTTTTCGCTGTTCTACCATTCAATTTATAAATAGAAAGATATCGAAACCATAACACCATTCTAAACTAAAGAATTGTGAATATCACATAAGTTATTCGCAGAAAAATATTGCTTTTACACTAAAAAAACAATATGTATTTAAGAGTTAGTTCAGGTGTTGATAAATGTTCCCATTCATGTACAACTCATCAAGTGTAAAAAGAGTTGTGAATTTCTTGATATCGACACGCCACCTGAATGCGTAGTGGCCACAGTACTTATCCGTCAATTGCATACTGTATCTCGTAGAGGAAACTACAGGTACAGTCGGCGAAATATATCCCTGTTATATTTTTAAAGTAGTAGCGGAACTCGATGGATTTTTAATTCTAAAGTAAAACCTAAGGTTTTGTCGGGACAAACGAGGGAAGTAATAGCCAATGTTATTTTGTTTATGCTGAGAGAAGCAAATGATAATAGACCTGTTAAAGATTTAAAAAAAGTACAGGAGCGTGCAGCGTTGACAACTGGTGTAAGTTTGTCTAGTATACGACGAATTTCTAGCGAAATGAAATGTATTGAGGAAGGTGCTTCTACATCTACATGCTAAATAAAAACAAAGATTTTGGAAAAAAATATTTTTAACTTATATTAAAAAAAAACACATTTGAAAATTTGTAGAATTTCACACATTTAATAATACATATTATGTTTAAAACTTAAAATACAGCACATAATTTGATGCTCTCTCTAACATTTACAAACATGTACATATATTAGTAGCATAATTAATGCATATCTCGAAGAACAAAAAAGAGATTCAGGATTGCTAATTCTAAAATAAAGAAACGTCAAATTAACGACACAGAAACAGAAAAATTGTAATATTTTTTCTACATTATTTTTAGAACTTCTTTTTTAAAAAGATAATACTTAAGTAATTCTTACAATAAAGGTACTTACTTTCATCAAAATGCTCTATTTCTAAGATACATTAAAATCTGTTTAATTTTTGGAAATTGCTCAGTTTAAAGTTAAATCTGTATAACACCACTCTAAAAACGTTCTAAGAGGAAATTTTGAGTAT
Source organism: Kuschelorhynchus macadamiae (assembly GCA_030620095.1). Taxonomy (NCBI): domain Eukaryota; kingdom Metazoa; phylum Arthropoda; class Insecta; order Coleoptera; family Curculionidae; genus Kuschelorhynchus; species Kuschelorhynchus macadamiae. Next base: position 219,729 of record JAUTXW010001398.1, read on the forward strand.
TTCTAAGCGCTGCAAACGTAGAAAAAAATAGATGAGATATTATACTCAGTAGTGTCTAAAGAAACATTTTCTAATTTCTAATAATACCTCCCAAATTTAAAATTATAATTATTATTAAGGTTACATTAAGTCAAAATTTCACAAAAGCAATTTTTAAGTGGTTGTATCCTAATATCTAATATTGAAATTGGACCCGTTTTCCTACTATATTAATTAATTAGCAAATTTAACTTATATAACTTGTATATATATATATATATATATATATATATATATATATATATATATATATATATATATATATATATATATATTTTTATATATATATATATATTTTTTCTTTAACCATATATAAATATTTTGTTAAGTATTTTCTTGGGCATAGGTTAACTCATTGAGAAGCAAAACTACAATTTAATCGACGTTTCGCTCATTATATTGAGCTTTTTCAAGATGTTCTATTTTCTACAATAAAAACATGTAAAGTTAGTACTTAAATTAGTTAAAACATTATTGAAAAAACATCACTCAAAAAAACATTACATTTAAAACAAACTATGATTATGAACACAAAAATACATTTAAAACAACATTAATATTATACAGAGTACATACCTTGGAAACATGTCATGTGTAACGAATGTTTTGCGATTGCAATAATGTCGACACGTCCGGAATTCTGGTAGATAAAAACGAGACAAATTTTTTCAATTTTTTTATATATTTACTTTGATTTTTATTGCTGTACAGAGTTTGGGTTTATGATCTTACTGAAATGTACAGGGTTTTATGTATGGAGTAGTTTATTTATTTAAATTAATTTACTTAGATATCAGATTATAATAAATTTGGCTTAAGTTATTGATGTCTTTTTTATCGTTGACGGCATCTTTCTCTTTTTTAATTTGTATCATTTCTTTTATTGTGAGTTTTCGATAATTAGTTTCTTGCTCTAAAATTTTGGTTTGTTTAAAATCAAATTCATGTTTTTCTGTATGTTCGTGTTTGTGGAGTGCAGTTGATGCATTTTTTGTGTATTTGTGGCCGTTTAATCGACTATCTAAGTATTGTGTTGTCATTCCTATGTACTTTTTTGGGCAATTTAAACATGGAATTGAGTAAACTAGGTTTGATTTCTTTTTTTTATTTACTTTGCTTTTCAAGGGAGTGAAAAGACAGTTTAGTAAATTCTGTCCTTTATGACAGACAGTTATGTCGTGTTTGGACAATATATAATTTATTTTTTCTGATAGACCGTCTGTGTAGGGCATTGCAACGTATTTAGTATTACCATTTCTTTCTTTTGTTGCTTTCTTGAAGTTATAATAAAAAACATGAGTTCGTTGTTTAAAAACTCGTAGTATGTTTTTTTCCGGATAATGGTTATTTATTAAAGTCTCCTTAACCTTCTTTAAAATCTCAGGACGATATTCTGGGGAAGTAAGTGAGATGGCACGATCGGTTAGACCTATAATAACGCTATTTTTTTGATTCTTTGGATGGTTGGAGTTAAAGTTTAAGTACCGCCCTGACCATGTTTTTTTTGTATACCACTTGGTTTTTATATTTTGATCTTTCTTGTTTCTAATTAGGGTTAAGTCTAGAAAATTAATTTTGTTTTTGTCTTCAATTTCCATGGTAAATTTTAATTTGGGGTGAAAATTATTGAAAGCATTTAATAGGTCATTAATATGGTTTTTTGAAACGGCAGTTAAACAATCGTCCACAAATCTTTTAAAAAAAGGAAGGTTAAAATCAAGTTTACTTATCACACTCTCCTCCAGATATAACATAACTAATTGTGCGACAATGGAGGAAATAGGAGAACCCATAGCGCAACCATCTAACTGTTGATAATATTTGTTCTCATACTGGAAATAATTATTATTTAGAGTAATGTTAATAGCTTCTATAAATTCTTTTAATGGAAGTGTTGTGTGACCCTTTAATTCGTCCCATTTTTGTGTTATTATGTCAGATAAAAGTTCATTCGGAATATTTGTATATAGAGAAACAACATCAAGAGATATTAGTATATGATTGTCTGGAAGTTTACCTTGTCAATGAATTGTTTAAATTCAAATGAATCTTTAACAAAATAATCGTTTTTTCCGGTTATTTTGGACATACAATTAGACAAATATTTCGACAGTTTATAAAAAGGAGATTGGATACATGATACAATGGGCGTTAAAGGTATGTTAGCTTTATGCAACTTAGGAAGACCGTATATTTTGGGTGCTACTGCGATGTGTATCATTAGGTTTTTTGCTTCTTTATCAGAAATAACTTTTTTATTTAACAATTTTTTTATGAACATGTTATTTTTTGTTTGATAAGAGGTCGTTAAATCACATTTTAATTTTTTGTAAGTATTTACGTCCCTAAGTAATTCTTTAATTTTTGTATCATAGTCGTAAGAGTTCATTATCACAGTTTTATTTGATTTATCGGGTTTCAGGATTTTAATTTGAGGGTTCTCCTTTACGAATTGCTTGGTTTTGTTAATTTTTTTCTGTATGTTTTTTTGAAAGTTTGAATATTTTATTTTTTTATGTTTTATTTTAAGATTATGGTTTGTTACAACGTTTACAACATTGGCGCGAATTGAATCTTTGATTTCATTCGGTTTATCTTGAATTATGCTTTCTACACAGGCGATATATTCAGTGGTTGGTAAATGTTTTTCAGTTGTTATTGGAAGTGAAAAATGATCACCCAAAGCAAGAACTTCAGCAATATCCTGTGGAATTTCAGTGTCAGATATGTTACTTAGCCATTCGGTTGTATTTATTTTTTTGTCGTTGTGTGGTATATGAGAAATTAAATTTGTAAATTTTGTTTGATTGCGTGCTTTAGTGTACTTAAAAGTTTTTTCATATTTTAAATATTCGAAATTCAGAAATTTATTAAGTTGATTTTCAGGTATAAGATTTTTTAAGTAACTAATTTGATTATTAATTTCAGAATTTAAATGATTTATGTTTTTAGTTGTTTCCGTGACTATCAAATTTAAAATTTTTTGTTTTGTATTATTTATTATATCATTGAACTTGTTTTCAAGGTAGGTACCTGCAAATCTTATGTGTGACGTATTAAAATTTAGGAAGGCTGGCATCGCATCTGCATGCTTGCATCTCAGTAGAAAAATCCGTCGATTTTTTTGTTTAGCTAGTTTTTGATACCATCTGGAGATGTTTCTGAGGTAATTTGCCGTGTCTTCACCATATGTCTCTCCAATATTTTTGAAAAAGTTTGTGTTTGGTCTTTGCATCTTTAACCCTTGCAACTTATATTTTTCGTTTTTTTTTTCTTTAACCATATATAAAGTATTTTCTTGGGCATAGGTTAACTCATTGAGAAGCAAAACTACAATTTAATCGACGTTTCGCTCATTATATTGAGCTTTTTCAAGATGTTCTATTTTCTACAATAAAAACATGTAAAGTTAGTACTTAAATTAGTTAAAACATTATTGAAAAAACATCACTCAAAAAAACATTACATTTAAAACAAACTATGATTATGAACACAAAAATACATTTAAAACACCATTAATATTATACAGAGTACATACCTTGGAAACATGTCATGTGTAACGAATGTTTTGCGATTGCAATAATGTCGACACGTCCGGAATTCTGGTAGATAAAAACGAGACAAATTTTTTCTATTTTTTTATATATTTACTTTGATTTTTATTGCTGTACAGAGTTTGGGTTTATGATCTTACTGAAATGTACAGGGTTTTATGTATGGAGTAGTTTATTTATTTAAATTAATTTACTTAGATATCAGATTATAATAAATTTGGCTTAAGTTATTGATGTCTTTTTTATCGTTGACGGCATCTTTCTCTTTTTTAATTTGTATCATTTCTTTTATTGTGAGTTTTCGATAATTAGTTTCTTGCTCTAAAATTTTGGTTTGTTTAAAATCAAATTCATGTTTTTCTGTATGTTCGTGTTTGTGGAGTGCAGTTGATGCATTTTTTGTGTATTTGTGGCCGTTTAATCGACTATCTAAGTATTGTGTTGTCATTCCTATGTACTTTTTTGGGCAGTTTAAACATGGAATTGAGTAAACTAGGTTTGATTTCTTTTTTTTATTTACTTTGCTTTTCAAGGGAGTGAAAAGACAGTTTAGTAAATTCTGTGCTTTATGACAGACAGTTATGTCGTGTTTAGACAATATATAATTTATTTTTTCTGATAGACCGTCTGTGTAGGGCATTGCAACGTATTTAGTATTACCATTTCTTTCTTTTGTTGCTTTCTTTAAGTTATTATAAAAAACATGAGTTCGTTGTTTAAAAACTCGTAGTATGTTTTTTTCCGGATAATGGTTATTTATTAAAGTCTCCTTAACCTTCTTTAAAATCTCAGGACGATATTCTGGGGAAGTAAGTGAGATGGCACGATCGGTTAGACCTATTACTTAGATGCCGTCAACGATAAAAAAGACATCAATAATTTAAGCCAAATTAATAAATTTGATATCTAAGTAAATTAATTTAAATAAATAAACTACTCCATACATAAAACCCTGTACATTTCAGTAAGATCATAAACCCAAACTCTGTACAGCAATAAAAATCAAAGTAAATATATAAAAAAATAGAAAAAATTTGTCTCGTTTTTATCTACCAGAATTCCGGACGTGTCGACATTATTGCAATCGCAAAACATTCGTTACACATGACATGTTTCCAAGGTATGTACTCTGTATAATATTAATGTTGTTTTAAATGTATTTTTGTGTTCATAATCATAGTTTGTTTTAAATGTAATGTTTTTTTGAGTGATGTTTTTTCAATAATGTTTTAACTAATTTAAGTACTAACTTTACATGTTTTTATTGTAGAAAATAGAACATCTTGAAAAAGCTCAATATAATGAGCGAAACGTCGATTAAATTGTAGTTTTGCTTCTCAATGAGTTAACCTATGCCCAAGAAAATACTTAACAAAATATATATATATATATATATATATATATATATATATATATATAATTTTTATTATACCTAATATAGTTGTTGTTGAACGAAACAAAATTGATAACAAAAAACATAATACCTATGTATATAAAATATAAATTGTTTGCAGGGATTCCATCTTAACAAATCGTACGTGATTTGCTGCTGAGTGGACTGTCCACGAAGGCGAGCCTCACCGCGCCGGGCGTATATTTCCTCTCTTTTCCTCCTAGTGCGCTCTCCATCTATTCTTTACGCAGATGGTGAATTCATAATATTTCTTCTTATATTTGCAGACAGGTTCTTGACATATTTAGAAAAAATAAAATATTGCGTTTTTAAAATTGTCCTGTCCCTTTTTTATTCTCTAACGTTTTTTTGTGCGAAATTTTGTAGTTGCTCTCGGATTTTAAATCTAGCGTTTCGTAAATCAACTTTAATCTCTTATTGAAGTCGTTATTATTTTTTTTAATAAAAATACCGACAAATATTGTATTAGAGAAAAAATACACTTCACCTGTTTAAGGATAGAATTTCGAACAATCTACAAATCTGTTTCTAAATAACTATTTTTAAAAGCCTTTGATAACTAAATCATTTTAAAATATTATTTACTCAAAGATATATTGTAAAAAGATTACTACGTTAATGGTGAGATTTCGAAAAATCCAGAAGCAGGTTTTTAGATAAATATTTTTGAAAACTTATTTAGTTGAAAATATACTGTTAAAAAAAGTAATAACACAATTTACCCTTTTTCACCCCTTTAATGATGGAATTTAAAAAAAAATTAGTAACCTTGTTCAAAGCCATTGGCGAAAGATTATTGTTTTAAAAACTCCTTTACCTAAAGAGATCTTGTGAAAAAGCAAAAACATATTTCACTGCTCTTAAGGGTTTCCTGCCTGAAGCTTTAAAATGAAACGGATAAAGTGCGGGACACGAAAGAAAACCGGGCGGTCCTTAAAATAAAGGTTCATAGTCTTAAGCAAGCGGAAAAGTAAAATTTGTGTACGCATATAAATTTTATGTTATTTTATTTGTTGTAATAGTTTGCCGCTTCACCTATAAAGTGTGCCAGCTAAGCGGTACGGAAAATTAATCGAGGATATAGTAAATTTCGCACTGGTCCACTTTTAATTGGGATGTGCCTAGAGTCTCCGTGTACTTGCCGCTAGAAGGTGCTAGCTATTTCCAATGGCGCCTATACATTTCGACAAATGCTCGAAATAAATAATAAAAATATGTAAATGCGTTGCGTTGAATTTTCGAAGTAACGATGGCGAGAAAAGAGGAAAAACAATTCGAAGCGGTGCACGTGAAGTTATTGCGAGCGTTATAGAGGCCTGTACTAGAGAAGCTGAAAATAATAGTTTGACTATTCCAATTCAAAATCGAACAGAACGCGCTGCATTTTACACTGGTGTTTCGGAAAATAGTGTAAGAAAAATTCAAAGAGAATATAATAATCGCTTATATTCTACTTCACCTTTAAAATCTCCTGGTAAAAAAAGACCCCGATTATCATACAAAGATAAAATTGACGAAGGTCATTTTCAAGTAATTCGACGAACATTAGAGGATTTTTACATAAACTTGAAGAAGGTTCCGACCTGCAAACCCCTACTTCGTGCTGTAAAGAACAAAATAGATTTTCCGTACGGGTATAAAACCTTAAATCGGCTTTTACGATCAAATGGTTTTGTGTGGCGCAAGTGCCAAAATAAACGAAAATTGCTCATTGAGAGACCAAATATTTTTCACTGGCTGGTGAAATATCTATCAACTGTAAGGCAATATAGGCAAAAAGGACACAATATTGTGCAGCTAGACGAAACTTGGGTAGATAATGATATGACAGTGAACAAATTCTGGCAAAGTGAAAGTGTTACAGGTGTTGTTCAGAGAATCCGCTCTAGTAGACGCTTTATTATAGTTCATGCTGGTTCAGAAGCCGGATTTGTTCCAGGTGCTGCTTTAGTTTTTCGCTCGGGACTAACAACTGGAGATTATCATGGACACATGAATAGAGATAATTTTGAAAATTGGTTGCTTGAGAACCTTCTACCTAGCATTCCTCCCAAATCAGTCGTGGTAATGGATAATGCGTCTTCTCATTCTCACGTAGAAGATAAAGTGCCAACTAAATAGTGTACAAAAGCTCATATGATATCGTGGCTTAAATCGAACAATCTTGTATGTGATCCAACATGGAGAAAATATCAATTATATGAAGTAATATCAGCCAACAAGCCTAGAGAAAAAAAGTATAAAATTGACGGTCTTTTACGTAACCTCGGTCATACACCTTTAAGGCTGCCTCCATACATGTGCGACCTCAACGCTATTGAACTTGCATGGGCAGGAGTAAAAAATATATTCGAGAGCGCAATACCGGCGAACTTTCAATTAAAGATTTAAATAAAATAACATTATCGGCTGAAAATTGGAAATCGTATGTTAAACATGTTCGTTCTATTGAAGATAAATACTGCGAAGTAGATGGCAACGTTGAAACGGTTATTGATGATTTAGTTATCACATTGGGATCTTCAAGTAGTGACGACGAAACCTCATCATTTCCAGAGGAAGACAACGATTTAGAAGGAATCGAACCATTAGAATCACAGCCATCAACCTCAAAAATGGCTTAGTTTTTTTCCATATATTTTGTAAAATTGTTGGGATCACATTGGGATCTTCAAGTAGTGACGACGAAACCTCATCATTTCCAGAGGAAGACAACGATTTAGAAGGAATCGAACCATTAGAATCACAGCCATCAACCTCAAAAATGGCTTAGTTTTTTTCCATATATTTTGTAAAATTGTTCATAAAGTAGCTGTCAGTAAACTGCTTCAAAATAATTAATTTTCGGTTCAATACCGGGTGTCAAAAAATATCTAATATTGCAATTAATATTTGAAAAACTACAGAACTCATATTTTTCCAAAATTAACACACCAATGTAGTTATATTAGCGAAACCAGCACTGATTCCAGTAAACAAGATTTATCAAAATTTTAACTTATGCAGTTCGACTTTGGGCTATTCGGGTATGCCAAATGTGACCGTTTGTCTCCGTCTGTCATATTACTTTGTACAGGGGGCATCATTGTGAAGTACTATACAGGGCGTTTCCTAGTTGCGTGCTAATGTTAAAGGGGGGTGATTCTTGTACCTTTTTAAGAAAAAAGTTTAATATGAACCTAAGAGTCTTAACTTTGGAGATACAGGGTTTTAAAAAAACCTTTTTATTAAAATCCTAGTTCTGATGCTATTATAGATAAATAACTGTGTGAAATTTGATACACGTCTTTCATGCATAAAAGGGCATTTTTTATTAACAAACAATTTTTGAAATTTCTACCAGTGGCGTGCATATGTAATTAACCTGGGTAAATCCGTATGCTCCTTAATGCATAGAAGACGTGTATTAAATTTCATTCAGTTATCTACAATAGCATCAGAATTGGGATGAAAAAAAATGTTTTCTTTTTAAACTTTACCATCCTGTATCTCAAAAGTTAAGACTTTTAGGACATAAAAACACTTCGTTTAACATCAGCATGCAATTAGGAAACGCCCTGTATAGTACTTCACAATGACGGCCCCTGTATAAAGTAATATGACAAACGGAGACAGACGGCCACTTTTGGCATACCCCCCGTGTAGCTTAAAGTCGAACTGCATAAATTAAAATTTTAATAAATCTCGTTCACTGGATCTGATGCTGGCTGCCCTTGTAAAATCTGGACTTGTAAATCGTGTATCACTATACTGGGTGGTCCAATAATAGTCGACGTAGGCAGTAGCCCGGGAACCGTTAATGACAGAACTCAAGAAAAATATATTTATAGGTAAATCGATCAAGAAAAATCAAAATTAAATCATTTTAAAATTCGAAAGTTCGCCGTTTTTTCAGTACAAAAGAGATAGAGAAATAGAAGTGCGGTACACAAAAGAAAACAAACAAATATAAAGGTTCATTACGCATGGTTAAATTTTTTAATTATCTGAAGCGCGTATAGTCAAAAAGGATTGCCATATTATTTAAAGAACGACGGGATACCACTGGTTTTAAAGAGATTTCTTGGCCGACCTTCCTAAACCGATTGACTCCGCCCGGTTTTCTTTCGTGTCCCGCACTTTATTACGTTGACGATATTAGGCGCTCGATTAGGTATTATAATAATCTCACACCTCAACTATCAAGTAGTGCAGTTTTAGCTTTTATACAGGGTACCACTGATAAAAAAATTGCAAGTATTCTGTGGAGATTTAACACTCGCGCACTCTTTAATACACACAAACAGATTGGGCTATGCTTAAGGTCGACAAAAGATGTAATTCCTTTGCAGGAGTTTATAAAATTATTTGTTTCTGTGTTAGTCTGTGTCTACTAGCCTTAAGGAACATGAAAGATGTATAAGTAAAAAACAAATTATTCAATCCGCTGTCCCCTGAATGCCAGCACTCAACAGGACACATGATAATATAAAAGGTACCAAAGTTCTTGCATTGTTATCGGGATATTATAAAAGGAATATTAGAGAATTTCTTTAAACTAGCACCCTAAAAATTTCAATAGAAACCCAGGCTACGTGGTACATCATGCGTGGGAACCAATCGTTACAGCGGGTCACGCGTCTGTGAGCGCAGATTGACTTCTTTATAAGGATGTCATATTCTACATTTTATTTGTTGAGTTATTCTTTAACGTTCTTTCCTTGTTCATCCATTTGAGTTATTTTTGTTTGGTATTCGGCATTGGCAATCCAGAACACAGAAATGGAGTTGGTTTTATCGTATCAAACCAGATAGACAGATCAATAAAAAAGGTAGTAACATACTCAGATTGAATCATATTGATTCACATAAATGCAAAACCGATAAACATCTACGTCATACGAGTATATGCACCTACAGCAGGCAAACCAGAAGCAGAGGCTGAGCAATTCTATGAGCAGGTCAGAGAAATTCTGCAAACGCTGAAACGTCACGAAATTAACTTAGTGACGGGCAATTTAAACGCAAAAATTGACAATGGGATTGTTGATGACGTAACGGGTGCATTTGGACTGGACGACAGAAACGAAGGTGGTGAAATGATAATCCAATTTTCTCGCGAAGAAAATCTAGTTATCAAAAACACATTTTAAAAACTACACCCTAGAAGACTCTACACGTGGAAATCCCCGAAAGATAGAGATGAACATATTATACACAACCAAATTGACTTCATCACCCTCAATAGAAGATATCAGAACTACAATACTCGTGCTGCAGCATACCCGGGAACAGGCATCGGCTCGGACCACAACCCCCTTGTGACCGACCGTCGCTTCAGATGTAAATTACTAACTAAGAAGTGTAAACATAAAAAATATAATATCCGATCATTAAGACAACCCGAGATAAAAGAAAACATGAAAACAGAACTCAAAAAATTGTGTCGAGAAAATGATCCAAGTGAAGAAAACACAGCCAATGAAATCTGGAACAAACTAAAAGCAAACATCCAATCAGCTACTGAAACTGTTCTTGAACGACCAGAACAAACAAAGACCAAACCAAGGATGAATGACGAGATAGTGAAACTGATGGATCAACGACGACTTGTCAAAAATAAAAAAATAGATACAACGAACATAACCGCACCATCAAACAAAAAATAAAGGAAGCTAAGGAGAAATGGACTCGAGAACAATGCGAAGAAGCCGAAAGACGGCACCAATTGCACGACTCATTCAACTTTCACAGAAAGTTAAAAGAATTGACCGACGTAAGTAGGAAAACCGCACTCCCATCAATAAGAAACAGACAAGGAAGACTGATACTGAAGGAGGCTTGACAAAATTACGCGGAAGCACTATTTAGAGATCAACGTACAATTGATCTCACTATTGAAACTGACATGACGATGTATATGCAGAAATCTTGAAACAAGTAGACATTAAACAACTAATGTATCTCTTTAATATAATATACGAATTGGGACAAATCCCAACGGACTGGTTGAAGTCCACTTTTGTTACCATACCAAAGAAACCTAACCCGAAAACCTGTGAAGATTTCAGACTAATAAGCCTGATGAGCCATGCACTCAAAGCGTTTCTACGGATAATTTATTCAAGAATATACAAAAGGTGCGAAGATATGAGCGGTGCCACACGGTTCGGCTTTGTCAGGGGACTTGGTACCAAAGAGGCTCTGTGCTCCATGAAACTGCTGGTACAAAAGTGCTACAATCAAAGGCAAAATGTGTTCATGTTTGATTGACTACCAGAAGGCATTAGACAACGTGAAATACGAACCGTTGATTGAGAGGCTGCAGCAAATTGGTATAGATGATAAAGACATCAGAATAATCAAAGAACTGTATTGGCATCAGTCGGCTCCGCATTAATGAAAACCTAACAACAGTACGTTGAGAAAATATTTCAGTTAGCATTGGAGAACAAAACGCGAGATAACAAAATTAATGGTATACCAATTAATAACATCAGATAGGTGGATGACACCCCAATCTTAGCTAACAACCTCGAAGATCCCCAGTTATTAAATAAGTTCAATGAGTGCGGAGAAGAATTCGGGCTGAAAATCAACACAACCAAAACAAAAATGATGATCATTAGCAGACAATGATGCACCTCAATACATCCTATACATCAACTGGGAAATTATAGAAAGTGTAACAAATTTTACATATCTCGGCGCAACTCTGAATGAAAAGTGGGACTGTGATGAAGAGGTGAAGAGAAGAATTGGCCGCGCAAAAACAACCTTCTACAAGCTCAAAAATCTACTTCTCCACAGAAACATGCCTCTAAACACCCGAATACGTGTGGTTAAATGTTATATGTGGCCTGTTATGACATACGGTGTTGAGACTTCATCACTTAAAACTAAAACATTCAATACGACTGAAGATTTCGAGATGTGGACAATACGCCATCTAATGCGTATACCATGGACTGATCGCATTTCGAACGACGAAGTCTTACGAAGAGCTGGTGTAGAGAGACAACTGCTAGATAGCACAGCACTCCTGGTTACGTAACATAAGGAACAGGTGTAATACTCCTGATGCCGCAACCTTATTCAGACAAGCAGAGGAGGCACCCTGGCCGTGACATAGCCAACTGATGTGAAAAGTGATCACCGACGTGCAGCAACGCACATGTCACTAGAAGAAGAAGAAGATTGGGCATTTAATACTATTTCTTTAGGCTCCTTTTTTCTTTAAAATCCCGTTGGCAAAGAGTGAATGGTTCTCGCTTAGTTTTAGAGTAAACTTTTTAGAAGTTTCGTGAAAATGTCTTTTTGATGTCCAAATCATAATTGAACAGTCAAAATTCACCAATCTTTGTTAGTTTGGAAATAGAACGTTCTAGAAATATCTTGATATTGCTCCTATAAGGTCCTCTTTAGGTCCGAAACAAAATCAAAACTTATGATGAACCTTGTTTAGTTTCATAATAGAATTTTGTAGAAGCTTTTCAGTCAGAAAAAAGTAAGTAATCTGATGAGCTAAAACTATTCCTGAAATTTGTTTTGTATGTTGGGTATATAATTTTTTTAGATGAGTGTATTTTAATTGTGTCCTAACGGGCAACAAACTTAATCAGTAAACAAATATAGTTTTTTGGTTCATACGACTTGAAATTCAGACAAGATCAAATGACCACGCAGTAGTCATATAGTTATATTTTTAATTTATACGATAAAATTGCTCAAAGATAGCAAATTACTATATCATGTCAAATATATAAAGTAAGTTTAGTATATATAATTAGTAACAAACCAAAGTATTTAATAGTAAATAACTAAGTTTCTTAAAGTGTAGTAAAAAGTAAAAACTCTTGCTGTTGCAGTATTTTTATTTAACCACTATAAAACTTAACAAAATAATCTTTGTTGCACCTCAACAAAAAAAATGCATGCGAAAGTGGAAAGTACCGTTAAAAATGCAGTTTAATAGTAATCTAAAAAATCCAAACCACTAGTTTATTAACAGTCATAATATTTGCATATTAGCAGATTGTAACAAATATGTTTTTAAAGTTTAAAGGAATGTAGCACCAAGGTATAGACAAGTGATGACAAAATTAAATACATGAGGCACGATTTAAAATTAATCGAAATATTGTCTAATAGCTGATACTGTTAATATTTGTTTAAAAATAGTATTCTGATAAATACATATCTATAAATAAAATTAGTAAAAACAGATAATTAATTAAAACGAACTCTAGGAAAACGGCATTTAAATTGTAGAAATAACTGAGAAAGGGACATTGAATTTGAAGCGTTTAGATAAACACCTTATGTAGTTATATTTTGGGGTAATACTTGATGCTCGGTCCAACGTTTGTTTAAAGCGTGATACATCGTTTTTTTATTAGAAAGTAAAGCAACTGTAATGTTTTTAAATGTTTAATATAATGTCTAATATCAAGTTTTTTTCAAGAACAAAATTGTTGAATCCGTCTAGAGATATAAATCGAAGCACATCAATGTCACATGCTTCAAATATGTTTCAGATTTCTTTATTACTGTTTTATCATCTTATTTTATCTAGAACCGCCCCTGTTTATTAAATAGCATATAGCACAGCATTCAAAGTGTGATTTTTATCTCTTAAAAATTTTGTTATTTTAGGGATTCTTGTTCACTTTACAACAGTGTGTTGACAGGGAACTAAGACTTATTGCCATCCATGGAATGAACCATTCATGGAAGAAATTGGCTAGTTATGTCCCGCCAAAAGGCTATGACAGGTAAAATAGATTTTTTTTTGTTAATAAACGTCGTTACAAGTAAATAACTCATGTACGTAATAGGTATACAGGTAGTGCAAATTATTTCTGCTGGGTTTATTGTTCTAACTGCTACTAGCTATTCACATTTATGTTATAGCAATTATTGGATAGCGGGCAACAATTTTTTGATAAGTTTCTACTTTGATATAATGCCAATAATATTACTAGAGGAGCCACTTTGAACCTTTTAAAAATATATTTATTAGATTAATTAATATTAAATCTCTTTAAACGACGCTTTGAAGTTAAATAAGAGCCCCTTTAACCTTTATTTAAATTGTATTTTAAACTTTTGTTGATTCTTCGGAGAAAATATTATTGGGTAACCCTTGAAATAAGATGTTAGATCACTTTTTTATTTTCTTAGATAAAGTTGTTGGTTAATAGTTGATTTTTGAATAAAGATTAAAAAGACTGTTTAAGTGACCTACATATATTTTTGCCGTGCCTTTACATTACAGGCCTTTTATTTATATTTGGACACCTAGTTACAGGTTTACGTACAGGAGATACAAAAAAAACTTTAAATACAAAAGTTGTAGGGTTTTTTGTTCTCGTATCTTCTAAAAATATCAATAAATTATAAAAAATATTAAAATGGGTCTCTTCTTACCGACTGTAAATATACCAGTTATCTTAAAGGACAACCGAGAAAATTGACTAAAACCCTGCCATAATGTGTTAGAGAGTGAGAGAGAACATTCTCTTCTAGCACATAAATGTGGAATCTATCGACTCTTATGGCAAGGTTTTTTTTTTCAATTTTCGGTTGTCTTTAAAGCTAAAGGTATCGAACCTGATATCTTTAATAATAAATAGAGATTTTTTCGTGACAAAAATAGTAACCGGAAACCGAGTGCGCCATCACACAGATCCATATCCAGAGATAGTCCATAGTAATATTCCATTATGTTATCCACTCGCAACTATCATTTGCTTATTTGTTATAAACAACATGATATGGTTACAACACTTGATCGGATGAAAAGACCGAAGAATCTGAAAACTTTTTTTTCGAAAATTCATATCTCCGCTATTTCTCAAGTTGTAGCGACCCTTAATGAAATAATAGTTTTTGAAATGTACTTTATACATACCAAAACAAGGTGCTGTGGGATTATATGTTTTTGCATAATTGCGATTTGAATTCTGCAAAATCATATCGAAAGTAGAAGTATTATACTACAAAACGGATAATCTCATTTCGCGCTAAATTTCTGTAAAATACGCGAAAGATGCTTTCAAACATGACCAGAAACGGCCGGACGCGGGGAAGTAACCAACTAGCGGGGGAACGCACGGCATCCGATGGGAACCGTAGTTATAGAAACGCGCAGCGCACAACGTATTACTCTTCAACTTTAATTATTTCAGCAACTGCAGAAACTATTAGAATTGGCACTATTAGGGCTTAAAATAGGACCTGACTACAGTAATTCTTATAGGCAAAAGCAACATTCGCATTGATTCTCCATGAAATCTGAGTAAAAAATCGGTTTTCTCGGGTTCAGTTACTCCATTGTCAAAAAAAAAATAATAATAATAATAAATAATAATAGCTTCTGCGGTTTCTGAGATAATTAAAATCAAAGATTAATACTTTGAATGCGGAGCGTGTCTATTACCCCTCGGCTGCCTCTTTATACAATGCTTTTACGAACTTTTTTAGGATCAACGAGAGGTATATTCTTTACGTTAACTTAGCCTGGAATAAATTGATCTCTCTGCCGCCATTCTTTTACCTAGTATTGGCTATGTCGCAAAGGCAAAGAAAAGAGAGTAGTCTACTGCTTTCATCGCGAATACACGCATTTTTGTCGCGCTCGAAAAAATTGATCATACAAGTAGTTATAGTGGCCTAAAAAAGTTCATATTTCACTGACATTTAAAGCATAGTGCAGTGAATGTTTTTCGCGTAATTTTACAACCAAAAGTTGGAATTTCAATAGACTAAACGAGTTAATTACACCTGGACAATACTCCAACACAAATAGTGTTGTGGAATTTATTTTTATCAGCATTCCATTCAAGATTGTTTACAAATCGAAATAAACAACTTCCGTTTGTATAGTATTGGCATTGACTAAAGCAGCCATGTCAAACTCAAAGTCACTGGTGGGCCAAAAGCATGAAGACCATCGACTAGGTGGGCCGCAAAACCTTATCTTAAATAAGACAAACTACTGAAAATTTTGAGAAAAAGTACTAAACTACTAAAGGGACATTACAAAAAACTACAAACATTAAATTCTTTTGCCAGATATTTGACATCTTTTGTCTTTAATTAAGTTGTCTATTTGTGGCGCGAATTTATCGGCGGAAAAAACTTTTAAAACTGCGTCCAGGTGTGCGTCCGTCAATCGCTATCTTGCGGGAGATTTGTTTCCTTTCATCAAAGTAAATAGTTGTTCACACTCATACTTATGTACTTCCAAACATTGACAGGATTTTACAGGCAAATTTTCTCATTACTTGGTATTGAACAGGCAAGTACTTATAAAATTAGAATGTACCAACACTATCAAATTTTTTGTTTTAAATGGGTCTGACACTGAATCTCAATTACTTCCATTTGCAAGTGAGGGGGAACTTTATCAATATCGATAGTGAAAAGACCATTAAATAGAGAAAATTTGTTTTCTTGGGTCTTAAAATCCTGAAAACGCTTCTCAAATTCTGCCAGAAGGCTTCTCATTTTCTGTGAGTATATTTTGTATGATATTGGGACACTTGCGCTTTCCTGATATGCCTTACAAGTCAGAAAATGTGACAGATTATCATCTGCTAACTGTTTTTCCCACATCATCTTACACTTGAAAGCTTTCACATGATCATGCATATCTGTAATAACTTGACGTGGTCCTACGTGGCCTCGTGACCTATTGAAGTTTATAATTTTTTTTCACTGACTTTAAAACACTTTCCAACTTGATCACTTTTGAGTATAAAACTTCTTGGTGGATTATACAATGAATATGATGAAAATCTGGTTTGTCACTGCCCGTTTCTCTGATCTTTGTCTGTAATATTTTAACGAAGCCATTTTTTACTCCAGTCATTGAAGAAGCTCCGTCTGTTGCAACGGAACACAGTTTTGACAAATCTACTTTTGCAGAAGTCCATAAACAGCATTGCAAAATTCCCAGTTGTTTTATCGTGCAATGGTACTAATTCCAGTAATTCTTCGTACACATTGATATCTGTATCAACCGCACAAAGAAAAACAGCTAGTTGCGCCACACCACACACATACGTACTTTCGTCACAGGCAATAGAAAATGCAATGAAAGAGTCTGATTTTGTTTTTATCTGATCACTTATATTGGCAGCCAACTCAGTAACTCTTTCAGCGACAGTATTCCGGGACAAGGATACATTTTGAAATGCCTTCACGCTCCCGGGACTTACAATTTCCGCGACCTTTACAAGGCACTCTTTTATAAATTCACCTTCAACAAATGGTTTTGAGTGTTTCGCGATCAACTCCGACAGTACGTAGCTCGCTTGAAGGACAGATTCATGTTCTAGCTTTGGACGTGTAAACATAAGCTGCTGATCTTTCAACCGTGATTTTAACTTATTTAATTTTTCGTTTCTGACCATGCCTGTATACTTGTCAAACATAGTTTTATGAATATCATAGTGACGTTTTATATTATATAATTTTGGGACACCGACTGTACTATTACAAATCAAACAAATAATTTTTTCTTTCACTTCACAGCAAAAAAAACTAATTCCCCCTTTTCTTGAAAGATACGATGCTCATCTACAAGTTTCTTCTTACTTCCACTTGGTTTTGAAAGAGACATGTTAAAAACTGTATCCGAAATAAATTATAATAAGTACTGTTAAGTGTTGTAACAATAAGTGCACAACTCAACTCGAAACTCTATCGCAACTGACTTATAACTGACTAAACACTGAACGACTAAACTCAGTCGAACACGGCTTATATACGGATTGTGATTTCTCGAGTTCTTTCCAGAATGTTCAGACAGCGTTCAGATTAGGTTTTAGGTTGAGTATGTGTAGCTCATCCTCCTAAACATAGATGGCACTATGTACAATTGTATATTTTATTATACCAATCGTTGTTGCAGCGGCGCGCGCTTTCAAAAACGGTTTTCAACTTGTTCGCGGGCTGCATTATCTGGCTGTTTTCAAAACTGATTTGGGCCGCAGAAAAATGCTCACTGTCTCTAAAATTCAATATGCCAACTTGTAAAAAGTGCAATTCTGAAGAGAGAGAGAGAGAGAGAGAGAGAGAGTCATGGATTAGAGACGCATCGGCAGCTTGGCCTTTTAGCGTCTAGCATTCTGTAGTTTTATGTTTGAAGTTGAATAATATATTATTAGTTTAGTATTGCTAAATGATGATTAAGTAGTATATGATTTAAGTTGGTTGCTGTTTGGGATGATGGATATTAAGTAGTTTTAGGTTTATATAATTTTATTTATGTGAACGGGCTAGATTGTAGGTAGAATTTAATGAAGTAAGTAACTGTATTGCTGATTTAATTTTAAATTTTATTATATAAATCTGCTGATCTTAAAAAATTTAATACGTGTTCTGAGTTGTCCATTGACAGTAATAATTTGATGTTACCTCTGTGTGATTGTAGGTGGGTATTATCAGCGTATTTATTACAATCTAGTAGAATATGGTTTATGGTAAGGGGTAGATTACATGAATCGCAGTATGGTTGAGGTCTTCCCTTCAACAAGTACTCATGAGTGAGCTTAGTGTGGCCTATTCTGAGTCTGCTCATGACGACCTGACGATTCATCATGACGATTCTGAAGAGAATGACTCATATTCACTTGCAAGTTGTGACAATTATAAATCGCTGCTTTGCATTAACTGCTCTTTACTTTCAGCTTCAGAGCACAGGGGGGTTTCTGTAAAAAAGCGTTCTCTCTATACTACCTCCAATAGGGAAAGCTATCAAGTTGAATTAGAAGCTTTAAAAGTGGCTTATAGAGAACTTAAAAGCATGTATGATGCTCAACAAGCAGAAATTGTATGCCTCAAGAATGATTTGGGGAAAATAACCACTAATCATCAAGAAAAAAACGAGTCCAAAACCTCTAGTGCTCACAGTAAGGAAAATCAATGTAAAGATAAATTTTCCAATAAACCTCAACAAACAATAGGTAGCAATGGATTTTTAGGCCAAAAGAAAATTGACAGTAATCTTACAGCAGCAAACCTAATTCCTCAAACATCAGTTCATCAAGTCTCAAAAGAAGTCTCAGAAGAGACAGTAATGGAATATTTAAAAGACAATTTCGGCAGTAATGAAAACTTCTCCGTTGATAACGTACCTGTTAAGTCTGGGGATTACAAAGCTTTTAAGATCAATGCTAGAAAAGAACTGGATGAACAATTAATGAGCTCCCAAAATTGGCCAGAAAATATAGCAGTCCAAAGGTACCAGTCCTTTCGTCGCACATAAAGCACAAGAACAAACAGATACCAACTGCTGTTGGTATATAGAATTTTCGTAATACAAAAAAGAATTATTCGACTTATCTATAACATGAAGGGTCGCGAGTCATGTAGGGATACTTTCAAGAGACATAAAATCCTAACCTTTATATCCATATATATCTTTAAGTGCTGTCTACATAAAAAGAAATTTACATCACTTCCGTTCAAACTCGGCTTACCATCAATATAGAACTCGTAATGCAAATGATTTAGTCTACGTAGTACACAACACGTCACACTTCGAAAAATCTGCCAACTATCAGGCTATTAGGATTTACAATAAACTTGCGGAATGTATAAGATCAGCCGATTCATATAACAGCTTTAAGAATAGGCTAAAAAAACATCTGTTAGGGATTAAATATGACATTTCCAGAGATTTACTTGAACTTATGTTTCAGATATTTTAAAACTGACTTATTATTAATGTTTGTTCCTTCCTTATATTTTTATTTTACTTTGTTTTATTTAAATTTAGAATTCCCCTGTCATTGCTTAGAACTAGTATTGACTAATATTTTTCTATATATGTTTTAACCCCTATATTTGTTTTGTTTAATTTTTTTTTTGTTTTTTTTTTAATTTAACACTTTTGTTTCCTTTGTGTATCTACCTTTATTGACGTATCTGTTGTCCTTCTGGGATTTTTTTGTGACAAAGAATTTGAATTTGAATAGCTACAACAGAAGCTTTAATTGACAAAGTAATCACTACGGTAGAGGACAATTTTGAGACACTTTGGAAAACCATCCACATCACCACACAATGCCTGTTAAATAAAATACCGCAACTGGAGCTTTTACTGCAAAAAAAAAACACAATTCTTATGCATATCAGAACATTGGATAAAAGAACAAGCAAAAGTAACGACCATACCAGGTTACCAATTAGCAGCAAACTTTTCAAGAAAAGAACACATTCATGGTGGTGTCGCGATTTACAGTAAAAACGATAATTTTAAAACTATTTATGTAACTCAATTCTCGATTGAATTTTTTTTTGAATGTGTAGGAATTTCTTGTAACTTAAAAAATTTAAAAACAGCTCTTGTAATATACCACTCTTGCAATAATGCCATCTTAATTAGTTTCAACAGATTTATAACTGCTCTTAATTTGCCCCTTTGTCACATAGGATCACGATATCAATATATAATAGTATGTGGCGAGTTAAATGTTAATAATTGAAAAGATTCACCTGAAAAAACGATACTTTTTGACTTCCCCGAAGGTTTTAAGTTAAATTCTATCCTTCCTCTAGAATCTACTAGAGAAATTCCTAATCAAACTTCATCAGCCCTAGACTATGTTCTCACAAATATCCTAGACTTCATAGCTACAAACCTTGTAACCAATATTACTGATCATAAGGCACAACTTATCTCTTTTCATGGGAAAAGCTCTAATGACAACATTTTGATATCCAAAAAACACTATTATAAACGATTTTTCGATGCTCAAAATATTTTTCAACTTAATTACCAACTCTCTATTACAGATCTTAGTCCTTTATATACCCAACGTGATTTCAACCAATCTTGTTCTACTTTCTTTTTTATACTACCTAGATGCAATCATGTCCTATTAGAAAACTCACTATTAAAACCTTTCAAAATAAATCATGGGTAAATTGAGGTTTAATAAAACAAAGCTAGCATGTAAAAGATCTTTACTGGCTCTCTAAGACATTTCGTAAGAATCAAAAGAACATTCAATCTAAAAAAATGTTTTACGAAAGACTAGATTTAGAAAAAAACAATC
The DNA here is from genome assembly GCA_030620095.1 of Kuschelorhynchus macadamiae. Taxonomy (NCBI): domain Eukaryota; kingdom Metazoa; phylum Arthropoda; class Insecta; order Coleoptera; family Curculionidae; genus Kuschelorhynchus; species Kuschelorhynchus macadamiae. The sequence goes on from JAUTXW010001398.1 coordinate 240,785, forward strand.
CCTTTATACAAAAACTTTTAAATGCATCAGATAATTCTAAAATGATTTGGCACGTGGTTAATACTAACTTGGGTAGAATCAAAAAGTGTTCCAATCTCACAAAGATCATGTCTAATAACCAGTACATTACCGATTTAACTGGAATAAGTAATTAATTTTGTAATTTTTTTGCCACTAGTGCAGAAAAGCTAATCAATAATACTTTATTTAATAACAATTTTAGTGTATCTGATTGAACACTCTGCGAATTTCATCTATAATCAATATTTATCACACCCCTCAATTTATGTGAATTACACCAAGCCCTGAAAAATTTAAACAACATATTGGCATGTTCTACTTTGTACGCTATCCCTGTGGTGGCTTTTTAAAAGTTTAAAGGTGGGAGAAATATAGAAAACTATAGGGGAATAACTGGACTATGAACATTTTCAAAACTTTTTCAATAGTGCTGATCCTAAGTGATAGGCAACACGGATTTAGTAAGAATAACCACTACAGCTGCCTTTGAACTTCTTAATTTTATTCACAGTTCTCTAGACTCATCTCATTATATTATTGTACTTTTTTTCGACCTAACCCGAGCATTTGATTGCTTAAACAGCTGTTATTTACAAAAAAAATTATGCGCTTGGTATAAGGGGTGTAATCAATGAATGTATAAAGTCATACATGGAGGAACGTAGAATTAGGGTTAGAATAGGAAATATTTTGTCAAATGAACAAACGATTACCTACGGAGTGCCACAAGGCAGCATTTCATCTCCTCATTTGTTTACACTATTTATAAATGACCTTGATAAATATATCTGAGAAGACGATACCAAATAATACTTTATGCTGCCGACTGCACTGTAGCAATTACAGCAAGCACCTTAGATGATCTCGAAAGAAAAGCTAACAATATGTTAGTTACATTTTCTACATCGTGTTCTAAGAATAGACTTATAGTTAACACGTCTAAAACTTCTTATATGACTTTTGCTATAAGGAAAGAATTACTACACAATTTAGAACTAATGCTTCATAACAATCCCGTTAATAATACTGATAATTCTAAATTTCTTGGTATCTACTTAGATCCACATATCAAATGGAATAATCACTTAGATTATGTAGCCGGTAAATTAAAATAATACAGCATACTTCGCTATAAGAAACCTAAAAAATATACTGGAAACAAAACAAATATTAAACATATACTATGCTCTCGCTTATAGCCATTTAAGCTATGGTGTTATTTTCTGGGGCCAATCAACAGAATTAACCAGAATATTTATATTGCAGAAAAGAATAATCTGTAAAATATTTTCACTTGGCCCTCTAGTTTCATGTAAGCCTGTAAGCTTATTTTATCCAATATAAAATACTGTCACTTCCATGTATTTTAATTTTGCATGCAGTCTTATTCGTCAAAAAAAATTAGCAATATTTCCACAAAGCTCGACAATTCATGGTTATCCAACAAGAAGTAGCACCAATATATCTATACCACATTACAAAACAACCTCTTTTCCAAAAAGTCCTTACTGTTTTTGCAGCACTATGTATAATGCCCTTCCAGCGAGTCTTAAAGCAATAAACCCTTATAAAAAGTTTGAAAAAGGTGCAAAAAACTATCTTCTTGATAATTGTTACTATGATGTCAAAAAATACTTTACATTTATATGTTAGCGCTTTGTAATTTTATATTAAGTGTTTAATTTTAGAATACTGAATGTTGTCTCTTCCAATTTCAATTTTTTTGACGTTGTTATATCTTTGGATCCTAAGACATAAATGTAAATATGAATAAACAGCAATATCGGCAAATTCACCCTGAAGCCCTAGTAACTGTTCTATGACTTTTAGGTCACCACATATCTGCCACTTATATGTATCATAGCTTATTGCATTTAGAATAAGTGACATACTTTCGTATGTTTCCTTCATGTCAACTGCATGCGCAAGAAGAATAGAGGGTCTTTTTTTGCTATTATTGACCAGAACTGCTTTTAAACTTATTTTAGAAAAATCTAAGCGCCATTCGTTATGTGCAAAGCCTAATTTTTCCATAACGCTATTTGTATTAACACAAACACACATTTTATTCTGCTTAGTAAAAAACGAGGATAGCTCCTGGTTATGGTTTCTAAATATTGTAATTGTAAATTCCATTGTTGTAATCTTAAACCTTAATAGTTCAGCATGCTCTTTAGACAAGTGGAGGTACCAAACTAGATCATTTAATTCAGCTTGTTTGATGAAATGAGGTGCTTTTTCTTCACTTTCTGGGAACCCGAATTTAATTTTTTTTTAATTCCAACAAGCTTTACTTTTTTGACTTCTTTTTAAACCATAGGAAAATATGGAATAAATAATTTTATATGTAAACTAAAAATGGGTAGCATGCAGTACTGAGAATGGATCTGCTGGATGACTGTAAATTGGTAACGTTCGGTGATGACTTGGCAGTAATAGCAACTTTAGACAGGACTAAAAATATATCAAATGCAAACTTTAAAAAGATTAAATCTTAGGTTGTTAGCGGTCTAGATGACTGATCCAAAAAAAAAAACAGATACTTAAGGCGCTCAAGGACAGGATAACAGGCTACCTTCGAAATCAAGGGAAATCATGATAATCAACTCACCTTCTGTGAGCACATTGGGACGGCATTATCTAAGGCGGAAAATAGAGCCTTACCAAACATCGGTGGATGGCGTTTTGAACGGTGTGATAAAGTAGACCATTCTGTATGTTAAGTCATTACAAAGTTGTAGCCTCTGACCACTGCATCCGGCGTTGGTTTGCGCCTCGTGTTTCGCTACGCCTAATTTTGAAGTATCTTTCTTTTGAATATGATTAAAATGTTCTCTCATCTTTATACTAAGAGTTTTGTTTGTCTCCCCAATATTTACTGGATTTAGAAAATGCATTATTTTTTTGTTTTTGTCTCGGCTTTCTAACTTATTTTTGGTTAGGAGACTTTTAGACTGAAATCCAAAGCTATCGTTAATAACTCTCTTAATATAAGGTATCGTAAGAAACGGTGACGTTTCTTCTGGATCGAAATGATAATTTTGTAATTTTGATATTGTCTTTCTTATTAACTTTTCCGAATAACCATTCTCTTGTAAAAAGCGAAATGTAATGAAATCAACATTTCTACATTGTTTCTACTATCTTGAAACAAACTTCTTAAATATGCTGTGTAGCTAGCGGCACACAGTTGTCTAATCTGTATAATTTGCAGAAGCGTCTTTTCAGTACTCTTGCCTATATTTGATCAGAATTTGTTTTATGTTTTTTTTGTTATTGATTCAAATTGCATTTAATAAATCTACCTTGTTTCAAGACAATGAACTTAGAAACATGTTAGTTTATTAATTAGTAGCTTGAATTGTCATTGTAATTATTGTAACAAAGCTTTTTTTTTAGATTAAAAGGAGTTTGTATTGAAAACGGTATGGTCCTGGCATTATACGATCAAGGCATTATATGTTGGAATGCCCATACGGCACAAAGAGTGCTGGAAGTGGCGGCAAATGAAGAGGAATTCATTTCAGGAAAGTACATAATAAGCATAGTGGACAATCAAGTGAACCTAAGACACGCTGTTACGAACTTGTTATGTGCCTAAATGTATAATTCATTTAGACTGTAATTGTTTCTCATTATACCTGAGGTAATTATTTGGAATTAACTCTCCAAAATTGGAGATTTTGGTTGCAACAGTTTGGCAGTTGATAATGGAATTTGGGCTCTGTTAGGCATAGAGATGTCATGTCCTCTATGTAAACTGCCAATTAAAAAAAATGTAAAGTGGAATATTTTTGTAAGTTTTTGAAGTTAACTAGTCTTAAGCATAAAACATACCTTTAAAATTAAATTTAAAAAAATATTTTTTTGTTTGCTGCATTAAAACAATCCTTTGGAACATTGCGAAAATTAATTTGTCTTCTTTGAAATTTACGAGATAAAAAATTGGAGAAATCTAAAAACTTCCTATTATATATATGAGTGATTCCATAGAAATATCTTAACTTCTTTTAAATTCCTTAAAACATTTTTAATGAAACCGTACATTTGTCCTATCCTCATTAAAAAGAAAACATTTTCTAAAATTTGGTATAAACTGCAGAGTCCTTAATACACCGCTAGAGGACACAATCCTAATAATACTTTAATAAACGCATTGTTTATCTTCAACTAATATAGATCTATTATGTATTGTGCTTTTAATAATGTTTTATTTTGATTGCACCCTCTAGCGATAGAGTGGCTATTATGTGTGCATAAAAATGCAGCAAAGGACTCTGCACAATCCTTAATGGCACAACTCATTCCTGCGGCTAGTTTGCGATGTTGGAATTTTCCTTGTTATTTTTAAATACTTAATTCAATTTTAAATACTTCAAATAAGTCAGTAACTTGGATTATCTGAGATAAGAAGTATGTATGTATTGGTAAAAATAAATTCATACAAAGTGTAACTGTTTTCCACATTGCGGTCATTTTTGTTTCATATTTGACCATACCTGAAATACTAAAATTCTAATTTTTACAAAAATTTCAATTAAGCTCAGACAAACAGTCAGATTTGGCTAATTTTTTAATACGTTTATTAAAATTAAATAAATATTAAATAATCATATCGCAAATATTTGTAAATAGCTGACATTGCCGTGGCCATGAATTTTAATACACGTTTTGTCACCTATTCATCATCTGAACATCTAGACATCTTAGTTTTTCTGTATGTATATTTAAATAGGTAGCCTGTAGGTAGGTGACACATTTTAAAATAAAAAACATCAAAAAAATAATAATAATAAAACCATGGAAAGGTAAATAATAACAGATATAATATAAATTGTAGTATAAGACAAAGTGTCTCATAAAATGCCGAACAGACCATACGAGAACTGTTCCTTCAGATTCCACTTGGTTTTACATAACAATTCTAGTAATAAGAGATCATATACAAGTAGTTCGATATTTGTCCTACTTTGTTTTAATATAGGTGAGATATTATCCAAAATACCAAATATAATGCACTGAAGATTTAATACTCTATTTGCAATAAAAGAAACTATAAAATAGGAATTGGTGGCAGAACTTTGATCCTAAAATTAAGAGCTAAATGAGTACATTGCTTCGGTTACTACTAATATTGTTATAATTAGTATACAACAATGCAATATAAAAACTATAATATAAATTAAAGTATCAAATAATTTTTTTCTAAGGCAAAATGTTTTAGAGTGATTTGTTTACTTAGTCTAAGACACAAAAATGACCCACAATCGGAAATATTACCATAATTCTAAAAGTTGTAGTATGATACAAGGTGTCAGATTTCACCTGCTTTTACAGTGGCATATTAATTATTTGAAAAAAAAATTACTGATAACAAAATCTATTATTGCTAGATTTTAAACATATTTTAAACAGATGCGCAAAGTTATTTTAGATTTATTGCGAGAATACATTCCTGACAAATAATGTATTTTCGAAAAAAAAATCTAAAATACATTGAATAAAATTGAACGCTACACAAACCGAAATACTCGATTGACAACGAGAGACAGCTAATAAAATACAAAACAAAAGTGGAAGAAGTGCCAAAAAAATCTATAACGTATCATTTTACATTTAGAATAAAGAAGTAATAACTTAAATTGATTAAACATGGTAAATTAAAAAAATTAAAAATAAAATACTAATATTTTAGATTTTTTTAAAATGTTTTTTTAACATAAGAATATAATAGATTATATTTTAAAAAATCGTTAATTATATCATCATGATCTTGGACGAATAATGAACACATCAAGATTTTAATTTTTATACACAAGCACACATAATACACAAAATTAATTACCATTCTGGTTTTACAGTTAAAAAAAGAATAACATAAGTTCAACGGAGCTCTGTAGTATTTATAATAAGACTTCTAGTTACTAGAGCGTTAGAAAATGTATGAATCGCCCTGTATAATAATGACATATTAGTGAAACCTAATGTTATGTTAGTCTCATATATAATCATAGTCTCTATAATTTTATCGGTCACATTGTATATTTTTATTTACAATAGTTATATTCATATGCTATATTTACTGAAAAGGTTCGTTCTATAAATTAATTTGTGTCACTTTTACCAGCTACCTAAATATCCCTGCAAAATAGTGCTATAATACAAAACGTGTATTAAAATTCATGGCCACAGTAATGTCAGCTATTTACAAATCTTCTCGACTTAGTTCTTTAATATTCATTTAATTTTAACGCACATATTAAAAAATTAGCCAAATCTGACTGCTTGTTTTAGCTTAATTGATTTTTTTTAAATTGGAATTTTAGTGTTGCAGATGGGGTCGAATATTTAACAAAAATGACTACAATTTGGAAAAATGTACAAGTTATTTTTACTAATACATAGTAACTTCTAATCTCAGATATTATAAGCAACTGACTTATTTGAACACGTGTTAAGTATTTAAAAACAAAAAATAAAAAAAATTGCATAAAATGAGAGACAGGCAAAATTCCAAATTTAACGCCCTGACAACTGCAACATAGCAAATTTTCTGGACATTTTATGGTTACTTTGTAAAAAAATAAACAGAAATCGCATCTAGAAATGATCTTTTGGAGATCCATTCAAAATATTCTTTATAATAAAATGCCATTTTGAAAATTATATGTTTAAGATCTTGCCTCGAGTCTAATAATTTTAAAACTTAAAACTCCAAACTTAATTTGGGAAATACACAAGTAAATTATCAGCTTAGACTTTCTTTAAATATTATGTCTACAATTTCCTAACCGGCTGCTGCAATGTTGTTTATTTTTTCTAAACTGAGGACTAAACTTCCAAGCTTAAAGTCTTTGAATCCAACGCCGACAATAAAATGCATTGACTAAGATTATTTGGTAATAGGCCAAATTAAACAAAGAACTTACTTTTCTGTATTATTTTAAGCCCCAGGCGACTCGTACGTATTCATTGTAGAAACAGTAAAATGGGAAGCGGAACCAGCAAAGCTGTTACATAGGTGGTGCTGAATAAGCCCTTCTTTACTACTTATCACCACCTTGACAAAACCTCGAGACACCCTCTGTCTGTTAGTTCAAGAAAATTCCAACATTAGTAGGTAACGCTGGTCTCTTGAACACGAGCCGATACAGTACAATCAGTAGTGATATGCGATACTGAGAAAGTATCGATATATTGGTATTTGTAGTATTGAATATAAAGTATCGATACTTTAAAAATTTCAGTATTTCGAAGTATCATCATCATCCTTAAACCTATGAAATACGCCTAATAGACGTTTTTCTTTTACAACTAATGGTATTTCCAACCTAATTAGCTCCATTCCTCTCGCACTGCGTTCGAGTCAATGAAGTGTCGCAAGTCCGAGTCCAATCTCTTGTTATGTCTATTATTATAATGAATTTTAGTTTAGTCACATGGTCACTTCATTGATAGTTGACTGACAGTCACCCCTATTTAACTCTGGCGTTTGCAACAGAAACACAGACAAGTAAAGTCTTTTCCCGAGTTCCGCTGCGGCGCACCAGTATTATGGCCTTCAAGTACATTTAAGTAGTGGCAAAGAATGTTCCTATAATCCCAAAAGTGGAGGGGGTTCGTAAATGTACATTTTTGCTTTTTTTTATTTTGTTGGTGTTTACCATGACAAACAACTTTCTACCAACCAAAATAATAATGAAATAGTATGTCTTACATTCTATTCTATTTATACTTTATATTATCAAATAAATTATTTCTTTTATGTTTTATTATAAAATGTTAATTCAAGCATTTTTTGTGATATGGCAATTTTCGAAAACTTTATAAGACGAACATTTTTTTTTATTTGGGTATGTTCCCAAATGTGCGCCAGTCGATAGTATATTTAAGCAAAAACTTCCCGTTTTCCATTTCAAACCAAATAAAAGGCTAGTTTTCTTATCTGGTGTCCTAAGTTTGTTAAAAAAATACCTTCAATTAGTAATGAATGATATTCCAAATAATAACTTTAAAAAGACGTAGGTACTTTGAAGTGTAAAGGTTTTCTATAATCTTTTGTATATTTATGTAGATAATTGTAAATAATGTATAGTTACTACTTAGGATTTATGTAAGAAGTAAGGAATTATTAAATAATTTCTGAGTTGATTTTTTCTAATTTTAATTTAGTTTTTTTTAATATGGTCCTTTTCACGTTAATTCCTTCTAATTTTATTTAGAAATTAGGATTTGCATAGATATTCTATTTCAAAACTATCAAGTATTTATAATTGTGTTAAAATATCTTTTTATGACCTTTGTTCAAATATAGCCATGTGTTGTGTTTTTAACTTTCTAGTTGTAGCATTTATTTTTATTCCTTCAGCAGCTTTTACTGCAAAAACTCTGCAGTTTTGAGGCAGAGTATCTGTAGTATGTTCATAGGTTCTTTCGAATGAACTGCGTTTTGGCTTATTTTGAACTTTTTTTCTTTTGATTTGTTTACTTATATCAGGTATATAAGGTACAAATCCCATTTATTCGAAAATAAAAAGAAACATTCTAGAATTTAAGTTTTATTCGTTGCCAATATGTGTCCAATTCGTACCATATGAAATGGCTTGACGAACATGTAAAATTTCCAGAAATGCAGCTATCACAGCGTATATCATCAGTACCACGAGGCAGGCGAAGAAAATCGTTCAAGTAGCACTAAGCAATGACATGTGCAACCAATTGTATCGGATTTCAGTCCAGAATTTGTCCATGGCTGCAGAAACAAGCTTGCTTGGTGAAGTCAGGCAAGAGAACTACAGCTCAAGTTATGAAATTAGCAATTGAAACTTCTCCCAGACGATTAAAAAAAAATTAAAGTGGTATATAATGGACCTTGCTTAAAAGATTATATCACAATGCGACTTCGAGCAAAAGAAAGAGGGTCAATATTTATCCCTTATATCATGTGATGTATACTATTTCTATACTACACGCCCATCTTGGATGCTATTAATATTTACTCCATATAGCATAAAAATTGGAATTATAATAGTGACAAGAAAGGGATGAACATGCAAAAGTAAAGGAAATAAAACGTAAAATAGCGCCTTAGTTTTATAGTGAAATGGCCCTGATTGTTGATCAACCAAAACAAAGTGGGCGCATTAGCAACAAATTTTTTAAAAACTCCACTTCCTACAGTAAGCTGAAAATAGAATCGATAATTAATAGAAAAATTTTCAAATATAATTTCCATCATTTCTTGTGGGCACTAAAGTATTGCTGTTAAACAGCACAAATCATCTCCTTTTATGGATGGTATAAAATGAGTGCCAGCGTTCACATTCACTTAGTTCATTTAGCGGATATTATAAAATACTAGTTGCCCGGCAGACCCTCTTTCGCCTTTTCCGTTAGACGACACGTTGAGTGGAATTATAATATAGGGCTCATTCACCAGATGGTCCATGGTTTTATAAAAAAAAATATTCAATAAAACGATTCAAAAAATAGTGTTGAAAGGTCTTCGTAACCACACGATCATCAAAAAAATCATGTAAACTGACTTATTTTAAATATATAGATTTACCTTTGTCAGTAGGTTAACTGTCGGAATATTTGATTGAGATAGGTCATAAAGACTATAAAAAAAATTTAGACAATATTACGCCAGAAAAACTTCAGGAAACAACACCAATCATGACATATTTAACTGGATGCTGGTATCCTCTGAGCCTATTGTGACAAATATGAGCAAAAAACCTCCTTCCAAATTACTTCAATATATAGTTTTTTTAAAACCAAATATTAAGATGATATATATTATAATGGACCTTTTGTATATTATTTAATAAGATAGAAATAGATAGAGAGCTCACAAGGCATAAAATGTATTTGTCCCACATCTGTAGATCTATGAAGCCTTGCCATTTACATAATATAGAGTTCATTGTATACAAATTATTTTATAAAACTGACAGTACAGAACAACTGCCTATAGCGTTTATATATTATACAGGCTCTGCAAATTTTAGAAATGTAATACGATAAAGTTAGTTTTAACAAGGTGGTCTAAAGTTATTTACTATAAAGATTAAAACTTATTCTTGTATGGTTAGGCTTGACACGTAGTCGTTTCCCAAATATCGTTGATACGATCGAAACGTGTTTTTACTAAATAATTACTCAAAACTGACATGAAAAATGTTTTAAGTAAGAATAACAAGTACCTATTTTAAAGTGAACTACAAAATAATTTAATAATAATACCATAATACAATTACCTGCGAACGGCCAACGTCAAAGAGAATTATTAACATTTGATTGTTTAATTAGTGGTTATTTTATTGCAGTAGGAGCCAGCGTAGATTTGTGCTGTTCCAATCATTTACACAAAACCATATTTCATTATCAATGAAAATCTCGACAGGATCAGAAATTAAGGAATGGTTTGAGGCGTTTAGAAATTTAGTTCAAAGTGCACTGTATGAAACTAAAGAAAATATTAATGGGGAAATTACTTCCAAACTGTTTTGCGGTCCAATGAAACTCCCATTGCTGATCATATAAAAAAAATGGAATGTAATGCATAGCTAACCAGTAATTTTGATAAAGCATTAAATTTAAACGATAGTCAGTGTGACAACAATTAAATAGTTTTCTTATCCTATATAAAACTTAATTGCCTTTTCCTAAAATGCATAATTCCTTTTTCCTTAGGAGCGATGGGTGATAGCAAAACTCAAAATTCAATTTAAGGGTATAAAATTCTTAAGAACTATAAAAAATCCAGGGAGGAATAAAATTTTTCAAATGCAGATCAATGTTATTTAACTACATACTACGTGTTTGAAATAGCAAATACACCATTAGCGAACTGATTTTGCCAATCAAATATGCCTATTTAAATATACCATTTTTTTTTACTTGAAAAAAAAATGAACAGGGGTGCATTTATAGGTGCTTTAGCTAAATATCACTGATACATTGCAAGCAAACAAAAAGAAAAGAATATGAAGCAACTTTACTCCACAAGTTTGTAGTTCTAAATCAATGAAGGTGGATTTGATCAAATAGTAACTAATGTAATACCTAGTGAAATTAAATTAGTCAATACCCCCCACTTTCTTAATTACAAAAATGTTGATATAAACTTTATAATATCAAAAATTTTCCAAAATGTTCCTTTTTTTTAACATTATCTAACTAATATAAAACAAACATCAATATGTTCTGGACAAATACAGTTTTTATTTCACCAACACAAAAACTTACAAAATAAAAACAAAACATACTTAAACTTATAACAAAAACACTTACTTAGTCCTACTTTTCAAACTAACCTAAGTTTTGGCCAAAATATGAGGTTTGCACCACACCATCTGAAGCTAGTCATACCTTGACTGTAATAAATCAATATGGATTTTATCACATCGGTACAACTGCAATCCAGTCATTAAATATATCTATATGTATAAACAGTAACTTAAAATTCCCATACTTCAGCCAGTATTTTTCTCCTTAAGTCTAACCTAACTCTAAATCTTTTTCCTTATTCTAGAAAATTATTTTACGTCTAAGTACTATTCTAGATCTAGAAGCTAGTCTAAGCCTACCAAATGCTTTCGCATACTTTTTACAATGATCAAAACATTCTTGATCATGATTCATTTAATAGGTAGTCGTTTAGTTGTTCTAAGATTTATACACCATCAATCCTGAGGCATATAAAAATAAAGTGATTACTGTCTATTCCGTAAATATTTTTACAAATCATTTAAAGTAATGATGTCAATATGTTTCTTTTTTTGTCAGCTAATGAACTCGATCAATGTATTCTGTTCTTCCTAAAAAACGTATTTGTCCAAGGTTTAATGTTTTTTTTTTTATTTAAATCAATGTGATGATTTATTTTCAATAAAAGAAATTCATTCTAATAGACGCAATTAATCATCTATTATTCTTAATAAATATTATAAACAAAAACAAAAATCTGTGTGTATATTTGGATGAACAAAATTACATTAATTGAGCTTTAATCTCATTTAAGAGAGCTAATCCAACAATTTGGGGCTTCTAATAATTTAACTCTTTTATGTTCCTCTTGAAATAATACATGTGAAAACTAAATGGGATATAAAAAAATCAACATAACATATCCAAAGAAATGTAATCAAACATAGGTTATCGGTTTAAAGAACACAATTTGTTTAGGGCCTGTATTAAAATCCCAAACTGCTTAATATATTTTAGCTTATCTATGTTCGCTAACAAATAATTTTTAACGGAGGGCGTGTTTTAAGACACTGCTCTGCAATAGCAGGTGGTTACATTGTGCCTTGTTGACCCTGACCTCCATTTTGTTTGGAATGTGGCAAACATAGCGCTTTGATTTTTTTATATATATTAAAAAAAAGATTAAGCGATAAGTTTTACACATTTAAGGCCAAACTATCAACTGAAAAACATACAAATTTCTATCACACAGAGCTATAAATTTAAAAATTCTGTTATCGGATTCAGTGGAAAAACACCGAGTTTAAAAAAATATATTAAAATATTTTTTTTTTCAGTTTATCCCTGTCAATGGACTCTCTGAAAAGGCACGATTTTTAAAGTAATCTGAAGCACTTACTGCTTGCCTCGTCATTTTAGCTCGCCCTTAAAATGTTTCAGTTTTTAACTTATTTTATATTGTTTTTTTTATTGTAAGTAGTTCCTTTATGTACTATATATTTAGCACATATTAAGAACAATTATGTTCTTCCCTTTTTGAAAAATACAAGCTGTTAAGGCAATTCATCTACACCTGACTGTCCCAATAATTAATAATTTCATTAAATGAAACAAGTTACTTACTAAGTATACAGTTGTCAATTTTGAAATATCCGCAATAAAAACTGTTAAAGTGGTAACCCCTAACTATATGACGATCATGTAAACATTTTTATTAGTTTAAATTTTTATAGTCATCAATTTAGAAGTACTGATTAATTTATCTAGATAAATAAAAACTTGGAAACAATTTTAAGGATCCACAGCCGCCAAAAACTACTTCATTGGCTAGTTAATCGTATAATATTCCTCTCACAACCAGTAAGCTGGCACCTTTTCTAAAATGCATCTCTAATATATTACTATACATGACTGAAAATATTAAAAAATCACAGCTGCAGAGTTGCCAGCTTATCGTTCGGGAGCGTAGCACATGCTAGTTTTATTAAATATTTTTGTCAGTCCATTTTCAAAAACAGTTATCTTAATATTTTGATAAATAAATTCTAAAAATAAAAAAATTGCACTATAATATATAAAACTGTATAAATAGAAAATTTTCAACCAATAGTATTTATACTGCATAATAAATTAAGAGAAATAAATATTATTTAGACACTGGAATGTCAAATATACAGGAAAAATTTGTGTAATGGTCATATACTGTGCTAAGAACGATATTTGATAATCTAAATATAAGATGGGATTCTTCCCAAGTTTAATAAAAAAAAAACCTTAGCGACTAATGTGATTTCAAAGGTCAACATTTTGTTTGTGTAAGAAAAACTGTGTAATCACAAGGTATAAATAAGTAAGTTAAAATGTTCTTCATTGCTTTTTTAATCTTAAAAATTTCCAAAAACAAACTCGCATCTCGAGCTTCGTAGCCAGCGGTAAATAAACCACAGATGTGGTGGAGTTAATATATCAGAAATTTTTGTGAAAATGAAACTGCTTTGTCCCTCGGGTTTCTTTTTTGTATCTGGTAACATTACAGAGCAAGGGAATCCTCAGTTTTTTTATTACCTTCAGAATGGCACTACAGACTTTTAAAACGAAAAATTTCTTAAATTAAGAAAAAATTATATCTTGAAAAACTATTTTTTTGTTTTAGGTATAATTAAATATAATATATAATAATAAAAATTTGGTTTCACATTCAAGTATAATATCTTTTTCTCAGTACACAGTACAAGCTAGATTTTTAAACCAATAATAAAATAATATTTGACGTTCTGTTTTTTCTAAAACTTCTCGGAGCGTGAATTTTCAGGCAAATGATTTCCTTAAACGCGTTAGAATTACACAATTCGAGAAAGTTTAGGTCTTCGAAGTTTTTAAACTGTTATCTACTTCTTGATAAATTTGATATAACGTTTAGAAAAAAAGTCGTCGATAACACGTTTTAATATCTCCAACATTATCCGTGCGCGCTGCGCACGCATTTTCTTTGTGGCTCCAGACCGATACAACATACTATTTGCACTTTCCCAACATTTATCAAAGTGACCTGTTTTTTTTATTATATTTTAAAACCCACAATTTTTTTACACAAAATCCGATATCGTTTGTTTTACATTTTAATAAATTAAACAGATTATCAGAAAATGGAAATATTTCTGAAAAAACCAGAAGTAAAAAGTTAAAATCTTTTTTTAAACTATCTAAAAATCCTCTTAAAGTTCCTGTATCCCACTTATCGCTATAATCCAATATACTTTCAAATAATTGAATTAAAGACTGGCGACGTTCAAAAATTGTTAATACTAGCTTGCAATGCTTGTGTGCGTTCGATAGATTTGGAAAAATCAGCAGCCATTCCACTCAAAGTTGCAAAAAACATTTACATTGTTTTATCTTCATCACTGACTGAGACAAATTTAATTTGTGCCCAAAACAGTGTATAAGAATCGCACACGGAAAAGTTTTTTGAACTTTTCCTTGAAGACTGCTATGTCCAGCCATCACAGCAGCACCGTCATAGCTTTGAGCAACCAATTTTTCACAGGCATTAACATTTTTAAAAAGTTCACATACAATTTTATACAGTGTGTTAGCCGTTCTATCTTGACACGTTAATAAAGCCTAAAAATCTTTCCTGTAGGTTTCCGTCTCCATTTACAAACCGCATCACAGCAGAAAGCTGACTAAAATTGGTAACATCAGTCGTTTCGTCCAAAAATAGCTTTAAAAGGCGTTTGCTTAATTTCTTCAATTTTGTTTAAAATAACAGTCGAAATTAAATCGTTTTGAATACGATTTGAAGTGCCTTGAAACACACTGCCCTGTTCCAAATGAACTTTTAAACAAAGTCATACTTAGATAGTAGAGAAACAAGGTCTAGATAATTGTCTCTATTTGCGGAATACGTTAATTCATCGAGAACTCGAAAGCTAAGTTCAATTTACAATATTATTCGACAATGAAGTTTAAGGTAAGTGATGGATGGTTACGTTTTAAAGCACGCCAAGGAATAACATTTCAAAAATAACGGGAGAAAAATTGTCATTTCTGCTGGAATTGGCTGGGCAGTTTAAAGAAAAATTAAAAAATGTTATTGATAAACTTGGAAAAACTGAAAATCAATTTTTTTAATGCCTATGAAACGGGATTACATTGGAAACTTCTGCCAAATAAAACATGTTTCAGTCGCTGATAAAACTGGTTCCTGGAATGAAAATCGCAAAACAACGAGTGGCATTTTTAATATGTGCAAATGCAACGGGTTTCAAATTA
The DNA here is from genome assembly GCA_030620095.1 of Kuschelorhynchus macadamiae. Taxonomy (NCBI): domain Eukaryota; kingdom Metazoa; phylum Arthropoda; class Insecta; order Coleoptera; family Curculionidae; genus Kuschelorhynchus; species Kuschelorhynchus macadamiae. The sequence continues at coordinate 256,295 of JAUTXW010001398.1, forward strand.
AAGCCTCTGGTACTTGGAAAAGTGAAAAATCCTAGCTGTTTGGATTTTGGACTGTAGATGTGTTTAGATATTGGTTTTTCTGTCATTTTGTACCAGAGGTAAGTAAGCATGACTATTGAGGTCACCACTTTCTATGACTGTTACCATATGTATTAGATTACAGTGATTTTATACAAGACAGTGGCGATAACAGAAGACAAGCTCCACTTTTAATGGGATAAAAATTTGACGTTTACATGTAAGTGAACGGCGATTTATATTGTTGACACTGCCGTGTAGTATTAGATGTTATTTTTTTTATGACTTTTTAGGTTTTTTAGTTTCCATTGGAGAGTGAATTAAAAACAGATGATCCTCCAAACGTAACCTAACTAATCTAGTCAATGGATCAAAATATCCTAAGGCTTATAAAACTCCTTTGCAGGAAAAGTTTGTTAACATCAATTTTAACTGCCAATGAAAATGTAGTTTTTTTACTAAAAAGGCTTACATTAAAAGATGCTGTTACAATTGTGCAGTGCTTGGGAAAAATACTCCAAGAATTGTCTAAATGTTATCCTATTTCGTCAAAAAATTTAGAATTTACAGATAAAGACTGCATACCATTAAACGAATTAAAAGGAATCTGGAAAGACAAGGAGTTGACCAAGTTGTTTTGGAGACTGTGAATTTAATGCAGGAGGTTGAAGAGGTAATTTTCAGAATAAATTATCTATTGTAATGTTTATTTCAAATAAAATTTTCATTTTAGGCTAATTATACGAAAAAGGAGTGGAATCGAGATGATGTTGAAAATGATATTAATGATGATCAAAATATAACATAATGAAGCTATTGAAGCGTTAAAGGTATCAATTTGTTAAGAAGCTTTATGAAGCAGCAATAACCATGAATATATTGTCCAAAACAAAACAATTCAAAATCACTTCTTATTTTAAATAATTTTTTAAGTTGTTTTCCTTGTTTCTAATGAATGTAATAATACATTTTTAAAAGTAATAAATTAGTTTAATTTTGATGAGTCCTGGTTAATGTGAACAATCGGTAGTATGAACAGCGGTTGGTACTTTGTGTTCACGGTACCGAGCTTGTACTGTAATTATAAAAATAAATATTTAAACCAAATATCAAAATTTAGATATTAAATAAAAGAGACTTCAAATTTAGTATGCTTATTAATCACAATTAAGTGTTTCATTTTCTTCAATTCATGCGCTAAGTAATATTATGAAGAAAATTCCTTAATTCTTTATATCATGCGAATTTTGTTTTTTTTTGTAGGTTATGTATCGGAGATAGTCGTCAGCGCAGTGTCTTTTTGGTTTCGTTCGGACTAACAGAATCCGCTATACTTCTGCTTTTGAAAAAAAAAATAAAAAAAGCCATGCCATTAATCTACAAAAAAAAATATTACAACTGTTCGCCGTGCAATGCAAATACGCAGGATTCTCTACTTCTGTGATGCCACCAATATGTATACAAAAAAACCCAAGAAGAGCAGTTCTATTTTCACGAAATTGTCCAGTAAATACAGACCTCACTAATTAAAAATAAGTATTCCCAAACTATATTTGGTTACTTTTTTTATGTAGTTATTCAATTCGAATTCGGTACCGTTAAGTTCTTAAAAAATATCGGAAGGCACAATATATTATCATCAAATGAATATTAAAAAAAAAATAGTAATAAAAAATCAATAAATTCAAAAATAAATAACTGTACAATTTTTACAGCCAAAATAAGTAAAACATTATTTTGGAGGTAATGAACGCAAAAATAGAAATTAACGAAAACATCTAAACAATTATAACAATATTGATGTATGACGATATTCGGAAGTTTAAATACTTTATAGATGTTAAATATTAGGAAGAATTTATTTGATTTATCTTGTGAGCAGTTTCGCGCGTTTCTGCAGTATAAGTGTACAACTACCTATGTAGATCTTCATCAAAAAATAAAATACTAATTTACCTAACCTATGCTGCAATTTCGCAGCTTGGGAAGATCAAAACACGTTTCGTTCCACTGTCTGAAGCCAATTGCCAAATGCACGCACGTAATTTACCAAATATTTCTAAATATAAATAAAGATTCATATAGTCTTGAAATTATCACTGCTGATCACCTATAATATTTGGTCGCTTTTGAGGAATCCAGTTTTCAACAAGAAAATTAACAAAAAAAAATGTTTACAATTACTCTACTCAAATTCAACAAATCGAAACGAAATCAGAATAATTGTGATCTATATGCAGGCCTTAAAATGGAGAAACTCTGATATACACCCTTTGGCTAAACAATCAAACATTAACTACAAATTTTAAAATGAAGTAGTTCTCTTATAAATATTGCAAAATCATACATTTAATTGGAAAACAGACCTAGCTTTTTAAAGGCTCTCTTTAGCATCAAGTAATAACAAACTTTTTTTTTTTTCACTAGCAATGTCTCGCGTCTTACATTTTATTTGACTAGAGTAACAGTATTTGAATTTGATAATTTAGGTGCGAAGCCTATAGAAAATCCTTTGCACCACCCTTGTATTTATTATTATTTTTTAAATAAATCTACATCTCTAGCTTATTTTCTTTTTAAATTGTGTTGGTATATATGCTATCTGTGTAAGAAACAGTAATTCCCCTCATTTTCCATAATATATGTACATGCCCCTTGCTAGGGAGGCAAAAAAAGTAATAATCAAATTAGATTTGCTTGGGTTTTCTTACACAGATATAAGTTAATATGACATATTTTTAATACAATGTTTTTGAAACTAGGAACATACTGTATCAAAAATATCTACTTTACAATTTCAGTCCGTTTTCTTTTTGTAACAATAGTATAAAAAAGTTTAAATTAAATAACAAAATGTCCGACTCTCTTGAGATTGTCGGTAAGCTATATGATATCTAATTCCATTTTTTTTTTCTTCAAAAACGCAATTATATTCTTCATTTCAATAACGACTTAGCAACAATTAAGGAAAGGATTCCGGTACAGCACATAGTACAACATATTCTTAGAGCGGTTCACAAATACTTCAAACCCATATTATTTAGATCTCTCATATTTTGTTTTAAAAATAATTTACTTAAATTGAATATTTCAGTAGTCTCCAAAAATAGTATTTCAATATTTGAAGCTAATATGACAGAATACATCTTTTAAAAATGTTCTGAATGCGTTAAATATTTATTATCACTATTTAAATCATTTTTACTTGCATTCAATAAAAAAACGAAAAATAACAACCGATTAACACAAATTCATTAAAAAAAGTTATCGTTTAATCAAGATATTTTGGGTTAATCTTGAATATCTTCTGAAAATTGACAAACATCTTCAAATTCGCTAACAGACATAAACATAAAGCATGCGTTTATATTTCAGTATTCACGAATATATTTCCAATATGAGATGTTCAAATATTATGGGAAAATCTTGTGTTCTGTGGGGTAGTCAATGCTTCGTCATTAACTTGTTCGAATTATAGCGATAAGAACCATAAGCACACGTCGATTATGCAGAACTAACATCCCTAAAAAAAATCTCCAAATTTATAAAGTTAATTTAATATTAGCTTCAGCGCTCATTTCTTGTCCATTTTAACTAAACAGTCTCTTAAAAAGCCCTTTGCGAGGTTCTAGTGCTATAAGCAACCTGCAGGGCAACTACAAACAAACCTACCAGTTCTGTTTAAAGGCTACGTAGTTTAAACTCGGGACACCCTAAATTTCTAAAACAAATAAATAGTAAGTACAGGATCTAGAGTTAGCTTACATTCAATGAAGTTAACGTTAATTCAAAAACTTATTTTTGAATCTATTCCTTCATAGATTGCTGAAATGCTAAACTCCAACTACAAAAACATTCTTAAGGGAACTAACAAAATGTAACCAGCAAAGAATGCTTATTGTTTAATTACTAAATACAGCCTTACTATAACGATACAACAAAAAGGCTCTCGATTAAACTAGAAAGTTTCAAAATGGCACTTCAAGAGAATCCCATACTTGTATGAGTGCCTAAATAGCACCCAGAGCCTAACTATGTAGCCCAAACAAAAATGTCCCACGATTTCAACCATTTTACATCACTACAAAATAATCTATTTTTGGGGCGCTGCTTGATAGGCCCCATAAGGATCTTCTGGACTAGCAGCGTTACTTGTGTGCTCCGAATCCACTGGTACGGCATGTAGAATTTGGTATGGAGCAGCAGGGAAGTAATTCTGAAAATAAAAGTTGTAAATTCGAATCATTATCTTTTATCATTTTCTTTATTACAGTTAGCGTCAGATAAATTCGTACGGTGTCAAATGAGTATAACCTCATTTTATTTTATTTTTACCTGTTACCTAGGTTACAACCATATGGATTGAGTGGTTTTAAAGGTATATTAAGGTTTTTTTACGTAACTGAAGGATTTGTTCTATACTAGGTTATTTTCAAAGACATATATTAAATTCATTAATATCAAAATTAGCATACAATTTCAACTTTTGGGAAAATAAAAAAAGCTGGGCCCTGTGCGCTTATCTAAGCCCAAACTCTGACTGAAAAACGGCCGCTAATTTGCTTGTTTTGAGTGTAATTTGGATCGTACCGAGAATTTGGAGGTCGGTAGACCCGAATTTACCAATTACAAGTAGACTGAAATAGCTTTTCGTCAAAAAATATCACCTTTTCCCAATAATCTGCATTTTGCGGAAAATATTGTAAAGCAAATCCGACCCTTTTGTTCTTTATCAATGGACTTTAAGAAAGGTATTGGGGAAGCTGCTCTATTTCTTCTGCTGGAACATTCTATTACATATACACGTCGATTTCAAATGCATTTTGTCTTTCGCCGGTCTTTCCAAGGTTTGTTCCTCACGTCACTTCTTTAAAATTCATGTGATTTCCTGAAATGAATCTGAGTTATACCAAAATAATTGGACACCAGCCTTATTCTATTAGTGTAATTATAGCAATTTTTGTAGTAATGCTTAAACGTGACATATTTTGTGCTATTATTTTACCCTTGACACAGCAAGACTGACATTAAAAATCAATAAACGTCAATAATTAATCATATCATGTGCTGTTATAACTGCAAATGCGAAACGTAATTCAGGTAAATAAAGAAAGACGAAGTACAATTTACAATTAAGCAATTCAGCCGTACGGATTTATCTGTCGCCAACTGTATATTCACGTCACATTGTTGACACTTTCGTTTCAAATTCAAATAAAGGTTTTACCGTTCAGATTCCGTCATTATCTACGTCAGGTTTATTTTACTGTCTCTAGCTTTAAGCAGTAACTACTTCGTGTGCTCTAGTAATGCCAGCTTCCTTGCAATGTTTGGATGATCAATTAGGTGAAAGCTCTTTTGTGGACAGAGCCCAAGATGTTAAGGATTGAACGAGAGGCGAATATTACTCAAGGCTGGGTCTGATTTGCGAATTGTAAAGGGTATACAGGTTGCCAGAAGAAAAGTATTTTGTATCTCAGAAAAATAAACCCAATTTCTTCGTGGCTGTTGTGGCAATTGAGGTAATGAGATCAAGCCAGCGAAGATCTTTCTGAAAAGTGATACCAACTAGCCCTTGTTTGGCTTCAAGCATCTGATTATTCATTTGAATTGTATGGTACTGATTGAATGATTGATTTGAATTGTATGGGTACTGAGAGCTAATTTGTGAGAGAGTATACATGATTGTGTCTTAGTGGCGTTAAACTGAACAAGGCTCTTTGCTCCCCAATTTTAATGAGAGCCTGGGTCTCCTCTATCATCGACTTCAGTCTTAAAAACAGGTTTGAAAAATTGTGTGTTGGAGTGGAGTGGAGTGTACTATCGTCAGCATAGTTATGAATACGGTAGAAGAAAATATCACTGATATGCAGGAGGAATAGGGTAGGTGCCAAAACTTGAACTCTGTAGAACACCTGCATTGGTTTTGTGAAAGTCAGATGAAGGGCCATCAACCTCTACAGAAATACTTCTGATAGAAAAAAATTGGCAATCCAAGTACAAGGTTTTGGATGTGTCAAGGGTAACAATTTCGGCCTTTTCGTGGAATTCGATGGACTTCTCCGAGTTGTGTGTTAAAAAAGTAAGATCTGCTGTGGACCCTTGGCAGAGGAAGCCGTATTAGGAACCTGATGTACACGAGCTGATATCCAGCTTTTAGGAAAAATGCCCTTGTCATAGGATATTTCTATACCTAACCTAACCTGGTAAGAATAGGAACCAGTTCAGAAGAGCCCTTTTTTTAGGATTATTACCGCAATACCATTAAGGCCAAAGAACTTCACCTTTTAAACCCATTTTTCGACTAAACGGTTAAACTTTGAAAAAAAAAACTTACCTTTTCCTATCTTAACATTTTGAAATCTATTGGATGACATTATTTACTAGCTTCGCCGGAAATGTCGAAGTTAGATCCTGTTGTCTACTTGCGTTTCAATGGAAGTTTCAAATTTTGACTTTCAGTTGTAAACGAAATCTGATAATAGATTTTAAATAGTTAAGATAAGAAAGCGAATGTCATTTCTTTCTAAATTTAACCATTTGGATGATAGAGGACTCCAAGTGACCTTCAATGGTAATTTTGAAAGGCCATTTAAATTTAGATATAGGAGATGTTACATAATACGTGTTTAGAATGTTACACTGATATATTAAAACAGATGATGTCATGCTCAAATCGATATTATGAAAATATCCATTGTGATGTGTTGTAACGAAGATATTATACGCATTAAACACGATATTATGCTTCTAGAGAGTAGATTTAATGCATCAAGTCGCCTATTGTGCTTGGTAAAAATAAAAAATACAAAAAATAGTAAAATAAAAATTATATTGGATATTGCAAGAAAATTCATAGTTATTTGAAGAAAAGCTACATTAGGAAGTTAAAAGCATCAGAACTCAAAAAAAAACATAAGTACATGGCAGCTCCAATATTTTGAGGTTATAAATCCGAAGAAATTGAAATTTAGATTAGTCTTTGGTGTCTATGCAAAATCTAAAGGACCAACGTCTTAACAGAGATGTTTCATCAAGTGAAGAATCAGACCTAAAGACCTTTGTTCCCAGACATTTTTATGGTAGGATAGCGATCCAAGTAAAGGCATTGGAAAAAGAAAGAAGTTATAATAATCTTTACTGCTTGTTGTTCCTCGTTCTGTACAACTTGTAAAAAATTTGAATTAGTTAGATTTTCTCGCCTAATTAAGGACGTAAAACAGACTTCTTATGATTTCATAATATTTCAATTTAAATGAAAAAAAAATTCGTTTAGTTTTTTTTTAACCAACAATACCGCTAAAAATATGCACCAAACAAATTAAATATTGCAGGCAGTGTAACAACATTCCCAAGTAAATCAGATTTGAATATAAACTTAATCTTTGGGGGGACAAGAACATACATGCCCAGAACAACATTTCCCCTCCCATAGCTTGGCTTCTATAACCTTTTAAATGTCTACAAGACCCTAGTTTTTGTCAATAAACTTTTGTATCAGACAAGGACTAAAAATTGACTTTCTCGTAAAGAACTACCCCGTAGAAGAAACAAATATAGCAGAGCAGCCTACAGCAAATTCAGTAAGTCAGTAGAAATAATTCAAAAAGACATTATGATAAAGATTTTATGTAACCTAAAAAAAATGTTTACATTTTCCTTGGGCTTGGTTAACCTAACTTGAAGTTTATAGTCTGGACTTTGGTTGAGGATAGCCTTCTGGATGTACGCCCATCTTTCAAACATAATGCGTGAAATGCCTCTGCACAGTTTTGCACATTAGGAATGCACCCTCTATTTTTTTTTTCTCGTAGTACCGTCTTGTGTTTATTTCAAGAAATTAAATTAAAACAAACGCTACTTTTAATACACACCAGATATTAAATATAAAAAAATGTACATATAAAATTTATCAGAATATTACAATAATCTTTTACCTGAGAAATATATGATCCAGCAGGTGGCTGCAACTGCATGGCACTCATCTGGGCCGTTATCTGAGGAATGACATTGGCGTACTGCATGGACGTTTCTCCAGTAGGCACCATCACGGGTATTGCGCGCGGAGTCTGCCCGTCCCGGGCCTGCATATGACCCTGAATGCTGTAGCCGTCGTCTACCGGCTGTAAAGGAGCTTGCATAACATACTGCGTAGGTACCCATTGAGGGCTGTAGCCAGGATACTGAAATATACATGAAATTGTTACATATGCTATAAAAATTGTATGCTTTCGAGATACAATAACCTTTTACATTAAGGGGTGTTTAGTATGACCTATTGAAATGTTTACGAATAAATTACCAGTATAACATGATTATTTTCACATACGAGTATATTATCACAAATATTATCTAATAAGCCCGACAAAAAGAAAATGTACCACAATATTATTTATGAATAAATTTACCTACATAGTTATTAACACTCGTATTCACTAAAACAGTTTAAATTTAGACCAGGTCTAACTTGACAGTTATAGGTTTAAGATGAAATTTTCAACAATTGAGTAAATAATTTTTTTGAGCAGTTCTGACTTCAACTAAAACTGGATCGGAGGTGCCAGGGCACGTTTTGTGTATTTTTACTTGACATAAACGATAAAACTAGTAGTTTTTTAATGGATAATAGACGTACCATTTTTTTTCTTTCAAGAAAGAAAAGGATGGTTACTTTACCCGTAGTTAAAGTAAATAATGCTGCATACTTTAAAAATATAGTCCTTAGATACTCATGAGGTTGTTCCAAATCTTAATCAAATAGCTCTTATTGTTTCGGTATAACTATTTTCTTACAAAGAATCTCCATTTAAACGTTGGCGCTTATTTTTTGAAACACAAATTCCATTAGTATAATGAAGCATATTCACTACACATCCCTTTTTATTGCTCTGCAATAAAATTTCCGCCGTTGGACGTTATCAATTCAACAAAATGCATTGCCAATCTAATCTGAAGAAAAACTAAAAATTCTCTTAAAGCCCGGAGAGTACATTAAATACAGTCTTTCCTTTTTCTTTTAAGAACTGGACTAGACAAAGACGGCCATTTGTCAGATCAGGTTCGGTCAATTAACCGTTAACATATTGTGTGTGTTGGCAACACTGGGCAGTGTTGATACTGCCACTGTGTCAAGTGTCAACTTCAATTTGTTTACAATTTAATGATTTGAGAGGTAATTCGTGTTACTAAGTTTGTTATTTACTAGACTGACATCTGTGTGTTAATAAATAATCTGTAATTTTGATCGCAAACATGCCAAAACATTCAATCGGTCGGTGTCAGCAACTTGTCTCTTATTAATTACTTTGAAAGGCAAAGGCATAATGGGAGTTTTCTTTTGACATTAAAGGGCCTTAAGAGAGGTAAGTAATGATAATTTAAAGCTCTAGTGAATTTAATAAACCGACTTTTCTTAGCGCGTTTCAAACTCACTGAATATTGGCCTGACGTCTTGGAGAACGAGAAAAAGTGAGCCCATTATTATTTTAAACACTATACATTCGGGTTCGTCCTGATTCGTTGTTTTGGACTTTGAACCAAATTTTCTGATTTCATTTTCACGAGACCTCAAACAAAAAGCACTAGTAATCTTACTAAATTCCCCTGAATATATTATACAAATATTTGTAATTTCACTGGAATACTACAATTAATAAATAAAACAAATTGATTAACATTGGAAAATTCTCACAATTCCATTTATTAAAGAGAAATATCGGGAATTTTTCGGTGTTGATGTTGCAACTTAAATGGGTAAAAAAATCTGGAATGTTTGGAAAATCAAATTACCGAAGAACTACTACTTCAAACTCTGCAAAATATAATTTACCAACAAAACGGGCCACCACCAAGAGAATTTTTTTTAAATGATTATTAAATGTGGATGGCGAGAAAAAATGGAGTACTCAGCTGGCCTGCGAATAGCCCATACCTAACGTCCATAGAGACCTTTCTGGGGCAATTTGAATACAGTTTATAGAAACGGAAATAGTAATATTGAAGCAATTCAGAGACATACTGTTGAGAAAAATGAGATATTTAAGCAAATATGAGTAATAAGCAATTATAAATGCAATGCAAATGCGAAAAAAGAATTTACGATAAATGTGACGAGGATAATAGGGGACATACAGAGCATTTCATTTAGGCCAGAAACTATAGGTTTACTTGTTTATGGCTGATTATAAGTTTCAATTAGTACCATGTTATTTCCAAATTTACTAAATAGAATTTAAAAACTATGGTAAATGTTTAATCCCATTTTGTTAATATTTTGTTGAATGAGTCAAGCAGTAAATCAGACCTCAAACATCAATGTCATGACATTCGAAAAATAAACCTTTATTTCCAGGTAGAAGCAGGTATCTAAATAGGTAAGCAATTATGTCCGAAAAATCGTAGTAATTGGTAATTCTTTCCATATTTCATTTAACATTTTTAAAATAACCGAGACAGTTCCATTTAAAGAGTTATCTGGATCACCCTGTACACAACAGCCTGTAGTCTTTTCCTTACTGCACCTTTATAAAACAATACTGGTATATCAATGTTCAGAACACATACCTGACCAAGGGTATGATGCCTGTAATTGTACGCCGGTATCATATGTTGACCAGCAACTCCATTCGACGCTAACGCCTCGGGAGCATAAGCCATAGCCCCCATACCCTCAGCAGTATCACGCCATTTCATTGAATTCTCGTTACTCTGAAACAAAAGTATATTATTAGATATATAAAAGATGAACCAGTACAATTATGTGTATTGTATTACTTGTTCCAAAAATAACTGTGATGGTCATAAAAAAACAAATATTAATTAATATAATCGCATTATCCAAAAGTGAAACAAACTGTGCTTTTCAGAACATATTACATATTAATAGGGGATACACATGTAATACTGTTTGTAAATATCACACAGTGAATAACTAAAAGATCTGAACTTAATTATGACAATATTATTGAATTTTACTCAAAACAAAACAATAATTACCTATCTTACTTAAAACTTAAGTTAGGAAAAACAAGAGAAATAAAATTTTGAAAAAGCAAAGTTTTTAAAGGTGGTTTTCAAAATGACGGCCATTTTCCCGCATGCAATAGCGAATCATAAGCCTACTTTATAAATTTCGAAAAGTTAAAAGTTCCGCTACAGACTGATATTGTGTTTTATATATTTTATTTTGCATGAAACCCCTTAAGAAAAAAAAACTAAAATCGAAAGATCCGGAGATCGAGGGGGCCATCTTACAGGTCCGTGGGTACCAACCAATCTTTGAGGAAAGTTATCGTCTAAAAATGCTCATAAAAGCACACAGTTGTGGGTGGCTTGGGGCACCGTCTTGTTGAAGATACATGGCATTATAAAGTGCCAATGGAACATTTTCCATCAGTTCAGGAGTAACTTCCTCAAGGATTTCTAGGTACCGGCGCGCTGTGAGACCTCCTTCAAATATTCTCTAGAATATGGGTCTTCCAAAAATGACGACGAGAACACGAGACCTCAACCCCAAAACGTCCTTATTGTACCCTCTCAAAAATTAAATGGTGATTTATTGCGGACCAGTTTCTTGCGATTGAAATTCCCGCCCTTGAAAAAAAAGATTCATCGGACTAGATAACGAGTCTGTTAAAAGATTCATCAGTATGAATTTGTAGTAAATACCATTGGCAAAACAACATTCGGCGCTCGGCATCACAAGGTGTAAATATTGAACTATGTGGAACTTATATATGTGATACTTATATTTTTGCAAAATTCTTTGTGCGTCAGACTTGGATACACTAGTTGCTTCCTCTATTTGCTGGCAATAAGATGGAGGCGTCGCTCTACATAACCCAATACGTTTATTTATTTTCTCTCTCTATCTTGTTTGATGTATGCAGAAACACCCAAACAACAAAAATATTTCATTAATAATCAAAAACTGACATTACCGCAAAGTTATTAACATTTTGCTTTTTTCAATTTAAATTTAAGATGGTGTTTAGCGGGTTAGGGACATAAATCAAACCTTAGTTTTTAAAAATTGGCCGACGTTTCAACGATTTATTTGTCGTGTTGCTCAAGGCTAATTCCTTAAAATTAGAGGCTCACGTAAACAATACAACTAAAGAACTAACATAATTAACTTCTCCATAGAACACAAAACGACAACTCTTTTGCTGCAGTGTTTGCTTACATGTTTTTTTTTTGTATTATTCTGAATAATCCTTTCTGATTGTTTTTAAAGCTCCGAGACATTTATTTAGCAGGTCTCCTTTGTCCTTTTACTTGTTTGTCATCTTGTTTTTTAATGTATTGTAGTGGTAATAATCATTTGTGTTCTATGGAGAAGTCTAATTATATTAGTTGTATTGTTTACGTGAGCCTCTAATTTTAAGGAATTAGCCTAGAAGAAGACGACAAATAAATCTTCGAATAGTCAACAAATTAGCTATACGGCCGGTTGCAGAAAGCTCAATTAAAGTTTAGAATGTTTAACGGAATGTCAAATTTGACACCGAGTTCCTAGATTTCTATAAGTAGCTTGTCAAATCCGAAAGCTCAGTTAAATATTTCAGAGCAATTAAGTTTTGTGCAACCGGCTGTTAGCCTACTTCCTTCTAACTGAGCACCGAAAAAAAATGTCGAAAATTATTCTTAATGAATATAAAGAGTAATATACAGAGTGTCCCATTAAAAAAAGAGGGTCCGATAACTTTTTGATCTGTCCCCGTATACTTGTTCTGAAAGCGGCACTGAATTCTACGGGAAAAGTCATATAAGGAACAGTTTTCGCTTTTTTGATAAGTTATAAGATAGCTAGCATACGAGGGATGCCTGAAAATGCAACATTTTCAAAAATGCCCTGTATCTCAAAAACCAAAAGGGCTATGAAAAATCTGCTGCCGTCATCTTTAATATCACAAAAAAGTAGCATAGTCGCGAAACCTTCTATTGAAAAATGCAGCCAAATGAATTAAATAATTGTGCGGTGTTGCCGCTTCTACCTTAACTCGGTGCCAATATACGTTTTCTTGTATATTATTGTAATTTTATATTGTCTTAAACGCTCTAAACATTTTTTGTGTTATGTTTTCTATACCCAGATTCAGCTGTTTTCGGGAAAATGACGTTTGAAAATTGACATATTTGACCTTTTTAAGCTCTGTAGTTCTCAAACCAATTAACTTGGAATTTTTAATTATCTATTTCCCCACACTAATTTTTGATTTGAAAGGAGGTATTAAATTTGACATTTCCTGCCAAAGTAGAAATTGGTGTAAGATTTCTTTCAAAACAGCTGAATTTTAGTATAGGAAATATAACACAAAAGTGATTAGTGTTTGGTAGAAAACAAAAATGCAATAATATACTGGACATTCCATTTAGAACACAGATGTTACCATGGGTTTAAGGTAGAAGTGGCAACACCGCATAATTTTAAATAATTTTAAACAGAGCCAAAATTTTAAAGTAATCTATTCACTGGTTCTATAGATAATTCAAATAGGCCCCTAAGCGGGTTTAACCCTGTATAATGTGCCAATTTCATTCCCTTTATTGTTGAAAACAGTAATTCAAAATACTACCCGCCGACGAGAATTTCAGTGTACTATTAATGATATGGACTTTCGCCGGCATATTCCACACATGTCCCACTGTCAATATTAAATGATGAAAATTAATTTAACTTTTAATTGATATCTTGTATTTAACCTGTCTCTCGAATTTGAAATATTTCTTTCATGTTTATATTTTCTATTCAACGCGTAAGACAAAATCGAACATTTAACAAGCAGAAGGATTTGTTAAGAATTCTTCTCTTTTTCGCAAATAGGAATTTTATTCTCCTGTCACCTTTACCCCGAACACCATTATCGTTAACGTTAAACGATACTTTCATAGCAGCCTGATACATCAAGCGCTAACACTATTTAAGAAACCTTTAAAATTACCTTACTGTAGAGATTTTTCTTCTTGTTCCCACCGTCAGCAAATTTTACTAATAGGGGCTCCTTGCAGTTTGGTAAAACATGATTGTTAAATATCTGGATAATATGTTCACATTTTTCTTTTGACTCCATACGGGCAAATCCTACTCCTTTCGATATGCCTGAAAACATATTATATTAAAAAACAATTATGAGACGAAAGTTAATGAGCTTCAATATATTTTTAGTAAAGTTATGATGTTATTTGACATATATAACAATATTTTACTTATTTACATCTATTATACAAAAAAAAAATCAGAAACAAATAACATCGAAACAATACATTACAAATAAAATCCAGAGTACAGAAGTATTCACTAAGTAACTTTAGAGGACGCAAATTCAATGAATGTTCATCCAAGAACTTGTTACCAAAGTGGAGGGAACGATATCAAAACTTTAGTTTATTACAGAGGGCGATCAGGAAAATTAGACTGAGCGAGACTTACTCGTACTATACAGGGTTGTTCAAAAGAAACGCACAAAATTCATATCTCCTGTATGAGTCTTTCTACACAAAAACGCTGGAACACTTAAAGTGGTTGTTCGTAATTTTGTAATATTTTTAGCCCTCTCCCTGCAACCCCTTGATTTGTAGGCACCCCAACTTTTGTTTTAAATGGCAACCTAGTGTTTTTGTTTTAAACCGCCTCTAGATTTTACGTGAAAAACTGTATCAGAGCCAGTTTTTACCTTTTCGATAAGTTAAACAAACAACAACCGAAATACGAAAAAAAAAGCAATATTTTCAATTTCACACTGTATCTTAAAAACGAAAGGGACTATGACAATTTTGTTTGGGTCATCTTTCATTTAACAAAAAAGTATTGCCATCTCGCGAAAACCGCAAACCTCTATCTTCGATACCCCATAAAAACAACGAAAACGGGAATACAGGGGTTATTAAAGAGCCAGAATTATCACCAGTATAAAGTGCATGTTGTACAGAAACTTCTTGAAGATGACTACGATAGGAGATTACCATTATGTGAAGAAATCATAGGAAGATATGATGAAAATATCATATTTTTCCAAGATATTATCTTCTCCGATGAGGCTACATTTTATTTAAACGGAATGATCAATAATTATCAATTCTGGTCTGACCAAAATCCACAGTGGATACGTGAGGGACATACACAACATCCCCAACAAGTCAATGTGTGGGCTGGCATAATAAATAACCTAATTTTAGGACTTATATTTCTTTGAAGACAATTTGGAGTATCTGAAGGAGAGAATGTTTAAAAATAGACAGCGTTGATGACCTACAAGATAGAATAAGGATGGAAGTTAATAATTTACCAGCCGAAAGTATTCGAAGTGATAGTATTTACCACAGACTCGGTGTATGTCAAGTAGGAGGTGGAGATCACCTTCACCATTTGTTACATTAGCCGAATTTGGCGAGTGCTAAGGATTCCCAATCCCCTCGAATATTAATTTTGATTAAAAACGCATATGGACTCGTTTAACTGTAACGAAGTGAGCAGACTCCTAATTTCTTGCTTGTATCGGATTCAGTTTTAAAAGACCTTCTCAATAGAGCCCCCACATGACCTAGGTTGCAATTTGAAAAAAAGTTGGGGTGCCTAAAAAATTAAGGGATTGCAGGGAGAGGGCTAAAAATATTACAAACAGACGAACAACCATTTAAAACACTTTACGTGTTCCAGCATTTACGTGAAATGTCTCATAAACCTAGGAGAAGGCAGGATTGCGACTCTTCAGCTGCAAAATATAATGTCTCTCGATAAACAGCTGACGGTGTGCGAATCCGTAGTTGATAAAATTGAACTGAGCAAGTGATCAGACTTTGTTATTCCAAGCTGTACAGGTTGATTGATTATAAATGGATCACCCTATAACTTTTCAAATGTTTTACACTTATGTTACATCCTGTATTAAACAAATTAAATAGACACTCAGGCCTTTATAACTTTCATATAACACGTTTTTTGAATGCCAACATTTGAAAAATTAATAGTGTACGATCGGCACTTCCGTAAAACTATTTTGAGTGCTGGAGAGAAGCTATAATTGATAAAGAAAGAGTAAACATCTTGTAAGACAGGGGTCATTAACACTTTATATTGAACTTCCGCCGGCTAGGAAAATATCAAAGATAGAACACAGGTCAATAAAAACATCTACTATAACGCATCAATGTTTTAAATTCATCAAATTAAAATCCAGAGTGACACATTCACAACACTGATAATATTATGAAAAGCAAAACCACTGGCCCTAATTATCCAGTTGTATAGGTTTTCATTAATCAGTAGTTCTCACAAAAAACAACGCAAATATTTGTTTCAATTTGTTGTAGAAGTTTTTTTAATTGAAAAAAAATTATCACTAGGTTGATTTACATAATACACATACGTATAAAGATTAAGACGTAGATATAATTTCACAAAATCCTGTAGTGTTACATGTTTACATTTAGCGTGCCTATGAAGAAACTGAAATGCTGAAAAAGGCTGTCATTGTTAAATATTATTTTGTCTGGACATTCGTGGTAGACTTCCCCAGTCAAGTTCCGCTCAAAAAAATATAGTCCCAATAATGTATTTCCCAGTATTCCAAACCACACATTAACTGTGTGTTGTCTTTGAAATAGGACATCTCTAACAAGCTGCGGATTTTCTAAAGCCCATGGTCTAAAATTTTGTCTATTTGGTAAACCATTGGTTGAAAAACTCGATTCATCAGTCTATAATATTTTTTTTAAACTTCTTTCATTACCAAATATATTAAGCATAAAATTGTATAAATAGAGCCTTTGATCTTTCCGATTTGGAAAACTGAACTGTTAATTATTGGGATCCTAAGCGTAGTGATGAACTGGTATTATTTGCGTATATAAAAAGAATATCTAGTTCTTCACTTCATTATCCCTACCTTTCGTCTCCTTTGAGGCCTCGAATCTCTTATGAACTTTAAATAAATGTTTTTAATAATCTGTATTGTGGGAATAGTAATATTGAAGTGTCTTTCTTGACTTTCTTATTTGGTTGCACAAATATTGAGTTTACTTTCAAAAAATTAAAAAAACATTTCTTGTATTTTTTTTACTTACTGAAACAGGTATAATTAAAAATATATTATTTTAATTATTTTTAATTTTGAATGCCTACATTTCAGAAACTATCGAGTATAAATGCATCAGGTGAAGTATTTCTGAAAAACTCTTTGAAATATATTTTCAATTGTGGTAAAATATATTTTCAATCGTGGTTAGATACACCTGATTGTACTATTAAAAATCTTACTTTCTGTTGCACCTCGTACATCTTCGGATATAGTGAAAGTTTTACTGCAGATTCGAATAGTACATAATTAACTCTACAAAGCACTTTTTTATTATTTTTTTTGTACGATAAAAAATAAAAAAGTTAAGAGGGGTGTACAGGGTGTCCCACATAAGATCCTCTATACCCTTATCTCGAAAGATATACAATTTAGGAAAAAAAGTTATATATAAAGTGTTATTGTTTTTAAGTGAACTTTTATATTATATACCTTTCAAGTATACAGGGTGCTCAGTTTTTCCTGGTTAGGAGTCAACTCCTAAAAATTAAATGGGACACCCTGTATATTATCCTGGATATGGATTCCTCATTAAAAATAAGGGTAACTTTCATTAAGATATTGTATACCTATCTCTCGTCGTTTAGGATATAATAGCCGTTTTATTTAATTTTTTGCTAAAAACGTATATATTTAAGGTAGTAGAAAAAAATATAAGTATATAATATTTGGTGAAGCTGCCATTTTTATATTAAAGACAACACCACAATATATAATTTAAGTTGTTTACTTTGACTACAAATTATACAGGGTGATATCAGAAATTCAATCGATCGGAATATATAAAATTACTTATAAGTCAATAATCTTAAATGGAACACCCTGTATATTATTGAAGATTTCGATGGTTCACAAAAAATTAAAGTAACTTTGTATATAATAACCTATACCTATCTCTAACCGTTTAGAAAATATTCGCTATTAAACTTTTTTTATGCAATAAAAAATACCTTTGGTTTAAATTTAATGACGAAATACGTCACAAATATTTTTTTAACGGGCTGACCATAGTAGATTTTCAACAAAATACTGTAGTTTACAATTTTAACTAAGATGTCTGTATTTTCTAAGAAATTAATTCTTTCCAATGATCGATATAATAAAATACCTATGGCCGACATAACAAAAATATTAATCTTTTATTTCAACGAATACGAAATTTTAGCAAATATAGAAATGTTTTAACATTTAACAATATGTAAATTTTGTGAACTATTAAATAAGTATGTAGTAAGAAGTTAAGTTAATAGAGAACATTTACATAATTACAAATGAATTAATGTGTAAAATCAAAAAAACAATTGCATGTATAACGAAAGGACCAATATACCTAATGCAAAAGGGAAAATTAAAGTAAATTTGCCACATGGCCTCCATTTTGGGCAATACAAGTTGTGTAGATGACTTCCATTTTTCTTAAGGCATCTCTTACTGCAGCACTTTCATTGATATTTTGAATTTCTTCCCTTATTCGATTCTTGAGATCATCAACATCTTGAGGTTTATTTCTGTATACTTTATCCTTTAATGTTCCCCACAGAAAATAGTCCAGGGGCGTCAAATCTGGACTCCGCGGAGGCCAACGAATATTTCCATTTGGTCCAATGACCTCTGCATAGTTAACACTTAAATAAGTTCTTACTTGAATGGTGTTATGGCAAGGTGCTCCATCCATTTGGTAAATAATATTATTGTTACCATTGACCTCTAGTAACGGCCTGATATTGTTAGTCAGTAGCTCTAGGTACCTCGCACCATTTAAATGGTTATCCAGAAATAGAGGACCTATTACTTGATTCCTGTAAATCGCACACCAACAATGAACACTACGACGACCTTGATGTTGAATAGTTTTGATGTTGTGTTTGTTTTCTTGAGACCAATAGTGAGTATTCTTTCTATTAAATATCCCTGAGGTAGTAAATATCGCTTCGTCCGTCCAACAAATTTGGTTAAAAAAATTAGGGTTACGAAAATGTCGATCCATCATTAGGTCACAATATTCCAATCGTAGAATATGATCGGTAGGTTCTAAGTGTTGCAATTTAGCGAACTTAAACGCCCTGTAGTTATTCATTTTCAGCGTCCTATGAATATCAGTTCTAGCAATACTTAAGTCTTTTTCTGCATCTCTGATGGAATTTTCTGTAAATTCTTCGAAATATAAGCATATATTTAATTGCGTTTCATAATCCAAGATACTTTTAGGTTTATTTCTTTTTTCATATTTTAAAACACCATGCTGTTCGAGATCTAGTTCAATTCGCCCAAACATGGATCTTTCCGGTATTCTTCTCTCCGGATACTTTTCATGATATGCTCTTATAGTCAGTGCAACGCTTTTGTTATTTTGAAGATAACACTGATATAAGTTCAACCTTTCTTCGGCAGTATAAGACATTATAAGATAAAGATGAACTTAACGCACAACAAACCAAAATTTATTATATTATATGACAAATATTGTTTACGTTGGTTTCCAAAGCACTTTATTTGTTTTCCATGGCAGTTTTGATTTTGCAGCGTTAGTTAATTACATGCAATATTTGGTTTCATTTTATGATTTGTAATGAATTATTTTCTCAGGAAATACAGAATACAGACATCTTAGTTAAAATTGTAAACTACAGTATTTTGTTGAAAATCTACTATGGTCAGCTCGTTAAAAAATATTTGTGACGTATTTCGTCATTAAATTTAAACCAAAGGTATTTTTTATTGCATAAAAAAAGTTTAATAGCGAATATTTTCTAAACGGTTAGAGATAGGTATAGGTTATTATATACAAAGTTACTTTAATTTTTTGTGAACCATCGAAATCTGCAATAATATACAGGGTGTTCCATTTAATATTATTGACTTATAAGTAATTTTATATATTCCGATCGATTGAATTTCTGATATCACCCTGTATAATTTGTAGTCAAAGTAAACAACTTAAATTATATATTGTGGTGTTGTCTTTAATATAAAAATAGCAGCTTCACCAAATATTATATACTTATATTTTTTTCTACTACCTTAAATATATACGTTTTTAGCAAAAAATTAAATAAAACGGCTATTATATCCTAAACGACGAGAGATAGGTATACAATATCTTAATGAAAATTACCCTTATTTTTAATGAGGAATCCATATCCAGGATAATATACAGGGTGTCCCATTTAATTTTTAGGAGTTGACTCCTAACCAGGAAAAACTGAGCACCCTGTATACATGAAAGGTATATAATATAAAAGTTCACTTAAAAACAATAACACTTTATATATAACTTTTTTTCCTAAATTGTATATCTTTCGAGATAAGGGGATAGAGTATCTTATGTGGGACACCCTGTACATTTATAACTTAACGCCCTCCACATTAAAAACTCTAAAACTATAAATTAAACTACACAACGTTCTTTAAAAAAAAGTTGTCTTAAATCTTAAAAATATATGAGATCAAATCCGTTAGTGTAGCGCTTATAGGGAGAGCTTGTCAATTCCTGACACTGACTGATTGTTTTTTGGCATCAGCTCTTGTAACTAATATTAATTACTTTAACCTCCCCTATGGTTATTAGGTTAGGTCCTAGTCCATACAACATACATTATCCCTAGGATGACCGGTGAAATATAGTGAAGTCCTTTTTATAATTTCGCCCATTTTCAATATAGAATGTGACCAATAAAGTTTTCATACAAAGATAATTTTTTAACAATTGACCTTGATAATACACAAAACACGAGATTTACCTTACCTGTCAAACTTTCAATATTTTTCAAAAATTGATTTTTTTTCTGAAAATTTTGAAAAATATTGATTCTTTTTTTATATTATACCTTTATACCAAATTTAACCTATATCGTTGGAGTTCAAAATCTTATCTTTTTTTAATATATGATTTTTCACCTAGGCAATCGAATGAATGTAAACCTGAATTAAACTGTTAGTGCACTTTTGTTATTAGAATGAAGAATTTATTTAATTATTTCCATAGCCTACTTTATAATTGGTTATTTCTTATTTCAATACTTTAACAAAATATTTAGGGGGCGATATAGAAATAAAGTGTTTTCTCAGTTTTAAAAAATATGTTAAATTGTGGAACTGAATGAACTTCGATCAAGTTGTGCTTGCATCTTTTTAATGCTTGAGGGAGTTCGAGAGATACCGACACACTCTCGAGGAGGTAAGACCACTCTCTTGTTTCATTTCGTGTGGCGAGAAAAAAATATCGTCTCGCTGATAAAAATAGATTTAAATTGAAAAGTAGAATAAACTTCCCGGAACCTGATTAAGTTTGTAAAGTTTTACATGTATTTCATGCCAAATTTTACGCAAATATAATAACAAATAGGAATTCGATTGAAAATCTGACAAGAGAAGACCAGAAATCTCGCCTGCTACCCCCCAGAATGGTCTGTCGCGGACATACCGGATAATAGGAAGAACGGAAATCTGCTTTGTATTTACCGTTTTGCTTTGGCTGAAGATTATTTAAAACTTCTTAAACCAATTTCCGTCACACATATATGGCATGGAAAAAACTTATGGCTGTTTCTGATAATTTCAAAAATGAGGACACAAATTTACATCAATATTAGCTCATCATACTGGATCCCATCAGAAATAAAATGGATATCCTTTATCAAGCAAACAAATATTGCTTTAGATATATAAATATTTCCCAAACACAGGATTATTACCATTAATAATCAAGTAAGAAGCCAAATCAGACCTCTTTTCGAAAACCATGTTTTCAAGCGAAGTATTTCAAAATGTGACCGCACTTCAGTGAAGGAGATTTCAAGAAGCCATTCCAGAAATCAATAAGGTACAATTGTTTCCATTATGTGTGCCTGGGCATCTTTTTCCGACTTGGAAACAATGTTTTCTACACATGGATTTGTTCATTCAGATATTAGAAATAGACTTGACAATGAAAAAGCCTCTAAATAAGTATTTCTCTTTAAAACATTTAATACTTATAAACCTGTTTGAAAGTATATTTATTTTTGTATTTAATAATATGTAACGTTACATAACTTTATTAAAGCATTGAACTTTTGTAATGTTTTAGTTATACATACAAGATTTTATTAGATAAATGCTATATTTATGTTTGGGTTTATTAAAAGCATTTTCAAAGGGTTATTTTCGTAAATAGACATTAAATCAATAAAATGGTCACTTTCTTCGAAACATTTTAAAAAATAATGATTTTTTTATCAAAAATCGTATGATTATAATCATTTTTTTAATCAGATGACTTAAATAATCTCAATCCTGCCAGTTAAACATGACATCGGAGTAGATGCTTTCTTTGTTTTCTTGGTATCTTTTTTAGATTAGGAGAAAATCATTTCTGGACATCCCTTAGGATCCTTTACTTCTACGTATATGGGAAAATAACCGATTATATTTGTTTTTTATTCGCTTTCATTATTCCAACGAATAATGACTGTTTGAGAACAATAAGTTTATTGTAGCTTTAATAAATCAACTTTATAAGGAAGATCCGAAACAACTGATGTGTCATAATATTGACTTGTTCTCTCTCAGTCACCTGTAATAGATTACTAGTAGATAACTATCAATTTAAAAGGGGATTTTATTTCAAACAGAAAAAGAAAATTATCTATTTTATTTTCCTCACCTAGTTATTATAACCCGGTACATTTAAAAAGGATTTACATGCATCAATATACAATTTACCTACCTAGTTCAAATAATGTTTTAGTTTTTCTAATTCATATTTCGTATATCTCTTCGGTAATAAATAAATTTTTAAATGAAAGTGAAAACCCATATCAGATCCCTTTTTGGTACTTTTAAATTTAGCAAAGGCCTCGTTATTTAATTCAGTAATGTATGTATGTAAATGCGGCCACAAACGTACATCGTCGCGCTAAAGTCAAAACACAAAAAACTTTATATTTAAAAGACCGTATCAATAATTTTATGAAGGCATGTTTTATTTAAACTTTGTTACTTTACCAAGAGCGTAAAATGCTAACAGATGCTAAATATTGTGATTTTATCTCAAAATTTAGGAAAAACTGACACCCAAACTTAATTTAAATTACGTAACAAACAAGAAAACTAAATTAATAAAAATATGATAAATTTCCTTGTTTTATTAACAAAGAAAAACTAGTTATTAGTAATTTAGGGAATATTTACTAATATGAAACAAATAAAGGTTTTAGTGTAATTGAACATAAAAAAACCGCATTTAAGGCTAGTACATAATTATATTTGTCACTTTTTATGGGCAATAAAGGTTTTTAAAGTTTATTGATTTCACCAACATTGTTGTTATTGCGTCGAGGAAGTGACATCCAATTCTCGTCAAAGTCTATCTTGTACTGAATTTCTCCTATCGGACAGTATTTAAGCGCTCATAAGTCATTAATGGACAAGTAACATTTTAATGGGGAATAGTCTTGAAAAAGTTATGATCCACGTATTTCACTTCATATTTAGCTTTATTTTGGCGGACCTCCTTTGTAACTTCTACATAATTTGACGGTGAATAAATATCTCAGCCTCTTTGGCGAATTTCAATGGCGGAATGCACAGTATCACACTCCATCTCAGAGTGTCCTTTCACTAAATATTTTTGAATAATTGCAGTTTGGTTTATAACTGCAAAATGTAAAAGAGTGTTAGCTGAAGGGACGTTCCTATTTTGGACTCCATACTCACTAAAAACAACCGTGGTATTTTCAATTTGATCTACGATGTACTCCTTAAGATAATCTATAAAGCATGACGCAAGCAAGTTATATGCATTCCTCCTTCCTCTTCATGCCATACGGATCAAAATACTTTGCCGTCTTTTAGGTTGTAAATTGTATACTTATGACATGCAAGTTTCTGCTTAAAGTATACCATCCCAGCCTTGTACATGAGGTACTAGTTGGACAGCTTGTACGTCGACGGTCAAAGAATTCACATTTCCTGCTACAGCTTTTAATTTATCAATTTCGTTTTCTTTTCTGGCCTGTCTCTTTTGTTTATACTCCTCACTTGCGTTTCTCATTTTGTAAGAGAAACAGAGGTTACACTGATCTTTACGTGAATGGTATAGTGTAATTTTTAGTTTTCTCATTTGAAACAAAAAGCTGTTCATTGATGTAATACAGTTACAGTCTACTTCCTTTTTATCTTGTTCGTATACTTCTGAAGATGAGTGAAAAGTTGTCTCTAAATACATTGGGAGTTTGTTAATGAAGTTTACAATTTTTTGTTCTGCGTTGATAGGTTTTGCTTTTAAAGGAAATATTTCATTCAATTTTGTAATACCTGGAGAATGTGCGTTTTTGACCCAATCATGTACTGTCCACTCCCCTATGCTAAGAGTCGATAAAAACATCTACTTACACACGGGCGTAACTAAATTGTTAACTTTCAAATGATACAGCAGAGAACTGTTTCGTCTAGATATATCTTTTTTGATTTCTTTCCCCTAGTTGGATAGAAATTAATGCAGACTGAAACTTTCGAAACATTAAAAATTGATAAGTAGCAACTATTAAATATAATTTAAATTAATGAATCTAATTTTAATTTCTATTTGTTTAACTGAAAATGCCTAAGGGCATTACAATATAAGAGGTACTTTTTGTACTCTTAGTTGAAAATTTTAAAATGATCAAACTCTAAACTAATAGTACCCTTGCGAATATTAGACATATTATATTAGTTAAAAAATAACATGATTAATATTAGTATATGTATCTTAATGGTTACTGTGACTTTAAAACAGTTTTGGAAGAGTTTCTTTAGCTAGTCGTGAGTCGTGTTTGAACTGTCAAAAACGTTGTTACTAGTGCCGTTAAAACTGCTACATTTTTCGTAGTAATGTTTAACTAAAATATCTGTTAGTGCACCGATCGCGGGACTAAATGCCGGAAAGCATCGGGAAGTGTTCGTAGCCCGAAAATTTGTGTATTTTACGAGTATTTCGGTCCCAAAATTGAGATTTGAAAGCGGCGATTTCAAGCAATCAAATCAGCTGTTTGACATTTCTGTCTTCTTCTTTGTACATTCTGACCTCTGGCACTTGCCGCCAATCAGTGATGCCAACTTTTGTTTCTGGCTGATTTAGGCGTTTTCGATCTTTTCGCTATTCACTTAACCTACACGTTCGGGAGTGCAAACAGTTCACTCGAACGGACTTTTTGCGAAATGCTCAACGGATTCAATCGCCAAAGGTATTAAATTAAATAAATATAGGAAGATGGCCGACGAGTGTGTTTGTCCAATTTGCGATGAGAGAGAAATAAAATCAAATCAGTGTTCAATAGAATTCACGAAAATTTCCAACAGTTCTAAAAAATCTAGTCAACATAATTGGGAGTGTAAGTCCTGCAAGACAAGTGTGATTAGGAGAGTTTTATTGGGAATTTATCGTAGCTCAGCTTTAGCTGCAGTGAACGTAAGTCAAGATCAAGTCGATCCCGTTTTTGAACCCACAAGAGTCTGATGGTACAGTAGACACTGAAAGTTTGGTTATGATTAAAAATCAAATTCCTGATTTGCAAAAGAAAAACATTACTTCTAATAAGGACGTTATTTCTGCTATATCAGCTACTCGAATCGAAGATGATAGAGCCCAGGTAGTGAACTTTTTGAATAGGATGGAATTGAATAGATCTTTTGAATTTAAAGTATCAAGGCTGGGGCGTCCTAACTTACAACCCAGACCTATGAAAGTCATATTTGGGGATGCAGCGACGGCTATACATTGCATTCGTCAAAGAAATAAGCTTAAAGACCTTAATATAAA
Source organism: Kuschelorhynchus macadamiae (assembly GCA_030620095.1). Classification (NCBI taxonomy): domain Eukaryota; kingdom Metazoa; phylum Arthropoda; class Insecta; order Coleoptera; family Curculionidae; genus Kuschelorhynchus; species Kuschelorhynchus macadamiae. The sequence continues at coordinate 282,170 of JAUTXW010001398.1, forward strand.
TATTAAGCAAGATCTCACTTTAAGAGACAAACTTAAGAAGTTGGTTGAGGAGCTGACGCAGGAGGGACAATGGTGAAGTAGACCTTGTTATTAAATATAGGAATTTGTATAAAAGGGGGTTACCCGTAAATTTTGTAAAATAAAAAATAGAAATGTATCTCTATTTTTGAGAAGTTAGCTTGCCGAGTTAGCATGAATTTCATTGTATGCCCTTGTATGTCAGTAATTTTATTACGTTTACAAATACGCATCCCCGAAAATATGCTGAACGTCCGTTATTGTTAAATATATGGATATGTTTATTTACTAGACCAACATAATGGGCATAATATATATGGTTTTAAGCACAAAAATATGTAAATAACAGAAAGACGGCTAAATAAAAACAACTAACCTCAAAAGCATTCTAGTTTTACCAAAGAATTACATTTCCAAATCGATATGTGTAATAATATGTAAGTTAAATTACTTATTATGCAGGTACTTACCATATTTAAAAATTACGTTGCTCTCATAAACTCGACAATTTTTAGTTCAACAACGTTACAGCCAGTTGCAGAAAACTCCATTAAAGTTTAGAATGTTTAACGGAATATCAATTTGACAGCGAGTTCCTAGATTTCTATAAGCAGCTTGTTAAATGCGAAAGCTCGGTTAAATATTCTAAACAGCAATTAAGTTTTGTGCAACCGGCTGTAAAAAATTAACACGCCATCCCTTTAAATGAAAATATTTTTATATACAAGGTTTTGCAATTGGAATTGAGGAACGAGTATTTGGTATCTGTCAGGAGCATGGCCAACTTCAGTAAGGTAAAAGGTTTCGTTATAAATGCAGTCTAGAAGTTACCAATAGATGGGTGACATCGAAATGTATGTAGCACAAGTTTTCTCTTTAAACACTACTAACTATCAACGCAAAGGATAAATTATATGAATGTATCACATACATGTACGACAGTCTGTGGCTGCCCTTATAGTCCATACATAACACCATTAAGGATATTATTAAAGTAAATAAAGTACCATAAAGGACTCTGATATGGGTTTTACTTCGATTTAAAAATATATTTATTTGCTATTAATGAAGACAGCATATCAATTAGAAAAACTCAAACATAATTTACATTTTAAGAGACCCTGAGAAATTAAAACCGACAAACAATTTAACTTTTTGATTGATGAAAAGGATATTTACAGCGTCAATCTGACTAGAAATACTGATGTTTAGTTTGATAATATTTTAATGGAACTTCGTGGCGAATGTGGCCAGTTTCCGGATATTTGCAAGGTTGCAGTTATACGGCCATCGGAAATATTAAGTCGAGAAAATTTTTCATCTGTTAGCAACTTTTGTTTTAAATGTTATTTTTAAAATGATTATTGAATACGTATATATTAGAGGATTTTTTCCTATTATCCTTTAGAGTTCATTTTAGTATTAGTACTGTCCTGACAGTTGTAAATGACCTCCTAGCAGCTTTTCTTACCTTATTGGCCTCGAGTAAAGCATCTGCTCTTATTAATAGCAAATTGGCCAAACTACAGTTTCAGGGGTTGGGAGACTTGGCATGTGAATGGTTCAAGACCTCTCCGCCTAATCGCATTCGGGCTGTTTTGTCAATGGAGTCAGTTCCAGCCCAGCACGTTTCATGCGAGAGCTACCGAAGCATTTTTGTTAATCAGCAGTTCGCGTGCTGTGGCAGAATAAAGGGGCAATTTTGGGGTACCGAGAATTGTAAAACGAGTTGCTTTTCTGTAAACACACTGTGTACGCAAAATTATTATGCATGTTGAAATACAGAGTGTTGATTTTTTTAGGGTTTATTTTTGGCCTTGTGTCACAAATTTTTGTGGGTTTTTGAACTGTCTACAATATGTTGAATAAACAGTAATATAATTACTAATTTGTATAGAGTATTGTATATTTAAGAGGCAGTCTATATTATTTAACTACGTAGGTGTAGTTTAATTTTAAATTTAAATAACTGTTAATGTGGTGAATGTGATTTTACTTATGTAATTTTATTTCCAACCTTATGGTTTCAACTTCTGAAGGATGATATAATTCTATCCTTGAACATTTCCTGTGAAGTACTGGAGCTTCTTCTTTTTTCTTTTTCGTTCATAAAATTGTATTTAATAGAAACTAGACTGAATCTAAAATATTCGTAGTTAATTAGCCAAAAATAAGAACAGAGTTTAATAAACATGTTAATTAAGTGATGTCAGGTTCCGCTAGAAAAGATTCCAGTTACAAAATAACAAAAAAAAGTTATATTAACAGGGGTCCTCAAATTATTTGTTTTGGAGATATGAGAAGTATGGGCAAGAGGGGCAGGGTACACAGGCCCGCATTTCAACACGCATCGACTTCGCGTTTTGACCCGCTATATCGATTCATGTATAAAATATTGCTAAATACGTTATTCTAATGCAAAAGGCATGACCTTTTTTCATCCGTTTATGATAATTGATGGTTGTCAACGAAGTACAAAAGGGAGGACTTTTTTTAATCGTCAGTTTTTTTCTAAAAGATGGCCTAGCAAAAGTATTTTGCACACTTTCCTGCAATATCTCGGGCCGGCTCTAGCCATAGCTTGAAAAGTACCCTTCATCACATATAAAAATTCAGGTTTGACCGTTTTTCAATGTATTAAGATTTTAAGGTGCTGAAATATTGCGCCGATGATATGGCCATGGTTTCATCAAATAATGTGACGTTAATATACATTATGTCAGTTATAAACTTCACAGTTGTAGAAATATTACAAGTGAAGCCCTCCTGGTCCTTTAATAGATAAGGTGCATATTTTTCTTCAGACAATTTTAACAGTTTTTTTTTCGCGAATGCATAAAATATGAAAGACTATAAATGTATCTTGCTGTTCTATGTTGTCACGATTATTATTAAAAATGTTTGCAGTTAATGTAACAACTTTCGGCAAATGTAAAAATGAAAATTTCGTGTTACGCTTTGCTTTCTGACATAAAGGGTGGGGGGTATCTGTATCTGCGCTATCCGTGTAACGGTGCGGTTGGGAGTGGGGGTGTAAACAACGGTGGTTGCGCTACTGTTTGGAAATTTAGTCACGATGGATCCATACTCGGGTAACCATCGCGCTTTTTGCATACGCGCCTATTATCGCAATGGTGAGTCGATAGCGGCAGCTCAACGTTTATATCGTGCAGAATTTAATGTACGGAATGCACTGAAGGACGATACCATCAGAAAATGGATTCGAATGTTTGAAAATACTGGTTCCAGTGTAAAAATTCAAACTACAGGTCGCCCGCGATCTGTTCGAAACCAACAAAGCCTTGAAGAAGTGAGAGCTTCAGTGCGTCAAAATCCGTCCCAATCAGTTCGCAAACGCAGTCAAGGGCTTGGCATCAGAAAATCGTTCTTACAAAATTTAGCTCGTTCAGGAACTGAACGAGGACCGGCGTGTAAATAGTGAGCGGTACTGCGACATGTTAAGGAACTTTTTGGTTCCAAAACTGTAGGAGTTTGAACGTTTTAATACGGAAACATGGTTTCAACAAGATGGGGCCACTTGCCACAACTCCAACCAATCGCTTGCTGTTGTCAATCAACATTTCCCGGAAAAAGTGATCTCTCGTCGAGGCACCATCAACTGGCCTCCAAGAAGCCCCGATCTTACACCCCTTGATTATTTTTTATGGGGATACCTTAAAGGGAAAGTGTATGCAAACAAAACAACGCAATTGAAACAAAACATCCGCACCGAAGTGGGGGCCGTTTCCAGAGAGATGAGTAGACGCGTGATGGCTACTTTCCGTTCTCGATTAGAGTGCCAGCAGCGCGAGGGTCAACATTCGGACAACATAATCTTTGCCACTTAATTTTCCAAAGATTTGCTTAATAATTAATAAAAAATATTGTTCTGACTTGTAGTTTTTTTTAATTAAATTTACAAATACCCCCCACCTTTTCTGGACACCTTGTATAATATATTTCTTAAATATAACTAGGTTAATAAACATTAGTAACACTTCACATTAGAAACGTATTTTTTATTTATTGAACTTATGTACTCTATAGTATATCAAAGAAAAATTTAAAATATCCAATCACAGAAACATAAAACTCAAAATATATAATTTTTGCCCAATTATTGTTGCCTGCAATGGACTTACCTTGTGAATCACGGAGAATTCTAGTAGATATCACCTGTCCATATTTAGATAGCAAAGTATCAAGGTCTGATTCTTTGAATGTGGGCGGCAAATTTGCTATGTACAAATTTGTAGGGTCCTGTTCTTGTTGCTATTAATAAAATACATGTTTATATCTTGATCACTTAAATAAAAACATAATAATAATTCTTGAAACCAAGTATTTTATAAACACTAGATTTCAAGTACTAAGAAGTGGAAAAACTGACTTTTAAATGTGCTGATAATAATTTTTATTCTTCATTTCATTCACAATAAAAACCACAAGCTAAATAATCTCAAACAAACACTTAAAAAATTAATATATATCTGAAAAAAAAATCCCTATTTATTCTTTGGAAACTTCTTAAACTAATTAAACTGCAAAAGTATAAATATTTTACAAATATTGTTGTTGATTTAATCAATAATTATAATTCAATATAAATCTGAAGATAAATTCTTTCATAACATACATTCAAAATATAAGTGTAATTATCTAGAATCCTAACTGCCGCACATGTTATAAACGGCAAAATGGAGGTGAAACATTTAATAATTAATTAATCAATTTATACCACAATCAAAGAAAATAGCTAATTAACATACAACACAAAACTGTAACAATAAAGAACCAAACATCGAATTCTCAAATAAAAAGATTATTCTTTAAACTTATTAACACATTTAGTTTAAATTTGATATAGAATTGAATTCGTATTAGGTCTTGGGAAACAAAACATTTTGAAAAACCGTTGCGGCATTACAAAATGAAGTTTTTCCACTTTCTCAGCTTTTTGGGAACAATTAATATTTTCAACAATGTCGTCCAAACTTTTAATCAAATATTATTTCATGTTAGTCAGATAGTGCCACAATCCAATCAAGTCTGTACAAATGAATGCATAATAAATAATTACCAATATAGTCTTTATTTACTTTTTGTACAACATGCAATGCTTTTGGAGGTTACTGTACAGCCATATACACTAGTATTATTATTATGCCCAGTTTAAAATAAATAAAAATAAATAAATAAATAGAACTTAAGCCGTGCTACATTCCATACCAAGGCCTTCTTTTTCTCATCAAACATATTTGTTCCTTTATTTGTCTCGATACAAAGTATAAGTCATTTTTGCGACATCACATCTGTGAAGTTATAAAAAAAGCACATACGATTATACAGTATGATGTCATAAAAAATAATATTTACTTTTTGTAGTTCCAATACTATAAATTATTGATTTCAGACTTTAAATTAATAGTAAACCGAATGACATTGCCTCATATATACTAACATTAACTGATTTTTAAAATAAAACGTCGGTTCATATGACATCAGTTTCCAACCATTTTGCGACCGTGGTGTAAAAGACAGTTTTTGTTAATTTTTGGATGCTAAATGTGAAAATGAGCGTAAAAACTTCCTAACACGTAATATTTTTGAGTTATGATTTTTTTCAGCAAGAATTAATAAGTATTTTAATCACATATTTAGTAATGTTTGTTGGAATTAAAAAAAAATAATAATTCGGGTTCCCGTATAAAGCTTGTACGTTGCTTAGTCGTATAGGGAGGAACGACTTTGCCAAATTTACGTTTTTCCCTAAGTTAAGAAAATTGTGCGCAATCTGGCAACACCGCATGGGATTAAAATAGCCTAGATATCCATTAAACCGCATGTAATTCCATATTTCACCACATCCCGTAGTCGTCGAAAGGTCAGCTACTTATCGAAGGGCCCCTGTATACAGGAATTATGTCTTCCCTTCTAGTACTCTAAATACCCGATGTTTCTAGTAAATACAAGGGCTACGAAACGACTATAAAGCAGCCGGTCGGCCGACGGATCATCACTATTGGTTTAGCACGAGTAGTGATCAGTATTAGACAGACAAGCGAAGTGCGAAGAACTAGCCAACAGTACGAACCTTGTATTAGTGTTTTCTTTGTGATGAATACACCAGTTGACACCTGTAAACGTAGTACATCTGTGAATCGACGTACGCGACAGTGTGTCTAAAGTACAGAAACGCGGTTGTGTTAACTCCGCGGATAGTTTTTGCTATATATGAGGTCAGTTTACTCCTAAAAAAGTTATTTAACAAAATGACAAAACTAGTTTATCATAAGTATTTTGGATTTGATGACCGGGACTAGGCTCGTCACATATGGTTTCAAACCTGTGTAGCAAATCTAAGTAACAGGTTAAAGGGCGTTCTTCTATGGTCTTTGCAATTGCAATGATTGGGCGAGAACCAACAAATCATTTAAACGACTGTTACTTTTTCATGACAACATGTTTTTCAAGAAAGAGCAAACATAATATTAATTATCCGGATATTCCCTCAGCAATAAGAGCGGTTTTTCATGGAGAAGGTTTACCAGTTCCAGAGCCCCCGGCTAATTGGGAGGAAGATTTAGAAATGTATGATGATAAGGCAGAACCCGATGATTATCAGAAAAAGACGGTTCTTATTTTCCTGAAAGTGCAGAAAAAGCACCCCATTTAACCGAACAAGCTGAATTAAATGATTTAGTTCAGAACTGCCACTTGTACAAAGAGCATGCTGAACATTTCAAGATTACAACAATGGAATTTACCAGCCGCTGGAACCAAAGTAACAATATTTAGGAACCGTAATCAGAAGCTATCCTTGTGTTTTACTATATAGAATAAAAGGAGAGTTTGTGTTATTTCAAATAGTGTTATGAAAAATTAGGCTTTGCACATAACCCGGACGAATGACGCTTATTTATAGATTCTTCTAAAATAAGTTTAAAATCAGATCTGCTCCCATAATGGCAACAAAAGACCCTCTATTCCTCTTGCGCGTGCAGTTAACATGGAGGAATATTACTTATTCTAAATGCTATAATCTATGATATGTATAAGTGGCAGACATGTGGCTGACCTAAAAGTTATAGGACTGTTACTAGGGCTTCAGGGTGGATTTACCAAGTATTACTGTTCCCTTTGTCTTTGGGACAGTAGAGCAACACAGAGCTTTTAACAAGTAAAAGAATGGCTCCAGAGAGTTCAATTTATTTCAAGCCAAACTAACGTAACGTTGATCCTAAAAAAGTTCTGTTACCTGGGATTGATAAAAAATTTCGTAAAAGCATTACATAAAGGAAATGCGTTCAAAATACTTTAAACCAAATTTAATTTTACAAATATTAAGAATACTCTTATCGATACTTTAGGTTTGTGTTCACCTGAGTTAACAAAGACTTTCACTATTCCATGTGAAATACGCTAGTGACACAGGTGTAGGTATTTTATCGCAAGAAATCGATGAAGGTGAGAGGGTTATTGCGTATTGTTTCAGAACTTTTAAGGCAGAACCTAATTATATGGTTACAGAGCGGAAACTTTTCGCATAACGGTTTTCTTTAGAGAAATTTAGGATGTATGTTGAAGGCGCTAATTTTAGCGATATGACATTACCATAGTCTTCTCTAGCAAAATAATCTTAAAGATTCGTCAGCCCTATTTCGAGGTAAAGGGAGTAAATTGAATGACATCGCCCAGTCCAACAGTCATTTTTGTGGAAAATTTCTCTTAACAGCAGTTTTTTTTGAATCGCTAGATTTAGGGGGTGTAGAATAAGGGTCCGACTTTGTACCTGCGCAAGAGGTGGGACAACACCTTGAAAAATTATCATTTTTACTTTTTTTACATTCTTCAGCATTTTCTTTGCAGGTATTTTAGGTTGTATATGAGCAAATCAAAATCCGCTCACTTTTGATTAAGGACTTAAAAATAAAGAGTTTGAGCCCTTCTAGATGTAATTTGACCTACTAAAACTCTAGAAATCGACTATTTTTGGGAGTTTTTTTTTATTTAAAACAGAAAATCACTTTATAAGAAAAAAACTAGCATTTTTGATATTAATTTTTTTGACCTGTCAACCATCAGAGCGCCTTTAAGGAGGTATACTTTAGTAGATCAAATAATTAATTATTTCAAATATGAAAATTAGTCATATTTTAAAAAAACGAATTTTCTTTAAAGCCGTTTTTCCTAACCATTTGTTCAACCGAACTGTTTCATTGATTTGAACCTCTACAAAGATTATTTTGACCAGTTATCCAATTCACTAATTAACTTTGTAAAGTATTTAGCAATTAAAAACAAACATTGGAATGGGTTTTAGAAATAGTTTTGACCATTAGGTTGGACTTGACATATTTTACTTGATTTTGAAAACACTACTAATTCAGTTTATTACAATGATAGCTATTAGAAGGTGAAGAGTTAAATCAAAAACATCAGATAAATACATAAGTTTTGCAAGATAAAATCTTGCACCAAATAATTGTATACTAGAAAAATAAAAAAAAATCCCATCAAATTTTGAAGTACTAAATACATTTAAAAAACATTCATGACTTATAGTATAATAAAATATTAAAGAAATTAACTTTTTTTTTGCAAATAAAAAAATTTTACGTAATGATTTCTCAGATACAAATTAAGAAACTAGCTTCTAAAATCTATGGAATAAACAGTTCTATACTTTAAAATAGATATATTTAAAAACGCAAAAATGGAGTTAAAATGGCGACTACTCACACCCAAATGTTAAAAATGGCTTTTCAAATCCTTTAATTATTATGAATTGTTTTATAAATTTAAATGAGTATTTGTAAGTTATAGAAACCTAAGAAAATTTATTTATTTACCACTAAACGCAAAATTTTAATAAAAAAATAATCGAAAATCAAGCAAAAATGACGAATCCTTAGGATCAAATGGTCAAAGCTAATTTTAATACCCCTTAAAATGTTTGTTTTTAAACACTTAACACATTACAACCCTTAATTCTTTTATTATGATCTGTTTTATACATTCATAGGAATCTGCAACTTAGCAAGTACGATAACACTAAAAAAAATTATTTATTTATCAAGAAACAACATTATATACAACCACGTAAAAAATTACATATGCATAGTCTACACCCAAAAATCTAACGATTCCAAAAAAAAAATTACCGAAAATTCATTATGATGCTTTTAACAAAATCACTTAATACTTCCGTCCGCCCTAGCTAATAGAATGTTCCGTCAATTGTTAGGTGTTACATCTTTCTAACTTCTCAAAAGCAGATATACAGATTAAAGTAAGATACACTTCTTATAGAAAAGGTGTTTTATCACCCTCGCTATTAAACTTAGACCTTGGTAGGCATCTGCGTCACCTCAACACTGATATGATCTGGCCATTGTCATTCCCCTAAAAAGAAGGAAAGCGAAGCCTGCGAATTAACTTTGAGTGACCAACAGACGTAAAACCAAGAAAATTGTCCTGATTATTTAAGATTGTGACTGCTACAGCCACTGCATGTAGACACAAAGAGCAAAATTATCAGAAACTACATAAATACTAGACAAGTTTTACTAGCCTTGAAGAGCTTCAAAAGATAAATGGAAATATCAGGCAGCAGTTGTAGATGTGTACCTAACCAAATAGGTTTTCTACTTTCAGGAATTTCTGATTGAACGCTACCAGCTAAAAACAACCTCAACAATATGAATCTAAGTGCAGTGGCGCAATCAGGGGGGGGGCTATGGGGCTGTAGCCCCCCTCTAAGACAAAACATATATGCATACAATGGCAAGGCATAATACATTTTTAGGTTTTATTTTTTCATTTTTTGGTCATCAAAAATCACGAACCCCCCCCCCCCAAGCTCAAACCCTGCTGCGGACTTCTCTTTGTAGGGTTGAGACCAAAAAGATGGCAAAGTATCATATTATTTTGTAATTGTCCTGCTGTCTCATCAAGTATAGAATCTAACTTAGGGACGTACTCACTGTCGCTATCATAAAACCATCTTAACATAAACATAATCACTTAACCGGCTGTATAAAGGCGCAGATATCGCCACGGTTAAATTAACGTAAAATGAAAATACATTATATACAATATATGGATTTCCATATATCGTTGGCTAACACTATTGTATTTTCAATCAGAACGCGAGAGTGGTGAAATCCCGATTGACATCGACTGTATATCTGAATGCATATTGCTCGCGCAGTCACATAACTTAAATGGAACACAATTTAAAATCTAAATAACGGCACAAACATTACACAAAGTTATTATAAGTAAAGTACAAATACATTTTACTGCAAAATTTGCTTACTATATTTTAAATGGCCAAAGTAAGTTAATAATTAAGCCTTCTAGAAAAGGACTTGATTTATTTTGAATATTTAAATTAATGGAAAACAATTATAACTACATTTTCTAGGTACCTCATTATATATAAACTTTAAGTTTGTTCTTTATGACTTTTTTAATCATTTTTATTTAATTAAATGCAATAAAAAGTAACATAATACAAAAAGACAGTACTATTGACGAGTAAAAGAAATAAAACGAAAAATAAATCAAACTGTACTGGACATAACAATATGATCTAAACTGTTTTTGCTAATCTGCTAACAATATGTTATATTAGTAACTAATTCATTAAAGAGTTTCATTGATATTTTGATATCCACCTACAGAAGATATTATAAGATAAATATATTATAGTCCTTTAGTTATCAACTAAAATTTATGAAATTTATAAACATCCCTACATAAGTAACAGTTCAATTCTGTTTCACATAATTAAATTATTAAGATTTAACTATGTGTAAACGTGTTTCTTTACGCCCTGCTTTTTTTCAAGTGGTATATACAAAATCAAAGTAGTTCTTAAATATAAACTTCAACGGTCGGTAGTTTGGACTCAGTTACTTGAAAATGATTTAATAGCCAATTAAATTAATTGTTTAGGGTGTGAAAAGCATTAATTTGACGTTGACAGTGAGACATTCAAAACGCTGATGATTTTAATCCATCAATGTCACAACAAATGTCCCTACGCTTGCTTAATTTGCCATTAACAACAGCTATAGTCAACTTATATGATTACTGGAAACAAGAAGAAAGTTCCAAGGGAAGGTAATTAGAAAAGTTACAACTTTTAATAATAATACAGAAATAAAAAAGAAAATGAAGAAAAGCTATGATATAGGAGCAGTGCATATGACAAATATTGTCTTCCTCTCTTCTTCAGATTTGTCTTAAGCCGAACTTCTCCTCTACTTTCTCGTTTATTTTTAAACAAAAAGGTATCAAATTCGGTATATTTAGAATCAGGAGAAAGAGACTTACTGATCTACTAAAATTAAAATGTACAGAGTGTCCCATAAAAAAATACAAGTTAGGTTTGTATCCAACAAAAAATGGCAGCTTTTTGTTTCATATATAAAAAAATTTGGCAGCAACCCCTGAGTTTGGTTTTTGATTCATTTGAATATCTTGAAATTTAAAAAAAAATTATAGAAGACAAAAATCTTATCAAGATAAATAGGACACGCGGTACAAGCTGGGTTTATTATGTTTCAAGTCACATGTAACAAGGTTTGAAATATTAAAACAATCCAACAAACAGAATACACGATTAGAACCTCAGGTTCGCTGATTGCAAAGACTGATGTAAAATAGTATAATTCGAAAGATACGTCAGAAATTATTGTAACAATGCTAAAGTCATTTGGTAGAAACTAGGTAGTTAACATTAAGCACCGAAAATGAATAGCGTGAATATGACTAATAGTTTTCTTAATAAGTAATTACAACACGACCGCCTGATAAAATGCTACAATGTAAAAATGATAATAATACTTAATTACCATAGACATAAAATAACAGGAAGACCGAATTGTTTTGATTTTAAAGCAATCATACATTGTCAAAATTATTACTTGTTTGGCTTATGCATTCTGATTTGGTGAATGGAAAACGTTGTTATGTATACTTGACAATATTGAAATTAATTTTGAAGGTGTTTTTAATAACGTAGTATTAATCTCTGTAATATTTCATTAACTATATATAATTATTATTAATAAATAATTATCCAAATAACCTTTTTTTTAATTTCATACAATGTCATTGGTTAAAAAGCGACAACACCGCTACATTTTTCTCAATGGTAACGTACGCAAATTTATAAAATTGATTACTAATAATACGAACAAAGAGGTGTTGATTTGTGCGAATCAACATATAAGCGCATTGTTTTTAGGCGAATTTTGTGAGTTTCGGGATTATTTTGGCAATTTTTGAGTAAGTTCTTGGGCATTATGGTGCGTAAATGCGAGTGTGCAAAAATTTCTACTATTACCTGCTGAATTCTTCACTCAATTACAACAGTATATTACAGGGAACACAGAAAAATTCAATAATATAGATAATTAATAAATTAAAATAAAAAGAAATATATATATATATATATATATATATATATATAGGTATCCGATTATTTTTTTTAGATAAACTGTTATATGATAAGATACCATCGTGTAAAATTGATTTTTTTTTCTAAAATTAGTCTGTTTTTTACAGTTTGTAGGCCGTAACATTGTCGCGTATTGTCATTAGTTTTCAAAAAATTATCCTTGAACATTTTGTTTCTAAATTACTGAGTGAATTAAAACATTTACTTTGCAAGTGTATGATAATTTGCTTAAATCCAGGTATCCTTTTAGTTAAAAATGTATTATTGGTTCTAAAAAAGGCAACTTATGAATACATTTTATCGTTTTATTTTGTTTTTGTAACGGTTTCAAAATAGTTGAAGAATCTGAAATCCAAACTAATATCAGATATTATATTTTTGAATAAATGAGACAAAAATATATGTTTTTCAAATGTTTTAAATTAACATATAAAATTCAATAAATAAATTTATATAAAGTACCAATGAGTGAAGAAATATTATTTCTGAGATTTTGTTCAATATTTCCAACGATTTTCAGCTAAATGTCATAAAAAAAAATAGTTTAGTTTTTTGGTCTATTTTATGACTTCCCCGTTTAATGAAGGGATTTCTATATTTTGAACGTTTGGTTTTTACTAATATACAAATTTCTTTAATTTCATAAATAATTTGCGAAATATTTTCCACAAAATATATTAAAGTAGTATCATTACCTCACACAAATGTTATACATATAGTTCAATAAAATATCAAGATTAACTGTGTCAAATGCCTTGCATAAATCTGCGGATACTAAACAACATCTTTTATTTTTGTCAACATTATTTTGAATACTCGTAACCGTATGTATGTGTGCCTCTATATTTTGGAATTGCATATTGGCCAGAAAAAGGTAATTTTTGATAATCTAAGAAATTTCATAATTTATTATTCATATTTTTTTCAATCAGGTATTAAATGAATAAAATCACGTCATATTTTTTCATTCGTTAATATTTAGAAAATAAAAGCAAAAACACTACCAAGAGGCACTTTTTAATCGAAATTGAAGCGCCTAAGGGACTTGGTATTGTAGAAATTTGCAAATTTCATTTCGCTAATGTTAAGAAGAGATGTAGGAATAAGAATTTTCTTAGTTCACATCCACAATGTAATTCAATTGAAAGAAGTTTTACAGCTTTTTTGGATAATTTATTAAAACATTGAAATCAAATGCCTAAACGTTCAGTGTTAGATTATTATGACTGGAGAGTACTTATCCCCGGCATACGAGAATATTATTGTACTAAGCGGACAAACATCACTTGTGCAGATTAATATTAATTTGAATTTGCACGAGTGATGTTTGTCCGCTTAGTACAATCATATTTTCGTATGCCAGGAATAAGAACTCTCCAGTCATAATAATGAAGATGACCCTAATCCGTGTTGAAAAGTAGGTATTTGATATGAATGTTTAATAAATTGTCCAAAAAGCTGTAAAACTTCTTTTAATTGTAGGAATAAGATTTATTCCTAAAAAGTCCCAGAATTTCGCTGTCAAAAAAGTAACGACGAAATTAAGTGAAATTGTAATAGCGTACGCAGCTCCCTCTTGGTGCTGCACAAAAACTAATACCAAATTATGATTTCTCACCTCAGAAAACCCGGGTCACTTAAGTCATTTAAGAAAATTGAAAATAAGATTTCAACTTCAACACCCTATATCTCAAAAACCAAACATTTCTGGACCCATGTGCAAATGTACTTTTCGCCTTATTTTTAGAGAAGGAATGTCCCATTAAGCAATGGTCCATGCTTTTTGAAACACCCTGTAGATAGGGGTGTAAGTTATACAAAGTTAAGATGGCTTTGTTGTCAAGACTTTTAACAGTATATTTTTAAAACAAAATGTATGTGTAAAAAGTTAATTTTGCAACCGAATGGATTTTAATAAAATTAAGCAAGGTTAGAAATAAAAGAAGTCGCAAACACTGGCTGTCCCTAGCTTTTAATGAAAGAAATCAAAAGAGTGTTAAAAATCTATATTCAGTATGGTAAACAAAAAAAAAACATGGCTACTCAACTAAAGTATCGGAAACAACGTTAGTATATGATGTATTTTATAAAAAACATACTCTGAAATCCTAATAATATGGTTAATTAAAAGGTGGATTATCCTCCCTTAAACGGAATTCGCCTCCCCCCTTTATTGAAACGGTAGGGGTTAAGAAGTCGGGCATAAGTTGGGTAAATTAAATTATATAGGAAGAAGACGTTTTTATCAAACATTATTCGCTAACCATATCCGTGCCTTCAAGGACGACCAGTTGCGCTTTTGCTGTTGTTAATTTGTTGCGGGAATAGTCAATACTAAAAACAATATTGCTTATTAAAGAAAACACACATACTTACAGAAAAATGGTAGATATAAGGCAAAGAAAACCAGAAATATTAGGCGTTAAACACCGATTAAACAAAGGTCTTTCAATGCCTTTTAATACCGCGATTGCAAAATTTTCCCTATTTCACTCAAGACCACCATTGTGTCTAGTACTTAGGCTTTCATCTTTCGTGATATGTCCATTTGACATGCATTTTCACCCTTTAATTTTTGAGATACAAAAAAGTGTAAATATGAAAGTTGTAGATCTTGATGTAAGATATCCTTTAATGATAAGATAAAAAACAAAAGAGTATCGAAAAGCTGCAAAAACTACACAACTGAAGTTTTTTTAAGTGGCACAGACCGTATTTAAAAATATATTTTCTTGCCGATTTCCAAAATATATGATATGATGCCATTCGCTTTAGCCGTTCCAGAAATATGACATCATTTTATGGAATTACAGGCTGGCTTTTACTGAATATCGTATCGTTCCCATGAAACAAACGAGCTCACATTTCTTAGTTACTTTGGCACCTGAAATATTTTATTTTGACATTTTACGTCACAATGTTTAGAAAGTTAAAATACTATTCAAAAATGGTTATTCGCATAATGAAAAACTAGAAATTATTCAATTATATTACTTGAACAATTCAAGTACTGCTCTAGTTCAAACGCGATATAATCAGACACATCGTGGCCAAAGAGTTCCTAATAGAAATACAATTAAAAACATTGTTAGATTGTTTGAAGAGACAAGTCAGTTAGAGATAGAAGAGATGAAAATTTAGATCTGAATATATTGCTTAATTTTGAAGGTATGTTATTAAATTAATAATATTTAAACTATATGTTTTTTTTTTCACTGCATCCAAGAAGAGTTTATAAAAAATATTACAAGAATAAATAAATCCGCCTACACAATTAAAACTGTTTTAAAATTTTATAAATATCATCCTTATAGATATTTACCCGTCCAGGATTTGACAGAGGATCAAAAGTTGCAAAGAGTATATTTTTGCCAAGAAATATTGCGGTTTTTAAACCATGACAGAAATTTTTTAAATCGTATTATCTTTACGGATGAAGCCACGTTCACCACTTGTATAAGCGTAAAAATAAATATTGGGATGCCGATAATCCGAGACAAATTCAACCTATTAAAAAACCGTGTAATAGGACCAATATACTTTAATCTAAATCTAAATCGGGCAAGATATCTGCATTTTTTACAAAACAAAATTGAAGATATGTTAGAAGTGTTGCCAGTTCGTCAATATAATAATTTTGTTTGGCAGTAAGATAGTGCGCCCCCTCATAACATTCAAGAAATAACTAATTAGTTATAATGAAAGATGACTTCTGAATATGAAGATTTGGAACTGTTAGTCACAGAACAGTCCCGATTTAACACCCCTGGATACATGTTTGTGGGGATACTTAAAGAACAAGATCTATTACGATACACCACATAACATCGAAACGATACAAAATAACATAATAGAGGAAATACACATTTTAAATACCGAAAAGCAGATTTCTATTTTTAGTTCAATAAGTAGCAATTTTTTACGTAACGTAAATAAATGCATTTAACAAGAAGATGGACACGTGCAACAGTTATAAAAGTATAGCGATTTTTAAGGTATATTAAAGTTTTTACTCCGTAACATTCATTTCACAAAAAAAAAATGTCAAAATAAAGCACTTCAGGTTACTAAATATTCAGTAAAAGCCAACCTGTAATTCCAAATTATTTTGAAAACTACAAAAAAAGATCTTTTTATATACCTAATATTATTCAGGGTGCCCCATTAAAAAAAAACACAAGTTTTGTAGTTTTCGCAGCTTTTCGATACTCTTTTGTTTTTTATCTCATCACCAAAAAATATCATACATCAAGATCTACAACTTTTATATTTAAACTGTTTTATATCTCAAAAAATAAAGAGTACACATGCATGTCAAAATATAAAAAATCACCCTGCATAAGGATAAAAAACTGAAAGTGTTTCATATTGAGAGATGTCGCACAAGAAAAGCTAGGGAACTGAATCATAGTCTGTTTAAATCTTTAATGATAATGACATATTTCCACTTTAATTGTCCCAACCCCCTGAAATTAGTGTATTAACAAATGTATAGTGTTCCATTTAAATATATTTTGTTATACTTTATTACATATTCATCATTAATAAAGAACCTTAATGTATGACGGTGCTGGACGATTATCAAAATATATAATCGATTATCGATTATCTAAAATAATAGTTTACTTTTGAATATTCGATTAATTGAAAAATAATCGATTAATCGAAACATAATCGATTAATCGAAAATAATCGATTAATCGAAAATAATTGATTAATAGAAAATAATCGATTATCCATTTTTCTAAACGAAATTATCAAATAATCGATTACCGTTTAATAAAGCCACATTTTTGTACTTTTATGCTCCCTTCATTTCAGTTTTTTATGCGAAAACTTAAATCAAGAACATTTTTTTTATTAAAAATTAGGTTTTTTCTTCTTTTAGTTTTTAATAATGTCCTTAAAACCTCATTTTAATAAAATTTAACTTAACAATAACCACTATGCATTTTTGAAATTACAAAAAGCAACAAATATTGGATTTTATAAAATAAACTTCTCACAGGTTGTTTTTGTTGCCCACAATTTCCTATAACATTTCCAATATTCGCGGTAATTTTCATCAAAGGATCCAAAAGATAAGCAGCAGCAAAAAGCCCCTATACTATTTGGCAGCACTACACCGCAAAGGTTTAATCTTTTGCCGGTATATTGATTGCCGAATGCCGACGCCGAGTACGTCGACAGCTAAAGAATAAAGTTAAAAATAATGACTTTTTTATTTCTTCAATGAAGGATAAATGAGACAGATATAGAAATATTTGTATTATCAATGTTTACAAAATACTATATTTTTCTATAAACTGCACTATATCGTTTACTATATACTATCTTTTGAATAAAGGTTAATCACATCAACAGTACAGCGTTGTACAAATAAGAATATGTGGTTATTAAACTTATTTGGCTTAATTGTTATTTCTTTCATTAGCTGTTTTCTTATTATTATTACTATTATTATTGTATTATTCTATTAATCAAAATCGGGTCATCATCAACAGCCTTTTCATACACTGTTGGATATCGGCCTACCTCTCGCATACACCTACGCTGTGTGTCTTAGCTGTAATTTACACAGGTATATGGAACCTACAGTTTATCGTCGAATCCGAACGACGCTATTTGAGAGGTGATTTTAGCGTATTACTGATAGAGCGCGCAACCACCAACCCATCAGAAGGCGAGCGTAACGAAGTCTGCTTCAGGGCCGAATCGAGCCAGGGACCTTGAGCGCCGAACAGCAAACAGACAGCCATCGGCGCCACGCTATACGGATACGGTAAATAATTAACTTTGAAAAGCCTTATTCAAAAATAATTATCGTTTATTTATCGATTTTTCTAAAAAAAAAATAATCGAGTAATCGGTTAATAAGTAATTAATCGATTATTTTGCCCACCCCTAATTATGACACATTAGCATCCTCATGTGGATGTAATAATTAATAACACTCAGTGCCTTTATGATTTCAATAGTAACACGCATTTTTTTCGGCTCTGTTAGGTTAAATCAATATACAAATAAAATCTATTTGGCCGTCGTAGATTAAATTTTGAATAATACGCGAGATATGATCTTTGTTAATGAAACTTGTGTATTAAGGTCACACCCGTTTCATTATAGTCTTCATATCAACTAGTACCATTAATGTCACCTGTATGACCCCACTTTCTTTAGACTTACTTCAAACAAATGTATTTTTTCTGTTAATAATAAAAAAGTTGTTGCTAGTGGATTTTTTCAAAGTGTTTTATGAAAATTCTTTTTAGTAAAACGCTTTGTATTCATATTTTCTAATAATCCCTGTATAGGTAGATGTCAAAATGTAAATGAAAGACCTGCAGTAAAATTTCTAAATTACGCTTATACACTGAAGCTTTCTGTCACATATATATTTTTAAAGATTTAAATTTATCAAAGGGCTCGTTAAATTTGATCCACCTAGGAGGTGATCAAAGAAAACTTTGGAGACTTGCCAGTTTTACTCCTGAGAAACAACAAATCCACTCTTCTTTGTTGCTTGTTTCTATGAAAAAGAAAATTTATATTTATAAAACTCAATCATCGAAAATAATAAATTAAAAGGCTTTTGAAAATTAAGTTGATCCAAATTAAATGAACAATTTTGAAAATTAACTAAAAATATCATGCACCTATGCCATAGCACATCACAGTCTAGACTACATGTCATTGAAAACATAATATACAAACTAAAGTCAATTCTAGTGTATAACTTTCAATAAGAAATGATCTTATAAAAGTGGGACAAATCTGACATGGATAAATTGAGTAACACTAGAACTGATTTCTAAATTGTTATTTTAAACTTTGTCACAGTTGAAGCAAACTGATAGTTGTTTAATTATAAATAAATCGTTCTCAGTTGAAACCTAGCTATCAAAAATATTCCTATTAATGTTATTCTAAGAGAAAGTTATACTATCTATCAAATCAATCTAGATATTGAGCAATGGTGATCGGTATTTGCTACGCTTATTATTCGGGCCTGATACCAACTTCTTATTCTGTAGAAAACCACTAATACCTTAGAAATACTTTTTACATTTACCTAAATTGTCATCGAAATTTTTCAGCAACAGAATGCAAAATATTAGAGTAAACATTAAATATAATAATACGTGTAGTAGCCTAGCACTTTTGACTAAAAACCTTAATACGAATTTCCCCCCTTCTTCTATTCTCTAACATAAAATAAAATTCTTTTAAGAATAAGCAAATAAAAATATGTTTACGGGAGATGGATGTCAATTCCCACATTACATACTACTGAGGTGCTATCAGTTCCCACAGTAAGAGTTTATACAGGACATTCTGTATATTTTTTAAATAAAACAATAAATGGAAATGGAACTGTGACAAAGTTTTGAGATAAAGCTAGGTATTACTTGCATGCAAACGTACAGTGGCTTGTCTACGTTGATGATACCAGATACCCACTTTCGCCATTTGCGCCTGTATGTTACGGGCAGTCAGTGCTTTAACCGCTCCTTCTGCAGCAACGGGGCTTTCGAAGTCGACAAATCCGTATCCTAGAAGCAAGAATAAGAGTTATTTACTATGTGTACTAATTGATGTAAAGGTGGCATTTATTCAGTATTTTAAAGAACACTTATTTTACTAGGTTACTTATTGCTAATTGAAATTAGTATATTTTGGGTCCTAAGCATATTTTATGTCTATTTATCAGTGACGTTTAGTTCCATAACGACGTATCAGTGGCAAGTGAAGAAAAAAATGGGTGCCTATAATTTAAAGGAACACGTTTACCCAAGTTCTGAACAGTGACTACTTTTAATTTTAGTATCAGTGTCGACACAGTTCAGTATCAATGATATCCGTGATATCTCAGTATGCTTATAAACCAACACTGACGGTAAAAGACGTCACTGTGCCAGACGTTTATAAAGGTGTTTATTTTAATTAGAGGCACAAATATTTCTTTTACTGACACTACTCTCATAAACATAATGCCCTGGGCTACTCAATTTCATTTTTTTGCGTTATCTCTATCCATTAACTTTAATTTAAAAACCACATTATTTAATTGTCTTGATTTGTAATCTCTTTTAGTAGTTTCTCTTTTTAGTACGTAATTAATTTGTAAGGTATTTTTTTATTGAAATTAAATTAAAATTTATATTTTGTCCACACTTTATGAAAGACACGAATTATTCAATATTAGGTTATTAAGATATACTACTATATTATTGAAAAAAATGTTGACTTACCTTTACATTTGTTAGTATTTTTATCTAAAATAGCTTTGGTAGAAATAATTGTACCATACCTGAAATCAAATGAAACAAATTCTTTAGTAAAACATACCTTAATATAATAAAATAGTTTTATTTTTGACATAATTAAAAATACTCCAATTACACATATTGACTTATAAAACACTTAGATATATAGGTCTATATCAGCATTTTCATGAACAAATGCGAATATGGCGCTATTATGGATAAAATTTCTCGTCTGATATACGCCAATAAGGGGGTTGCGAAACTACGTAATGATAATGCGTGTTATCTGTTGACACTTTTTTGAAATGTTTTGACTATTAATTAGGTTTTATGACTATTTGGCATACATTTACTTTGCGATCGAAACTGTTCCGTTTAGAACTATCACAGTGCTATGTTCAGTGGTGCAGCCACACCCCTGCTAGCCCCTGCACTGCGGGGGGCCATCAATGCCAGGGGCCTGGTGATACGAGGGCATAAGGAAAACTAATGTTTTTTAAGAGGGGGGGATAGCAGCTTATCAGCGAAGTGCAGGCTGTAGGACTTTTTTTTAAGCATCAATTATTTGTAAAGGGCGACATCACA
This sequence comes from Kuschelorhynchus macadamiae, assembly GCA_030620095.1. NCBI lineage: Eukaryota > Metazoa > Arthropoda > Insecta > Coleoptera > Curculionidae > Kuschelorhynchus > Kuschelorhynchus macadamiae. The sequence goes on from JAUTXW010001398.1 coordinate 303,512, forward strand.
AAACTCTGCGCGGCTCAGGAACAAATATTTAAAACCCTAGACCCCATAAGTCGCAAATCCACCCCTGTTTGTGGTATTAGATTTGTTTATAATTGGATAGTACGAGCGTATCGTGCGTATAAAGAGCCCTTTGTAAAAAACAGCAGTGTGCAAAATTATTATATTTGCAAAACTTCAAAGCACTAAACGGGCTCAAGCGTTAATATATTTTTGAAATACGCTATTTTAAACAAGTACTAGGCAATGATCGCTACTTTTATAAATAAAAGGAATGCAGGTTTTTCAGACTACCAAACTCACAAATAGCAATAGATGTTTGCCAATGCCAATTTCGTTATTACAATTTTTTGTTTTCTTTCTGATTGTCATTTTTGTTTGCCTCTTGACCTGTCTTTCTTCTTGTCTTCTTGAAATCATTATGTGGGTTTTCTTGAGATGCAAAATAGAATGGAACGGCTAAACCTCACAATCCTGCTTAGTTTGGAAATATAACTGTCTAGAAGTTTCTTGAAATCTTTCTGTTGGCCCAAGAAGCAATGGTTAAATCAAAACTTAAGAATCCTGTTTAATTTCGAAATGGAATTTTTAGACGATCATTGAACTGACTCTAATAAAGTCCTCGTAAGGCCCAAAGTCCGAATGTAGGACCTTCTCCGAACTTTCCTGTAATACCTCTTCTTGAAGTCCGAAACACGGCGAAAAAGTCAAAATTACCAAATCTTGTTTAGTTTCAAAACAGAACTTTGCAAAAGTTCTCCAGAAGATCGCATTTTAGTCATAATAGGATAAATAGTCACGATCAGAAATCCAAACAAGAACATGTTTTTCAGTAAATATATCTCTTCCGTTACCAGCTGTTACCGGTTTACTTTATAAAAAACACTTCTTAACAACGACCCTAACCTTATTTCTCACACGGATGCTGGCAATGTCGATATTAAATAAGACATACTTCAAAGAGACTCTTTCAGTTTCCTTCGATTCTATTTAGGACTTCAGTCCTTAACAAAACTATTTAAAAACCAGAATAAGCCATGTCAGTAACATCACTGTCGATTCGAAAAAATAAAATCACATACTTTGCATAAACACTGTCATTCTTTATTATACAGGGTGTTATATAATATCCAAAATTTTAAACAATTTAACGCGCTCCCAATTTCGAAAATAGTATTTTTTTTTTATTTGGTCGCATGTTCCATACAATATTCGTTTAGGGTCTCCCACGAGACCATATTGCTTCCTTTTTTAGTTACCCTCAGTGATGGGCAAATACCGGGTATATTGATATTTGGGTATATACCCAAGGTTTTGTACCCGGTATATACCCCAGTGGGTATACATCCCCATATAGTTGGGTATATACCGGGTATATACCCGGGTACCCAAGTGTACTTACTTAGTTAATTTAAGGTAATTTAACAAATTTTAACGTTTTGTTGTTAAATTAGGACATTAAAAGTGGTTGAATAATTCGAAATAAAAATCACACAATAATGCTATTAAAAATGAAAACAGTATAATGAAACAAAAACATAATGCACAGAGTAAGAAAAATACGTTTAAAATCTAAAAAATGAACAACTATTAAAAACATATTTTAATTCTGAATAAAATAAGAGTGTAATGAAACAAAAACATAATGCACAAAGTAAGAAAACTACGTTTAAAATCTAAAATAATACTTAGTTGCAGAGGTGACAACCCTAGGTATAATACCAAGAATATACCGGGTATATACCAGGTATATAACTACAGTAAATTTCTCAATGGATATATACTCTATACCTTTTGGGTATATACCAGATATATACCCAAATTTTATTTACCTACCCGTTGGGTATATACCCACCGCCCATCACTGGTTACCCTCCTTCCTGTAGAAAATACGATTTTAGATGAAAATTTGAAACATATTTTATAACCAACTAGCTGGCCCGGCAGACCTTGTTCTGCCTTTTCTGTTAGATGGCGCGATCAGTATCCAGTGGAATTTTAAGAATTTGGGTGGCATCATAACATTGTTCAGAAAAGTTATTGAAAAAAAAACATATAGGATCATTTAAAAAAAAAATTGGTGCAATACAACTATCTCACGAACTTGCTGAAAAATCTGGCTTAGTATTTTTAATATATATATATATATATATATATATATATATATATATATATATATATATATATATATATATATATATATATATATATATATATATATATATATATATATATATATATATATATATATATATATATATATATATATATATTTATTTTTTATCGTAATCACCGCAACCTGATATATTTCCGAAAAGGGTCACGCACTTAAACGAAAAACCGTTTCGGTCAAACTTCCTGAATTTTTAATGTGATCGACTCTCACTACTTATTTTTGCAGCACAATGGAGAGGATCGATCGAACAGTTTTCGAGCTATGGCGAAACAAAGAGTATCCAGGATTAATTAGAAACAAATCAATAAAATAAAAATAAGCCCGTAAAAATTTAACACCGTATATAAGAATTTAGAATATGCATAATAACATTACCTAGACAGATTGATTTTCAATATTTACAAATTAATATTTTATATAGTCAATTAACAGTAAAAAAATATCCATTCTTATTTGTAGTAGTATTTCTAGTATGTAGTTAACAGGGCTACAGTCCTTTCCTTCCTCCTAGAATACCCTAGAGGTGATATTACATCGAAAATTTTACCTATAGCATTAAATCCTTTGTATATGTTAGTATTAAATATTCAACAAAAAAAAAAGATAGCCCGAATTACTCTTAACCTTTCTTTAAATATTTCATGTAAAAGAATCAAGGAAGATATTTGTCTACACTATAAATATCTAATGAATAATCGAAAAAAGATCTAGCAAATAAAAACAATGTTACTAAAAATGTTTGTAAAAATGACACATTAAGTAACTTTAGTAAAACAAGTTTATTAAAAATTAACACTATAGAATTTACTTATGCTTATTGCATATGGCTAAAATCTCATGAAAATATTTTAGTAAATTGAGACGACATAAAAACTAAATATCCGTCAACAGTCGGCGATTTCTTTCTACAGCATGGGCGGCGTGATAGAAATTCAAACTTACTTTTGTAAACTGAATAAAAATAAATTTATTTGATATACGTGGTGAGGTAAACTGAGCGTACCCCAAATTTTCCGCTGTCTCAATTAACTTTATATACACGTTAACAAAAATGCAATAAGAAATAGTTATAAAAATATTACTACAAGAAAGTTTGTGTAAAACTTGTTCCATTATATTTTATTAAAAATCAAACAAAAATAAATAGTCTGGAGTTCATGATATACAAGGAAGAACATGTATTTCTTGAATTTGAATTGAAATGAAATTTACAATATTAATTTTTATTTCTAAGCAAAACAGTTTTTTTTTAATTTTAAACATGCCTTTTATAACTCCCAGATGTGGACTATGTTAAAAACAAAAAAAAATTACAAAACCCGTTTTAAACTCTGATATTAGAGTTAATTATTGCGACCTTGATGTATTCACAGTATCACTAGTTTACAGCCACTAGTATAAAAGTCAACTTTTTGTTAATTTTTAGTCGCTAAAAGCGAAAATGATGGTAAAAATTTCTTAACACGTATGTTATTTGCGTTATGATTTTTTCAGCAAAAATTAATAAGTATTTTAATCACATTATTTTAAAAAATAATGCTTGTTAGAGTTCGTGTCAACCCCCCGGCAAATTAGGAGGAAGATTTAGAAATGTATGATAAAATGGTTCTTCTTTTCCCGAAAGTGAAGAAAGAGCACCCATTTAATCGAACAAGTTGAATTAAATGATCTAGCTCGATACCTCCACTTGTCCAAAGAGGGTGCTGAACTATTCGGATCGAGAGTACAACAATGGAATTTACTAGCCACTGGAACCAAAATTACAATATTTAGGAATCGTAACCAGGAGCTATCCTCGTTATTTGCTATCCAGAATAAAATGGGTGTTTGTGTTAATCCAAATAGTGTTATGGAAAAATTAGGCTTGCACATAACCCGGACGAATGGCGCTTATTTATAGATTCTTCTAAAATAAGTTTAAAAGCAGTTCTGCTCCATATTGGCAACAAAAAAACCCTCTATTCCTCCTCTTGCATATGTAGTTGGCATAAAAGAAACATACAAAAGTATGTTACTCATTCTAAATGCAATAAGCTATGATACGTATATGTGGCACATATGTGGTGACCTAAAAGTCATAGCACTGATACTAGGGTTTCAGGGTGGATTTACCAATTATTTTTGTTTTCTTTGGCTTTGGGACAGTAGAGCAACATAGAGCCATTACCAAGTAAAATAATGGCTTTTAAATACTTTTTAGGTTAAGAGTATGTAATGACCGTTGGCGGGTGTTCGTGTTCGGAGACTCTCCAGCGTACTACAACTCCGCTGTCGTCCACTACTTCGAAAAGTGCCATTACCACCCTCTATGTGCATTTTTAAAACGCCGAATTAACTAGATTCATCTCAGCTGTAAGGTGTGCCGATAATCTTGGTTCCACCATCCAGAAATATGTATGCATTTTTTGAATCATTCGCTTAACGGTACGAGGCGATTTATATCAATGTGACTAAAATATGAAACAGGAAATGAAGAAAGTGGTTTTATCGTGAAAAAATTTGGTAGGATTAATGGGACTAAATCATTTGGATCATTGCTCATACTACAAAAGGGACCAGAGATAAGAAAAGCTTCAATTTGGATAAGAGTGTAAAATTCTTAATATCTTATCTATCCATAATATGGGTATCCGTCACCCGATATAAGTGCGTCTTCACTGCTTTAACGCCGCTTTCGCATACGCCGTAATTTTGTAATAAAATATTAAAGTCCAATTGAAAACATTTAATACGTTTGGATAAAAATCGATATACAGTAGAACGGGGAGTACCCAAAATGCTTGAACAATTCAATTATGAAGAATTTTAAGGCCAGGATGTAGGTTTTTCCTTATGAAGGTACTCTATTACTAGAGTCTGTAAAACGATGGGTTTTCGGTAGTAATATCAGATGTTTCATTTCGAATTGGAAAGACGATTTACCAAGCCTACAACCCACCTTGAGTAAATCAGCTTTATTCAAATTGAATGCTTCATGAACGGCTTTGGTAATAACTGATTATTCTTCATAGCAACTACAATCTCAGGGAAACATTAATTCTGAATGCGTTTTATACACATGTAGCTTGTCGAGATGTGATAAATCCAAAAAGAGTACCCACATTTCTCTCTATTTTGAAACGGAACAGATAAGCAACAATTCTTTTAACTTTTCACAAAGATGAGAACTTGTTGAGTAGGAAAGTAAAATTAACCTTAACCATTTAGTACAGTATTTTGCTCTTCCCTTCCTTGTACACTTCAACAGAAGACTGCCCAAGGAGAGTAGGCTGTTGAGGACAAAATTTCGATTCCTGAGCAAAAAATCAGAACCATTCCACCATAGAGAATGATGAAACAGCTGAAGGGGTGTAAGCCCCCTAAAATAACAATCAGCTGGATGTATCCCAATGACGATGGAGAAACAACTTTTTGAATATAAGTAACTCTATTTGCAATAAATGTCTTCCAGTGGTGAGGGGATGCTTAGATCCAGGTTAAAGCTACTTGGGAATTTGTTCATGCATAACATGCCCCAAATTTGCAAAAGTTTTTTTACAAATGTTATAAGACTAACTAGAAGAACGGATGCACATAATACAAGTCGAAATAGCGACGGTATTTTAGAGGTGCCATCCGCCAGGCGTTCAGATAACATAAGAATTTGACAATACATTTGTTGAATACCACAAATAAATGAAACAGGATAAAGTTGAGAGAACAAACGGTTTGAACTTGGGGCACTAGCTTCTCATACAACACGAACTTACATCACGTAATGATGAAGAATATTGTAATAATGAGGAATATTGTAAGATGAAATGTCTTTAATATCAGAGAAGGGAGCATCTGAAATATATTTTTTTCTAATATAATAACATGTTATTTTTCATTTTTAGAGACCCTTGTTTCTCAAAGAGTAAAGCGTGAAAATGGTGATTTATGTTTAAATGGCAGAGCTACCATAAATCTTCCTGACTCTGTGGGCGTCGTGGAATTATTGAAAATTTCGGACATCATCAGGGGATCGGAGGGACTTTAGAAATGCTTTCTATTTCTGAAAAATATTGAAGTGAATTTTCCAATGAAGGTCCAACATGCTAGAAAATAATTAGTTTCAGAATTTGTCTGTGTCAGACTTTGAGAACCAGACTATTTCTAAGCCAACAAATCGGCCTGGCTTGCCAAGAACTCTACCAGCTCATAATATAGATGGAACTATCTCAGCTCCTAATAATCGAACATAAAGGTTGGATTGTGAGTATTACATGATTTCCTTAAACATTTTGTCATTCCCTTAGTAGAAAGAGAACCCCTCATTATAGATTGATAAAAATTACGGATTGGCACATGTTTCAGATATAAAATTGGCCATGATGGCTTTATCCAACAAAACTCTAAGCTTTTGAAAATCACTACGAACATCTCGAAAATTCACTCGAGCTGTAGGGTTCGATAAAGTAGAGGTTTTTGTAGAGGCATTCAAATATAATATTGATTGGGAATTTCATATATCCGTGTGTGTATTATTAGCTGGGGTAGAAAAGAGAGCAAAATTGCTGCCAGATTTGTTTTGTGCTTGATCAGAAGCAGGACTTTCATTACCCTTATTTAAATGAAGTAAGTTATGACGAGGCTTCTTGCAAATAGTACAAGTCAATTTGGATTGAAAGCTACTTTGTGAAGGCGGAGATCATATACAATACGTACATAGTTTTTGTGGTTTTGCAAACAATAATCTCTGAGATGGCAACTTAAATAAAAATACCGATGTTCGGTAGAACCCATGCGAAGTCGAACATAAAGGGCATTCCCACCTATTCAAATTTGGCTGCATACCCCTATAACGGAGAATGAACCGATTCAATTAGCCACGCAGTGAAACTAAATTTTGAAAAGTAGGTATTTCAACATTAAAAATCGGAAAGTCCCAAGAACCTGTTCTAAATCCAAATTCCTTTCTAAATATTCGTTAAAAATATCCAATAAACGTCTAAGCTCTTTAAGCGATGAATGGTTCAAGTGGGAGCAGTGCATATTTCATTAAAGTATGAAGTTGCCAAAAAAGTTTATTTTAATATCTTTTGACCAAAGTTTTTTATGCAATTAAATAATTATTTTCCGCCATAAGAATAGATTTTAATAAATTAAATAGTTCTCTGTCAAAAGATGTCATTAAAAAATGAAATTTTCCAATCTTCTAATTATAAAATAAATCAAAAAAGACTGACTTTAATTTTTTTTTTGAAAGTAGGAAAAGTTATTTTTGGCAGTTTCGCAGCCATTCTAGAAGTTTCCCAGCTTGTAGAAATAATTGTAGAACTTGAGGAAACAACAGACCATTTCTTTGATTTTATACTGTACTAAGATACTAGGTATTATTTCTAACAGAATCATGCCCTGCAAGATCTTCGTTAGTAGTTAACATAGAAACGATATTATTAACCATTTCCCTTCTAATAAAAAGAAATTGAACAAAATCGAACTAATTTGTTTTATTCTGTGACAGTGATAACATTATTACTAAATACCTCAACAATGAAAAAAATATCAAGTATAATTACTCAAAATATTTAATAAAATACGGGTATCAGCTGTGAAATAAATAATATTTCAAGTAAGTACTATTGTGTACCTACTTCAAACGACATCTAAACAAACGACGGCAAGAAGCTGTTCATATCCTTTGAAAATTATAATAATAAAAATATATTCAGAATTATTTCACTCCGAAACCAATGCACAAATACAGCCACTTAAACATGAGAACAGTTTTCAAAACTGTAAATAAAGTGTTTTTTATTTTACTATACGCATATGATTTTAAGATACCTAAATATCCAGTGTGATACTAGAAGTGTGTAACATATGGGAAACTTTTTTATTTTTGATATCTCAGAGAACTTTATTCTTGATATAGTGCAATAAAAATGCTAAAGGTATACAGGGGTTGCAAAAAAAATGTAAAACTGAACAAGAGCAAAGTAGCCCTTTAAAATATGGCAAAATGTTATTGAGAAAAGTTGTTTAGAGGCAAAACCTGTGTTCAGATATGCAGTTATAGCCTCCAATTTTTTTCTCGGCCTACTACCATCAAAACGTGATAGTAAGAATAAGTTCAAAAAGTACGTTATAGAGCTGTTTTGAGCATTGAAATAAAAACATTAAAATACTAATATTTTGGACTGAGATTCAAGTTGTTCTATACGTAGGCTAAATTGACTAAATATTTAACTTTCTATAAAAATTACATTCAAAATTCTGAAGATTAATTAAATGCCCTTGCAACAGACAAATATATTTATTATTATTTAAAATATTAAGTCTAAATAAGTTACATTAGTTTGATCTATTTTCTGAAAATTTGGGCACAGTTTACTTGATCTTGGGCAAAAATGAAATAATACCTATTCAAAATTTACAGAATTTTTTTTTAATAGTTTCTTGATCAGTGTTCACATTTTTTTCTACCCTGTATATTTTTTTACTTTTACTAAAACTACTTACTGCTAATAGAGTATTTTTTGATGAACTAATATTTATCAAGAATAAAATTTTCTGAGAAATCAAAAATAAATAGTTTCCCATATGTTGCACACTTCTTGGTATAGGTCAAATTTATTTTCTGGAACGAGTATTGCAAATTCTTGAAGAGCAAGATATTATCTAGTCGCTTCGGTAAATCGAGGAGCAGGTAGAAGGGTTGTGTAATGTGTTTAGAAGACACGTGCAATGCAAAATCTGACTATTATATATATATATATATATATATATATATATATATATATATATATATATATATATATATATATATATATATATATATATATATATATATATATATATATATATATATATATATATATATATATATATATATATATATATATATATATATATATATATATATATATATATATATATATATATATATATATATATATATATATATATATATATATATATATATATATATATATATATATATATATATATATATATATATATATATACAGGGTTTCCTGAATTGCAGTGTCCAAACTTTAACAGCGCATTCTGCATTCAAAATAAGCCCTAATTTTCTATATAAACTTATATCGGCCAATGCTTCGTTTTCGAAATACAGGGTGTTAAAGTTTTAAGAAAAAAATTGTTATTTAGTCATAACTTTTTTAGTACTTGAGATATTGTTATTAAATTTGGTAAACAGCATTTGAGTAAGAAAAGGCATTTTTTGATTTGAAATATTTTTTAATTATTTATCAGTGGCGTCCGTACAGGATTTTTTATTGAATATTGTGTAATAAATGAAATTTTTTGCGGGCCCCATATTCTACCACCACGCCTAGATGGACAGTTATTTAATGATTCTCTGCCAAATGAGTTATTTCAATATCTAGAAAATATTACTCTAAATCTTAGAAACGAATTCTCGATTCAAATGGACGGGGCTCCCGAGCATTTTGCACTTGTAATTCGCGAGTGGTTAAATAATAATTATCCAGAACGGTGGATTGGACGATTAGGAGCTACAGCCTGGCCACCACGTTCCCCTGACCTCACACCTGTCGACTTCTTTGTGTGGGGTTATTTGAAAAATTTAGTTTATTCCAGACCAGTTCATACAAGAGAAGAACTGATTCTAAGGATAGAGCAAGCCGGTGAAACTTTGCGAGCCAATACGAATTTTATACGCCATGCCACTGACACAGTTAAGAGCAGATGCCGAAAATGTGCCGAAGTTAGAGGAGCTCATTTTGAGCAATTATTGTGAATTTTAAGGCCCACATTAATCCTTAATGATATTTAAAGTGCTCTATAAATTTTTTTCACGATCTAAGTTAATAAAAGTTACGAATTCTAGTTTTTGTAAAATTAATTACGAACTTAGTTAATAAAGAGTAGTTTCTGTAAAATGAAGTATCATCTTCAAAATTGAATTAATTCTAATTACCGTTTTACAAAATGAATCGACGATTTTAGAATTATAAACTCATCTGTCATACTTTAAAGACGAACCTAGCAATCGTTCAATTATCACAAAAATGCAATCATGGCATACCAAGAGTCGACAATGACGGAATGATGGTAAGTACCAAGGACATTAGATTTTAATAGGTTGCCTGCTAACTTCTGCGATGTCACCCTGATAACCCAAACATAATGCAAATCTCCATTACAACGGGTCGATGACGTCATCTCTCTTTAGTTGTCAGTACGTTGTTCAGAAATTATGAACTCAACCGGAATGCATGAAATAAATATCGGAAACCAAATAATTTTAAAAACTTGCTGTTACAATCCCACCTTAAAGGTTTTGCTACTGAAATTAAGAATAATGGAAATTTTAACTATGCCATACATAAAAATGGTTTTTATTTTTTTACTCGAAATCCTTACACCGCACGAAAAAAGACAAGGGATCAAATTTGCTCCAAACTGAGTGGGGATTTTAGGAATGATTTTCGTTTTTAGAAAAAGCAGTAGAGTACCATTTTTTCTTCAAGTATATTCCATAAAAAATCCCGTACGGACGCCACTGATGAAAAATTAAAAAATATTTCAAATCAAAAAATGCCTTTTGTTACTCCAAGGCTGTTTACCAAATTTAATAACAATATCTCAAGTAATAAAAAAGTTATGACTAAAAAACAATTTTTTTCTTAAAACTTTAACACCCTGTATTTCGAAAACGAAGCATTTGCCGATATATGTTTATATAGAAAATTAGGGCTTATTTTGAATGCAGAATGCGCTGTTAAAGTTTGGACACTGCAATTCGGGACACCCTGTATATATATATATATATATATATATATATATATATATATATATATATATATATATATATATATATATATATATATATATATATATATATATATATATATATATATATATATATATATATATATATATATATATATATATATATATATATATATATATATATATATATATATATAAATATCAATTTTCGAGTACAACGGTCTTATCAAAAGAACAACATTACCATAAACTGAAATTTAAAGAAATGGTCGAGATAAAAAAAAGAAAAAAAAAAGTAAACGATCGGAAAGACATTCACAATCTCAGCCAAATATATCACAATCTAATTTAATTCAATTGTTATAAACTATTTTCCATCAATCATAAATACATACTGTATACTGTCAGACTCACACAAATACTTTTAAAACAACCCGTATCCACAAATAGTTCTACATTGTTAATATAATCAAAAAAACTAAAGGATATATATAAAAAAAAAAAAAAACAATAGAATTCTTTAACCAGTGTATCACTTACCTCCACACTGCCAAACAAGGTAAAAGAACATCTTTCTCAAGGTATGTACTGTACTATTTTAAATAAATGTTTTAATAATTTTAGTGCGTGCCGTTATACCTAATTGTTTTTATTTATTAACTTACATATATACACTTTTTGTATTTAATTTTTAGATGTGCAGAATTAAATATTTTGAAAAAGCCTGAAATGGACAGGCGAAACGTCAATTAAAGTTTCTTTGTTCAATCCACGAACCTCATCCCAAGAAAGTACTTGATATTTATAAATTGTAAGGTTCAAGAAGAGAAATATAAAAATATATATATATTGGCAAGGGTGAAAGTTGCTATAACACAAAATGAAGTTTTTTGAAGAAATAACAAATTCCTATGGTTCAGAAACAACAACCTGTCTGAAGCACATCTCAAGAATATACAAGAAGATTGCTAATCAGAAAAATAGACGAATATTTCTATTGAGATGCAAAAGTACAAATATTTTTCCAAAATTTTTAAATTTACATACCACACATATATGTTTTACAAGTAAGTACCTTGAGAGCAAATTTTTCGATGTCATTAATAATACTAAATTAAAAATACTAAATCTCCTAATTACAGAAACAACAAAATCTATTAATAACCTTAGTCAAAGTTTACAAAATGGCAAAAATAAAATAAAAAATATTCTACCACACAAAACTGTGGATACATTCCTAAAACTTGAACAACAAAAAGCAGAAACTATTTTCAAACGAGTCAAACAAAAAAATAATAATAAATTTAATAATTTATATAAAACTATACAAACCAACAACGATAAAATCGATACCAATAACTGGCTAGAAAACATCTCAGATACGCATATCCCAAACGAAATTGCAGAAACACTAGTCCTAGGTGAAAAATTTTCTCTACCTGTTAGTGAAGAATACAATTTACCAACAATAGATTACATTGCTTCTATCGAGTCAGCTATTTACAATAAACTATCTGAACAAAAAGATAGTATCCGGTCAGAGATTGTTAATGTCATTACCAACCATAAAATTAAAATAAGACACAAAAAAATACAGCAAAACAAAACTCAAAAAAAACTATCAAAGCAAGCAAAAAAATGTAAATATTTTTTAAAAACAAATCCACAGATAACAGTCTTAAAGCCAGACAAAAGTAACAAGACTGTAATAATGAATACCATTGATTACAACAACAAAATTAATGCACTTCTTGATGACAAAAACACATATAAAAAAATGAGATTTGATTCGGCGAAATCTCTTCAATCCAAAAATAACTCGTTCATAGAAAAACTGTTAAAACGTAATCACATATCCGAAAAAGAAGCCAAATCATTAAAAATACATAATTCTATTCCACCAAAATTCTATGGAATGCCTAAACTTCACAAACCCGACATTCCTATGAGACCCATTGTTTCCTATATTCAGTCACCATTCTACAAACTTTCAAGTTTTTCATCAAATTGCTTATCAAAAATTACAGGCAGAAATGATTATTACATTAAAGATTCGTTTGAATTTAAAAAGTTTATAGACAACCTTAAAATACCAAATAATTTCCAACTCATCTCTCTAGACGTAATATCCTTATATACAAACATTCCGACTAAACTTTTAAAACAAATCATTAAAGAAAAATGGAATCAGATAAAGAATCACACAACACTCACTTGCACAGAATTCATAGAAGGGATAGATCTCATTCTTTCGAACAACTATTTCCAATACAAAGATGATTACTACCAACAACTTGACGGATGTGCAATGGTTTCACCCATCTCTTCCACCGCAGCCCAAATAGTAATGGAATATCTAGAAGAAACAGTGTTACAAAAAGCCAATGTACCAATATTATTTTTTAAAAGGTACGTGGATGATTGTTTATTAGCCATACCAAAAAATAAAACAACGGAAATTATCTTCCTCTTTAACAATTTTCATCCAAAATTGCAGTTTACTTCCGAAATAGAAAATGATGGTGCTATAAACTTTTTGGATTTAACATTAATAAGAGACCACAAAACAAATGGCATTAAAACTAAGTGGTACACCAAAAAAACCTGGTCCTCCCGCTACCTTAATTATAATTCCAGTCACCCAAAATGTCAAAAAAACTCCGTGATGATAGGATTAGTTGACCGTGCACTAACACTAACATCACCTATATACCGAGTTGACATTCTAAATAAAGTTAAAAATACTCTCTTAAAAATCATTTCCCATTAAAAGCCATCGAACGAATTATAAAGCGAAGAACCCAAAAATTATACAATGCCACAAAACATATTGTAAATAATCATGACAACAATAAAACAACTACATACATATCTTTACCATACACTGAAGGTCTTTCTGAAAAGATTAAACACATTCTCGGTAAACACGACATAACCGTATGCCACAAATCTAACAATACCCTTAAATCTTTATATACACCACTAAAAAGTCAGACACCAATTAAAAAACAATCAAACGTAGTTTACAGCATTCCCTGCCTAAACTGCCCCAAAAAATATATAGGCATGACCACACAATACCTATCAAATAGACTAAATGGGCATAAATATACAAAAAATGCTTCCACAGCACTACATAAACATGAAAGAGACATGAAACATGAATTTGATTTTTCGAGTACAACGGTCTTATCAAAAGAACAACATTACCATAAACTGACATTCAAAGAAATGGTCGAGATAAAAAAAGAAAAAAATACAGTAAACGATCGGAAAGACATTCACAATCTCAGCCAAATATATCACAATCTAATTTAATTCAATTGTTATAAACTATTTTCCATCAATCATAAATACATACTGTATACTGTCAGACTCACACAAATACTTTTAAAACAACCCGTATCCACAAATAGTTCTACATTGTTAATATAATCAAAAAAACTAAAGGATATATATAAAAAAAAAAACAATAGAATTCTTTAACCAGTGTATCACTTACCTCCACACTGCCAAGCAAGGTAAAAGAACATCTTTCTCAAGGTATGTACTGTACTATTTTAAATAAATGTTTTAATAATTTTAGTGCGTGAGTAGTTATAATATGGGAGCGCCTCCTCCTCCTCCTCTTCCTCTCTCTCATGTCCCTCATTCTTAACTTCCTCCCCTTTTATTCTCATTCGCATCATATTTTTAATTTTTTCTCTTTGTTCTCCCACATTTGATTTTGCATTCTTAAGTCTTATAAATAGGTGCATCAAGATCATTTTAGTATGTTAAGGTACGAGTGACTGTTAAAAGAAAAAAAATCTGTTGAATAAATCTATTAATAATAATATTAAAATAAAATGAGTGAATCAGTTGGAGAAAGAAATCGATCCATTCCGCTTCAGAGCCTCGAAGAAATTATACCAGGAGTTCAAGAAGAAAATATACCATTAGTTCGAGAAGAAAATAATGGGATTGTTTTAAAAAATTTGAACAAAACTGAGAGTGAAGAGAAAAAAGTGTTTTGTGCTATTTGTTTTGAAATAATCGAATATTATGATTCATGTAGACCAAATACATGTTCCCACATTTTTTGTTTAAAATGTATTTTAAGATGGAATGATGAAAATTGTTGTTCTATAATGGTAAACAATTGTCCTGTATGTCGCACTAGATATTACTATTTGGTACAAATCTTCAAAGATGTAATTAGACATCATTTTGTTGTAATTTTAAAAAGAGGATAATATTTTTTTTATAATTTGTGTTTGTGAAAACTCTGGTAACAAATAATTTTGTAAAAAAAGTAAATGTAAATATATATATAATAATTGACACACATTTTTTCCTTTTCCTATATTGAAACGACAACAATGATCTAACAAGTTTTTTAATACATACTAATTTTCACATTACATAACAAAACAATTGTTATGGGTTGACACAAAAAGTGCCACGCCCTAAAATGGCACCACTTTTGCAGATCGAATCTTAAATTTTCTTATGGGAATTTACATGTAAAAATGACGGTTTTGATTGTCGGACCGGCATAGCCTAATCTACTACTTTTTAATTATACTAATAATATTAATATAATTTGCATCAAGTAAGAGAAAACTCAATTGAATACAGAAACAAGCGTTAACAAAATGTTATGCTAATATATGAGTGCTTCTAGTGGCAGTAGACATAATCGACACTTTTTTTACATATGATTAACTATTTCATTTACAAATACAGTGTCAGATGTTAGAATAAAAAGAAGTATTTTGCATATAGCACTGAAAATATATAACCGCTTATAGTAACATTTGACATTTTTAAATTAATATTCTTGACGTATTCTTATTATCTTTACAATTTAAGTTTAAAATTAATATTTTTGACATTATCTATCCATTACGTTTATAACCTATATTTAAAATTAATATTGTTAAACTAATCTACCCATCACATTTACAAACTATGTTTAATATTAAACCTAACCTAACCTAACCTAACCTATATTTAAAATTAATATTGTTAAACTAATCTACCCATCACATTTACAAACTATGTTTAATATTAATATTTAACAATATAATTTTCTATTTCTTTTTTTTCATTTTTGTTGCAGTAAAAGCAAGCATGTTCAGGAATTAGTATAAAAAGATGTATCCTACAAATAGCACAATGTAAATCAGAAGCACTAACAACATAGGCTCTTTTGTAGTGGCAGCTCACGTGATCGGATTCCCCTCTCCGTAAATATCTCATGTGAATTGCACTACAAGGAAGGCAAATAGCAAATGTTCCTAGTCTTCGACTTTCAATTTTAGAGTAGCTTTGTATAACACATACATCTTTTTCTTCAAAATTATTAAATAATTCACTAGCCCTAAACTTGCTTACTTTTACGTCACCCTCGGTTCCTAAATTTAGTAATTGTCCATCCATATCCACTCCTTCGTCAATTTCCTGATCATCTTCCTCCATCTCTTCCTCTTCCTCCTCTTCAATATAATTAATATCGATGTTACATAAGAATGATCTTCTAACAAGCCTAGATGACTTGTCCAAAAATGAATGTTTATAAGTGATGGAATCGCCTTCCAAGTTATTAAAAATCTCTTCTCTTTCTTCAATTTGAGCGGCGATCTCCATATTATTTTCTTCAATTTGGACAGCGTTTCCATTCATATTTTCTGCCATTGTTAGGAACTTTGGATTTAGATCGATTTATTTGATAAAAAATTTGGTTATACGTTAAAATAATAGCGACAACTGATATTACAGCGAATGTTACTGTATGATCGTCGAGTGGATGTTCTTAAGTATATATCCCATCAACCACCACTTTTACTACCTGCAATACATAAGTTTTTTTTTTTTTTTTTTTTTTTTTTTTATTCACTGTCCCTTTCCCTGTCAGTTGCCTCGGGGGGGGGGGGGCCAAGGGGGGCTTCGCCCCCCTTAAACCCCCCTCACCCTCACCTTATCTTCTTTCTCTCCCTTCCTTCTTTCTCTTTTTTATATGTTTCTCCGTTTTCCTTCCTTCTCCTTTTTCCTTCCTTCTCCTTTTTCCTTCCTTCTTCTTTTTCTTTCCTTCTCCTTTTTTCTTTTCTTCTTTTTTTAATCTAACCTAACCTAACCTAACCTAACCTAACCTAACCTAACTTAACTTAACCTGAAGAGGGTAGCCCGAAATTGGGGAGCCGGGATTTGAGTCTCGGAAATTAAGGGGTCCGGGGGGAAGGGGGAAGGGGGGAGGGGGGTAAGGTTGTTGATCGGCTTGGGAAAGTGGTTTTTAGAGATTGTCGTTCAACTTTAAGTAGGACACATGTGATTAACTTTTGCATATAAAATCGCCTCAGCGAAGAGACGAATGCAATTGATTTCTGCATTCACACTGTGCAGAGCTCGCGAGTTTTCTGGTGTTTACATTGTGTTTATTTGGTAATTTTTCAATTTTTATTTTTATTTCTAACATTTTTATTTGGCAAGATTTAATTCTTATATATATTGGTGACATTTTTATGTACATTTGTGGCATTTTATTTGTTATTACGATTTTTTTTCATAATGGACAATTTTTTGGCATCGAGTAGCAAAATTATTGACAATGACTTTGACTTATACACATGTACTCAAATGCAGAATTTTGCAAACCAACAAAACAATGAAACAGACGTATTTACAACTAGTCAACAACAAACTATTCAGGACTTGAATGAAATTATTTATAATAGCCAAGTTCAAAATAATGCCAACAAACAGAACAACGAAAACTATTTATTTACAGCTAGTCAACAAGAAACTCTTGACGATCTTAATGACATTATTGACAACAAATCGGACTTAATTACAACAAAAACTAAACAAACTCTTGAAGAACTGAATGACATTGACGAAACTCAAAATTCTAGCGATGAGGATATTGTTTGTTTTCAAAAATCTAATACAAATTATTTAACATTAAAATCGCCAATTAATTCTCCGAGACCAATTTGCTCTCCCTTTTTGTTTAGTGAAAATTCTGATTCGGAAGAAGAACAAATTGATCAAAATTTAAGTTTGGCTATTTGTCCTACTAATTCACCATATGATATTGTAAATTCTGATTCGCAAGAAAAACAAATTGATCAAAATTTAAGTTCGGCTATATCTTCTATTAATTCACCATTTGCTATTGTAAATTCTGATCCGCAAGAAAAACAAATTGATGCAAATTTAACTTCGGATATTTCTCCTAATAATTCACCAGTTGAACAAAATTCAATTTCGAAACCATCATTTATCATTAAAAAAAATTTTAAAATTAATAAAAAAAATAAAAAACAAATAGCAAACCTTAAGTGTCTGGGTTTCGCTATTCAAAATTTAACTAATTTGATCACAATTAAAAAGGGAGACGAAAGTACGGTGAATTATGTTAAACAGGCCTTTGACAAATTAGTTGACTCATTTGAAGAAATGGATTCATAAAGTCAATTAATTTCTATTGCTTTTTTCAAAATTTGACTATAACTAAATAAAAATGCACAATATTAATTTTATTATTATACAAAGAACTTCAAAAATGCAATTGCTTTTTTCAAAATTTGACTATAACTAAATAGAAATGCACAATATTAATTTTATTATTATTATTATCCAGAAAACTTCAGAAATGCATAAGTGTGTAACATGTAATAAAGTCTTCACTAGAAAGGATAATTTATTGCGACATAATAAAAAACATGTTAACGGAAATTCCACAAAACTCAACAGTTGGTTGAAAAAACCAAAGCTTGTTAAAGGTAAGAACATTTTATTTTTCATGTTATATTTTGTAAAATATTTTTTTCTTAATTTATAGATTCTACAAATATTGTAAAATATTGTAAAGAATGCAAGAAAAATATAAACCAAAGTCTATGGGGTGGACATCTTCGATCTAGTGTGCACAAGAACAATTCCAAAATAGGCTTGGAGGAAGGTGTTGAAATTATCAAGTCAGCATTCAGGGAACGAATAATATCTTATAGGATTTCCTCACACCAAAACTTCATAAATGTGAAAGAGTATTTTCAACATTTGGAATACAAAATTGCACATCTAATAGATCAAGAACTGCAGAAACATAAATGTATCAAGCTAAATATGGAACTGTTCGGTTTCTATTTTAACCCCAGCAGCGACAGCTATGATGTCAAATCTTTTAATGCGCCGTTCCAAGTCATTTGCCAGGGATATCAGAAAAAAGAACTGTTAGAGCAAATCTGCACCATTATTGACCAGAAAGCTGACGAATTTGCAGAAAGAGATTCAGGTAAAGAATTTATTTTCGATTTTACAACAGCAACAAAAAAAGTAATTTTTTAATTTTTACGTTGCAGGATGGGCTTTGATGAATTTACTTCATTTGGAAATTAATGTTAACAAGCACAATTCGCTGAGAGCCTCATCTTTTATCGAACTTCCTCAAGAGATCAAGAGACGTCAAGCTGTGATCAACATTAGGAATGATGACAACTTTTGCTTCGCCTGGGCAGTTGTGTCTGCTCTTCACCAACCAAGCGGATTAGATTTTGAAACTTCATCCTACCCACACTACTCTTCTGTTTTGGATATGTCAGGTATAGAATTTCCAATGTTGCTAAAGAACATTAAGATTTTTGAAGAAAAAAATAACATTTCTATTAATGTATATGGATTAGAAATTATAAATCCTAAAAAGGGGTATGAAGTAATTGGTCCACTTTATTATTCATCGAATAAAAAAAATCAACATGTCAATTTATTGTTAATAAGTGATGATGATGAAAAAACTTTTCATTATTGCTATATTAAAGATTTATCAAAACTAGTTTCTGCACAAATTTCTAAACATCACGGAAAAAAATATATTTGCGATGGTTGTTTACAATATTTCCCTACAGAAGAAAATTTATTACAACACAATAGCTATGATTGTGATCATTTACGAATTAACCTACCTTCTAAAGAATTAATAAAAGATAAGTTTGGAAACTATTCATATGATAATATTTTGAAATTTGTAAATTATCATAAACAAATGAAAGTTCCTTTCGTGGTGTATGCAGATTTTGAATGCATTTTAAAGCCTTTAAATAATGACAATGTTGATAAAAATCCTAATACTTCATACACCTTAAAACAATATGAACATATTCCACATTCATTTGCCTATTACATTAAATGTTCATTCGACGATAATTATTCTAAATTTGAAAAATATAGAGGTCAAAATTGTGATACATTATTTATAAATTCTTTAGAAAGAGATGTGTATAACATATACAATAAATATTTAAAGACTCCTAAAAAGATGATTCCTTTGAACGAACTGGACAAAATTTATCATAACTATGAAACAGTTTGTCATATTTGTAATAAACCTCTTTTAAATGACAGGGTTGCAGATCATTGTCATATAACCGGTCTTTATAGAGGTCCAGCTCATTCACTCTGCAACATAAATTACAGAATACCTAACTTTATTCCAGTTATATTGCATAATTTGCGTAATTATGATTCTCATCTATTTCTTAAAAAATTATGCTTAAACAAAGAACAACTAACAGTTATCGCACAAAACAAGGAAAAATATATTTCATTTGAAAAGCTTATTCATGTGGATAACTATTTTGATAAAAAGACACAAAAGGCTAAGAAAAAAATATATCATTAAGGTTTATTGATTCTTTTCAATTTCTATCCCATTCTTTATCAAAACTCTCTGAAAGCTTAAAAGATGAACAATGTAAGGAAATAAAAAAAATTTTCAATGATGAAGAAAGATTTAAACTTATTCGGCAAAAAGGTGTATTTCCTTACAATTATATTGATGATTATTTAAAATTAGAAGAAACAACTTTACCTCAAAAAGACCAATTTTATAATACTTTAACGGATGAGCACATCAGTGATGCAGAATACCAAAGAGCTGTAAAGGTTTGGCAATTGTTTAAATGTGAATCTCTTGGTCAATACTCCGACGTTTACTTACTCTCTGATACTTTACTTTTGGCAGATATTTTTGAAAATTTTAGAAGCACTTGTTTATCCACATATAAGCTCGATCCAGCTCATTTTTACACTTTTCCAGGTTTATCTTGGGAGGCGTGTTTGCGTTATACTGGAATAGAGTTAGAATTGTTAACTGATCCAGATATGATACACTTTTTCAAAAAAAGCGTTCGCGGTGGTGTGAGCTCTTGCATTTGTAGAAAATCTGAAGCTAATAATCCATTTCTTTTAAATTTTGATCCTTTAAAGCCAACTAAATACATAATTTATTATGATGCAACAAATTTGTATGGTTATGCAATGTCACAGCACATTCCAACGGGAGATTTTGTTTGGTTAACAGATAAAGAAATCAATGATTTAAATATTATGAATATTTCTAAAAAATCTAATAAGGGATATGTTTTAGAAGTTGATTTAGAATATCCTACAAGTCTACATTCCTATCATAACGATTTTCCGTTTTGTCCAGAAAACTTTAAACCGCCAAATTCTAAATGCATAAAATTAATACCCAATTTAAATGATAAATCAAAATATGTTATTCACTATCAATTATTAAAACAATGTTTGGAACATGGACTCAAGTTAACTAAAGTTCATAGAGTTTTACAGTTTTCTCAATCTGATTGGTTGAAAAAATATATAGACTTGAATTCAAGATTAAGAAATGATTCAAAGAATGAATTTGATCGTAATACTTACAAGTTGGCAAATAATAGTATTTATGGCAAGACTATGGAAAATGTTGATAGGAGAATTGACGTAAGACTTGTTACAGAGTGGGAAAAAAATAGAAGAAAAGATGGTGCTGAGAATTTAATTGCAAAACCATATTTCAAGGACTTAACAATATTTTCTGAAAACTTGGTAGCTATTCAAATGCAAAAGATTCAAGTTACTTACAATAAACCAATATATGTAGGCTTCTCAATATTAGATATATCTAAAACTGTCATGTATGATTTCTTTTATAATTTTTTAAAACCTCTTTATCAGGAAAATATTTCACTTTTATACACCGATACCGATTCGTTCATTTTAGAAGTCACAACTCCAAATATTTATTCTGACATGATAAAAAATATTCACAAATTTGACACATCTAATTATGAATTTAATAATATTCATGAAATGCCTATTACAAAGTCAGTTATAGGAAAATTCAAAGATGAATATGCTGGTGAACCCATTACTACTTTCTTTGGTACTGGAGCAAAAGCATATTGTATTAAAACGGAAAACAGTTTAACAAAAAAAGCAAAAGGTGTTAAAAAAAGTGCAATTAAAAAGCAGTTGGATTTTATTCATTATAAAGATGTTGTTGAAAATCATTCTAAAACCTTTTGTTCAATGTATGTTTTTCGATCTAGACAACATACAATTTTTACAGAGTTAATTAATAAATTGGCTTTGAGTTCCGAAGATGATAAGCGGTATAAAATTCCCTATAGTTTTAATACATTAGCTTGGGGACACCAAGATATTGCTTTGTATCAATGGAATGCAGAACATGAAGATTTAGATATATTTATGTAGATATTATAAGGTATTTAAATTTGTTGTTTTTGAAACCAAAGTTAGTCTTCATAAGTCTTTCACAAAATGTGCTTAGAAACTTTTGACAAAGAAATTGATAACAGTTATTTTAAAACATATGAAAAACGACTTTCCACTTTTAAAAAATGGAAAGGAAAATTGAGACCAGAAGTGTTAGCTGGAGCTGGCTTTTACTATACTTCAAT